>NSJW01000886.1:0-78558 GCA_019955255.1 Castanospermum australe | reverse complement strand
TATGTACATTCCGTAGGGTGAAAAATTAAGACCTACAATTTTATTCGCTTCTTTCTTCTTTTTTTTTCTTTGGTTTTCATTCGTTTGCCTGTCTGTTTGGACCACATGTCCTCGGCCTTTACAAAGTTTTCATGCACGGAGCGCTGTGTAACATTTGAACTCGTCGTTTCTAATTACGAGTATTATATGAACTAATGAATGACTGTAATCCTCCTCTTTCGTGTCTAAAAAAAAAAGAATCACTGTTATCCATGCATTTCTTTAATCAGCATTTAATTTTGATCAACGTCAATTGTTATTACATTAATAAAAGTGTTTGAAATAATTGTTATTGTAATTATTTTTTTTAATAATATAATAAAACATAATTAAATAATAATATAAAATTTATTATATAAAAATAAAAATTAAATTCTTTTTATAAATACATATGCTTATATGTAATATATTTAATTTTAATCAATTATCAGTATCATCTTTTTTGACATTTCTCTCACTTGACATACATACATACATACATACATACATACATATATATATATATATATATAGGGAAATATAACATTTTTTTATTAATTTTTTATGTTAGTAGATGTTAGTAAATTTTATTTTTTTTTATTTAGATATAATATCTTATTTTTATTTTTAAAAATAAAAAATATAAAGATATTAAAATATTTTATTAATATTCTCTTTTTTTTTAATAATTATTTCTCTTGTATATTTTTTTCTTAACTTATAATTGTTATTATTTTTTTAACTCACTTCTCTTTTCTTTAATAAGTTGAAAAATATAAGGAGAAATAACATTTGACAAAAAAGAGAAGAGAAAAATTAATAAAATATTTAAAATATTCTTAAATTTGTTTATTTTTAAAAATAAAAAATAAAATATTATTGTCTAAATAAAAAAGTGAGACTTGTTAACATTCACTAACATAAAAATGAGTAAGAGAACGTTAGTAATCTCTTTTATATATATATAAAGTGAGAGTAATGTTTTATTATGAAACATAAGAGAAGTAAATATTAACTATGAGTTCTTATATGAATGATTAAAATTATAATTTAATTAAAGATCATGTTACTAATTAAAAAAGTCATATAACTTTATGCTTTAATATTAAGCATTTATGTAAGATTTCAATGATAAAAATTTATTATTCTTACTCGCATAATAAATTACTCTCTTCACATGATTAATTAAAAATATTATATAACTTTACATTTTAATACTAAATATTTATATAAAATTTAATAATAAAAATTTATTATTCTCACTCCTATAATAAATTACTTTTCTCCTCGATGATTGATACATCTCATACACGCACATGTATAAAAGAGATATGTTGTTAACTTTTATACTAATTCCAACCAAGTATTTTTTTTTTAAGGATTTAATAAAGTACGTTGGCCTCCCACAAACATAATCGAAGGGTATTATAATTGTTGTTGGAGTTGGCTGACGACAAAGCTTGAGGCCCTTACGTAAGCCACGTGACCTTATTCTGCATACACTTTACAAATGTTCATTGACTGTGTTTTCACACACAGCGTGCCAGATCGTGGAAAAGTTGATTTTAGATTTTCAAGTATTAACTGTGTTTAAAATTTAATTTATTAAATAAAAATATATAAATAATTATATATTTAATATCTCAATTAACTATATTAAAAATATATATTATTAAATAAAAATATATCAATATTTTTATATTTTTAACTAGGACTTTAGCACTTATAGTTGTTGAATTTATTTCGAGCACTTACTTAAAATGTATTTGATTTGATTTTTTGAATCTCTAAACTATGATTTTGAATAAGGTAAAAGATAAGTTTTCACTCAGATCATTTGAAGGCTTTTAAAAATTAAATCAAACATACTATAATTAAAACTTGTCTTATTTATTAGTAGCTGATTGCAGATGGGTTACTTCTCATTCTTTCATAAACAAAAGCAATCGAAGCTATAAGCTCCTAAACGCAAAAACTGGTCAACTGCGCAGGATGGAGAATCAGCTTTCGGATCACAGAAAGGCAACAAAAGCGCTTATCAGAGGACGCGAATTTGCGAATCAACTTCTTCAACTTGTTAAGGAAACAAGTAGAGATGATGAACCAGGGTCAAAACTGTCATTTGCTGAAGATCTTCTGCGAAAGATACTCAGATCATTCACCAATACCCTTTTGCTTTTGAATGGCGTTTGTCCCTCCGGAGCCGTGGCCAGGTTTCTGCAATGAAAGTGAGCGATTTGATGGAAGTTGCAAAGTGCTCAAGAAAGAGGGTACAAGAGAAGGTAATTTAATCAACTATGCCCTAGTCTGAGATTCCACGATAGTATTACTTTTAAGTCTTTGGTGTAATTTTATTAAAAAAATACCAATTTTAAATTTCATGACAATATTAAGGTGGAATACTTTCCAAATATTCATTTGTTAATTACAAATTTCTCCATTTACATTTATTTTAGTATTTTTTCAGTATTAAAAGCTATTTTAGTAAATATTAACTAAACATTCAACTAATTTTAGAAGTAACGTATCAAATACTTTTAATAATTGACGTTAATTGTAAAGTTGCTTTCAAGATTAGCTTTTACAAATATAATAGCAACAACTTGACAGGTATATATATTTATATATAACATGTTAACATATTAATTGTTTGTTATTTTTTTGTCTTATATTATAGATAACAGTATGTTATTTTTGTTTTACATTATAAATAACAGTCTATTATTTTTATATTATGCTATAGATTATAATTTATAATTTTTCTTTTATATTATAGATGACAGTCTGTTATTTTTGTCTTACATTATAGATGACAGTCTGTTATTTTTATCTTATGTCATAGATTATAGTTTATAATTTTTTTATATTTAGATAGACAACTATTATTTTTGTCTTATATTATAGATGACAATTTATTGTTCTAAAATTTTCCTTATGTTATAAAGATAGTTAGTTATTTTTGTCTCAGCATGATAATCCTATTATTTTATCTTACACTATAGATGACAGATAGTATCTTATACTTGTCTTATGTTATGATCTATAATATTTATAGAATAATTACCAATTTCAAAATATCATGGTAATAAATAATTTAGTCTCCGTCTACTTTATTAGAAATAGTGAGATTAATTCTTCTAGACACACCACACTAATTATTTAAAAAATAACAATTAAAATATATTTTAGGCTAATGGGCTCCAAGTATTACTTTTTTTGTTTGATTTCTTAAATAACCACAAATTTGATTGTGGGTATTCAAAAATATCAAAGTTCTAAAAACCGGACCGGACCGGCCGGTTGAACCGGTCAGACCGGAAATCGGTCCCCTCACAGGTTTGGGCTATCTCTTAGAACCGGTGAGGTAAAAAATCAGTGAATCGGTTTCGAACCTGCTGAACCGGTCAACCTGTCACCGGTCCATTTGGTTGTCGGTTCTCATCCAAGGTCAAAGCCACTGAAGGACTTCCGAACCCTTAAGACGCACTACAAGAGGAAGCACAAGGCGAAGCCATTCGAGTGCAGAAAATGCGGGAAGCCATTTGTTGTGCCATGCCAAGGGATTGGAGGATGCATGAGAAAAACTGTGAGAAGCTCTAGTTCTGCATCTATGGCTCCGATTTCAAGCACAAAAGGTCCCTCAAGGACCACGTCTGCACCTTCGGTGACGGCCACACTCCGCACACCGTGAAGAGTTGAGATCAGTTGGGCGAAAAAGAAGGTGACGAAGAAGAAGAACTGAAGAAGACGAAGACGACAACAATGAAGTGGTTTTTACTTTTAAACTTAGAATTCGATCCAGGAGTAAATACGAGGAGGACAGAGAAAGCAGAGTTGTATTATTTCGAGGGCAAAAGCCATGATTCATATTTCAGATAATTGGGCTTCCTGTCATAAAGTCATGATTGAACTTACACACCACTCCACAGTCCCACCCATTTTCTCTCCTTTCTATATAATGAATTAATATGAACAGACATGCTATCTGACATAAAGTCTTATCTAATTAAAGGATCTTTTTTCATCCTATTTTTTCTGTGATAATGAAAGAGAGAGGGTGAGTCACGAAGATATTTAAAAGTATTCAGTCTCTGCAGATGAGAGAGCAGACATACTACATTGTTATGTAGATTAATAATATATTATTTATATAAATATAATATTTTTTTATTTTATGATATTATTTTTTTATGTTTCAAATAATTTTATTATTGATTTATATTTATATTTTATAATTTTTATTTATTTTATTAGTATATAAATAATTTTTTTATATAAATATATTTATATTTATATATAAATATAAATATATTTTAATTATATTCCGATTCGACCACGATTTAACTATTAAACCTTAAATTAGTACCTCAACCGGTTTAATGACCGATTCGGTTTTCAGAACTTTAGTATTCATTCATGAAACACATTACTTATGGTTGGAAAAAGTGACATCCTTGTGAACATTTCATACTTATGCTTTTGGCAGTATAATGACTTTTTCTTCAGAGATCTTTACCTACATGGGAGGACAGCTCAAATCTTAATGATGATGGCCATGGACGGGGAAAGTATGAACAAAAAATTATACTAAATGCCAAATACCACAGGTATAAAATTTAATTTCCAGTTGTTCTGCAGCTGCTTTTATATATATATAAAAAAAAAAACAACCCAAAAAAACAGGTACCCTTTCTATTTTAAGTCTACATGGATACGTCTAAATTGGTGAGGGTAGGTGGAATATATGCAGGAACTACTTCAGATGCACTGACAAGTATGATCAAGCTTGCCAAGCAACCAAACAGGTGCAAAGAATTCAAGAGGACCCTCCCCTGTACAGGACGACGTATTATGGCCACCGCACTTGCAAACACTTATCAAACCTTGTAATAATATTGGATGGCACTCCACCTCCATATTCTTCCATGTCACTTAACTTCGATAATTCCCTCCAAAGCAAACAAGACCTCACTTTTTCTCCACCATATGCGAGAATAGAATTTGTGGAAGTGATTCCCAATGATCTCATCATCCACAAATCACAACCTATCATCTAGTTTCTACAGATAAGTCACTGTGCTATCGTCAACCCTGGCATCCAGCACAAGCATGTAATTTCTTGTATAACGTTTGAGCTATTCGTATGTCCACGATGACTGGCTTTGTTTTGGTCTGCATGTGTGTTTCAGACAACCGTGATTAAGAGGTAAAGAGCTTTAGCTCCGTCCATGTGAATTTTAAATGCATGCAGATAATATCATATTTAATTATGAATTAGTTTATTTTGTTCTTAGAAAAACTTTTAATTAAGATGCGAAAAAGAGAGTTTTTGGCTGATCCAAAAGCACAAGCACAAAATCATTATTTGTTTAGAGTCGTTGCTTAATTAAATTTACTAGATCACCCGGTTAAGAGTTTGATCTATATCTCTAATATCATATAAAACCTCTTCAATTCAACCCAAAAGTTTTGTTGAAGACCCAGAAATAATTGATTGTATAACTTACTATCGTGTTGGAATTTTGTTGTGTCTATTGAATAATATTAGAACAATTGAATAAATAAATTAGTTTATTAATTTTAATTTGTTATTGTAAAAGTTTTTAAACTATTATTTAATCATATATTAATACATAATTTAAAATTTTGATTTTTTTCATTTGATTGTTGTTATAATCAAATACACACACACACACACACGCGTAATTGAATGATATATATAGTAAAAAAGATTTATATTGAATTTGATTCAAAATTAACTACTAAATCTATGAAGATTGAATGATAGCTAGCTAGTAAAAATAACAACCGTTGTCTCAAAAGACAAATGATTGATTGATCAAAAAAAGGAAACTTGCTCATCAAAGCGAATGCTTTACACAATATGCCCTTGTTAGAAATTGTTCATGACTTTCAGTAACAGGAATAGAAGTTTATGCAAACCAGCACCAGAGAAAAAAGAAAGAAAAAAAAAACCACCAAAACCTCAGCATGTTATAAGAGAATTTTTCTGGCTAGACTATTATTACAATACATATATATTAAATAACAATATGTTATTTTTATCTTATGTTATGGATAATAATTTCTTATTTTTGTTTAGATGATAGTTTGTTATCTTTTGTCTTACATTATAGATGATAGTTTATTATTTTTGTCTTGCATTATTGTAAATGATAGTATGATATTCTTATCTATATTGTAGATGACAGTCTGTTATTTTTATTTTATATTATAGATGACAGTTTGTTATTTTTATCTTATATTATAAATGACAGTCTGTTATGTTTATTTTGTGTTATTTTTTTGTCTTTGCTTGAGTATCTCCACATCTTTTATAAGACTAATTTCATTAAGGATAATGAGATTGTTCCTTTCAATGGTGTGTTTTTATTGGAAATTGAAACCCATTTATCTTAATTACGTTATAGATGATAGCCTACTATTTTTATTTTTTATTATAAATGACAGTCTATCATTTTTGTCTTATATTATAGATTATAAATAATAGCCTGTTATCTTTATTTTAAAATAATAATAACAACCAATTTCAAAATCTCACGATAATAAATAATTTACCCTCCTTCTAGTTTATTGTAAAGATTGAGATTGATTATTATAGACAGCACATTAACCTTTTTAAAAAGTAACAATTAAAATATATTTTAGGCTAGTTGGTCTCCAAACATCACTTTCTTGCTTCGTTTTCTTTAATTACCACGATTTGACTGTAGGAATTCATTCATGAAACGCCTTACTTATAGTTGGAAAAACTGAAATAGTGACATTTTTGCGAATATATTTATGCCTTTGGCAATATATAATGATTTACTGTTTAAAAGAACTTAACCAACATGAGTACATAGCTCAACTCTTAGTGTATGTTTGGTATAGGAATAAAAGTGGCTTTTACCCTATATCAAGCTAACCCTTAATGATGATGGCCCAGGTATGATCAAGAAGCAACCAAGCTGGTGCAAAGAATTCAAGAGGACCCTCCCCTGTACCTGACGTATTATGACCACCAAGCTTGCAAACACTTGCCAAACCCTGAGATAATATTGGATTGCACTTCACCTCCATACTCTTCCATCTTATATACTAAACTTCGATAAGTCCCTCCCAAGCAAACAAGACCACACTTTTTTCTCATCATCTCTTTCAACTACAAAAATAGAATTTGAGGAAGTGATTCCCGATGATCATATCATTCACAATCTATCATCTGACTTTTACAGGTAACTCACGCAGTGCTATCGTCAACCCTGGAATCCAGTCACAAGTATGTAAACTTTTTGTTGTATCATGTTTGAGCCGTTTGTATTTCCATGGCTGGCTATGTTTTGGCCTGCACATTTGATCAGTCTATGTGAAATGTGTAGCATTCTTTCCCATTTTAAATTCATGCGTACATATTTAAATCATTATTTGTCAATTTTAGGAGAAGGGCCAGAGATAATTGGTTTATATCGTAACATATTATGTGGGCATTGTGTCTATTGAATAAGACTAGAAAAATCGAATAAACCTAATAAGATTCATGACTGATACGTAGCTAGATCGTAAAAACAACTACCGTAGTCTCAAAAGACAAACAATATTGATTCTATATAAGGAGGGAAACTTGCTCATCCGTTGTTGATTGAAAACACTTTAAAGTAGGTTGAAATATATATTAGTGGGATACCACACACCCTAAAACGAATACTTTACATCCTGAACTTGTTAGAAATTGCTAAATTTCATTAATAAAAATGGGACTTAAACAAACAACCACTAGAAAAACAACAAATCAAACACCAAAAGGGAGAACAACCAAGGAAAGGGTTTCAGAACGACAAGGGGTAAATGACAATTACTAAAACAAAGCTAAATGGCACAAACTTAAAGTACATAACTATAAACAACTTCCCAACAACACAAACAGCTTGAATGCATGCAAATAATTAATCTGGCTTGGTGGAATGTTTGAAATCATCTGTATTGTTGCTTTTTAATTATTTAAAGATTTCTAGGGCTGCTGCCAAGTTGGATAAGTAGTACAAATCGTCATCTCAGGCCATGTACGACGTGCTTGATAACTGCCATCTATCAGTGTTTCTTAATTTTCCCTTCGCACAGTTGGACCTGTCAAACGTACAGGAACTAGTCTTACTAGCTACTGTTTCAAATCGACTACCCTTACTTGTACCAGTGATGGGAAATGCTAATTCCTACCAGTTGTTTCACGAAATGGCCTATGCGGTGCATTATAAATCAATTCTCTCCGATAATCGTGTACTCCCCCTGCTAAACATCATAAAAAGCAAACCATTTAAGTTTTAACCTTGCCACCTCATTCGTAAAATGGCTTCGTGTGAAATAGTAAAACTTATTGGGGAAAGCAATTTTTCACTCTTTATTAAGCAACACTAGTAAAACTTAAAACATTTTCACCGTAAATTATATTTTACTTTTATTAAAAAAATATTATATCGCATTCAAATTGTGTTATCAAAAATCAATTTAACTTAAGAACTTCTCCACCTTAATTGAAAAAGTGTGGCTAGGTTAAAAACAACTAACTTATATATCACCTAAAGGCTTTGTAAGTACACTGAATTAGGTACATCAAAAAAATCATCATTACCAACTTAAATTTATTATATTTACTCAAATGCCCCACACGCCGCGTAATGGCTACACTATCGATAAAAGGATGATACCATAAAGGTGGATTCCGAAGACAAAGCTCAAAGACAAAGCTCCTTGGCACTTGTCTCATTGTTATCATATTTAACATAGCAAGTTGGACTGCAACCAGACAAAGTGGAATTGTGCTTTTGGACACGACGTGTTGGCGCGTGTGTAAAAGTTTATTTCAGATGACAATCTATTACCTTTCTCATAATTGTAAAGGATAATGTTATTTTTATGTTATAGATTTCATTAGGTTATTTTATCGTGCATTAGTTAAGACAATTTATTATATTTGTCTTATGTTATGATTTTTATTGAATATATGCAAAATTAGTACCAATTTCAAAATCTCGTGACAAGAAATAATTTAGCCTCATTTTGGTTTATTAGAAATAGTGATCAGATGGGCTCCAAGCATATATTTTAAAATAGTAATTAAAATATATTTTAGGTTAAATGGGATCTAAGAAAAAGTGTGTATTTAGATTAACTGTAAAAAAAATTATTTTAACAATTGATTATATATATAGCCGATTTTAGAAAATCTATTATAATAAAATTAATTTCATGTTTAGATAAGTTAATTAAAAAATACTTTTAAAATAATATGTTTTATTTGAATTATGTTAAAAAATTTGCTTTTATATAGTAAATTATCAAAAAGGATATGAAATAATTTGTTTAGATTAAACGTGATAAGATTGTATCAAGATGAATGTGGTAAAATTGTGTCCAACTATCAAATAATTAAAATGGTTATAATTAGCATGCTCAAAATTGAGCTTAAAAAAAGATGTTTTCTAATATATCCAGAATAATCAAATATATTATAATTCATTTCAGATTAATTATACCAAACATATTATAAAAAGATAAAAGCAACTTTTATCGTAAAAAAAAGCTTTTTTTACAAAAGTAATCATTTCCAAAACACATGCTAACTTCCTTTGTTTGTTTTCTTTAATTACCAGGATTGATTGTGGGTATTCATTCATTAAACGCACTACTTATGGTGTTGGAAAAAGTTACATGCTTGCGAACATTCCTTAGTTATGCCTTTGGCATTATAATGATTTTTTGGAACTTTACCAAAATGGGAAAAGATGAGCTCAACTCTTGTATATTGATGATGGCCATGCACGGAGAAAGTGCGGACAAAAAGTTACACTAAATGCCAATTACCTCAGGCATATCTTCATTTTAAATTGTACTTGCTGCTGCTTTTATATGTAAAAGATTAAAAACCACCCAAAAAGAAGGTCTCCTGTCTCTTTTGAATTTGTATTGATTTCTCCAATTCAGGGTGCACTCACACTCGCAAGTATGATCAAGCCTGCAAGGGAACCAAACAGGTGCCAAGAATTCTAGAGGACCCTTGCAGCGGCCCACGTCTTGTTTGTTAAAACAAAATTTATCTAATAGAAGATTACATTACATCACCAAGATTATATTTACATTACATTAGCAGATAACTTCAGATTTTGAATTTGAATTTTCCCAGATGATTCATTTACAAGGAAATATTTAAGCATTACTTTCGCAATCTAAGTTACAATGGAATGATCAAACTGACCATTCAAAGAATAACAAGTGTCACATTTAAAACCAGCCAAGTCTTAATTAAGGTATTGATAATGTAATTAATTATATTCCCAAGCACCAAAAGTTAACCTATATCTGGCACTTGTCCTTACGTGCATAGTTCCCTAATTACCCTCACTCTGTTGGACTGAACATGGGACCCTCCCACGGTCACACCATGCAAAACAAAGGGCATGGTTGTCCTTCCAGATTGCTGAGTTCATAGTATGAAGTAAACCCTATGAGCTCAACCTTCACCTCTATGAGGACGAAACACACTGCTTCCTTGTCCACTCTCTGCAACGGTCCAATCAGAGAAAACCTTCCCTTACGTGGCAGATCTTCACTGGTAGTGTTCTTCACGTAACTCTTAATTTGGCTCGTGATCTAGTTAACCCTTTCAATTGTCAATTATTGCTGAGGAATTTTTGTATCGACTCCGAAGAGCAATAATTTTTAAACTTGCAAGTGGAAGTGTCATCTTAAATAAAAGGTTGTGTCTCTCTCTATTTCCCTAGGTCCTCCAATCTGTTAATGCTGCCAAAACGTACAGGTACAACAACGGAGAATCAGCCATCAAATGGCAGAAGGGCAATGGAAGAGCTAATCAGAGGGCGTGAAATGGCCAACCAGTTGCTTGATGTAGTTGTTCATAAATCGAATATTCATCATGGGGACGAACAAGGGTCAATATTTCCATTTGTTGAAGATCTTGTGCGCAAGGTGGTGAGATCATTCACGAATACCCTTTTGCTCTTGAACACCAATATTGATAACTCGGATGAGGTGGTGTTGCCCATCACTATCAGAGATTTCTCTTCGTCCACGAATTGCCCAAAGCCTGAGGATATGGATGAAACCTGCAAGAGTTTGACCACTAAAACTGGAAGAGGGTGCTGCAAGAGAAAGTAAGAATTATGCCATGCTAGCTCATTTTTTGTGATGATTATTATTATCTGCTCTTTTGGATCTAAATTTTCCCAGTAGCCGCTCATAATAATTTAGGTTGGTGAGTTGGTTCTTACCTGTGGTGAACAAATATTTAGATGCGATTTTATACTCAAACATGTTATTCTTACACCATAATCTCACACTCTCTTCATGCACCTCTCCCTAAATTTTATAAGAAAGAGAGATAAATAAATTTTTATATGATAGATGTTTTTTATTTGTCCTCTAACAAGTTTTAAGGTCAAACTAAATTTTTATTATCTTTTATTTCAATAAATATTGATTTTGTCTATAAGCTTTCAATTATTCAAATTTAGTCCCCAACTTTATTGGTGGGCTCAATTTAATCCTGGTACTTTTAATCGTTGCAATTAATCCCAAAGCTTTCCTTTTCAATAAATCATTTAGACTTTTAGTTATATGTAGATTATTGGATTAGTAGTGAAAATATTTAAATAAGAATTCTATAATTGACATTTCCGTGGGCAAAAGAGTTGCACCAACTTGGGAGAAGGACAGCTCAATTCTGATCGACGATGGCTATGCATGGAGAAAGTATGGACAAAAAGTGACATTAAATGCCAAATACCTCAGGTATTCTTCCATTTCAAATTACTCAGCAGCTTCTTAACCTATCAAGCCATTCTCTTCAGAATCAATAATATGACTGAAATATGCGTACAGGAGCTACTACAGGTGCACTCACAAGCATGATCAGGCTTGCCAAGCAATGAAACAGGTGCAGAGAATTCAAGAGGACCCTCCCTTGTACCGGACAACGTACTATGGCCATCACACTTGCAAAAGCTTTCTTTACCCAGAAGATAATATTGGAACCAGCTGCCTCGTCGTCTGGCTCTTCTATATTACTTAGCTTCAATAACAGCCTCCCAAGAGAAGATCAAGAACACCCCTTTTCAACTACAAAACAGGAGCCATGGAAGTGATTCCCGATGACCAAAATTGCTCACAATCAATTATCCTCATCAGATTGCCTTCTGTTATGTGACTACGAACTTGGTTTCAATTATTCAAGGCATGTCAATATGCTATCATCGACCGAACCTGTTTTGTTGAATTTGACAATGTTTATGGGAGGTGTGGATTTTAATGGCTAGGTATGCTTTGGTCTACATGATTTATTTCAGAGAGGTGCAAGGCATTGGTGGCTTCATCTTCTTTCTTGGAACAGAGCCTAATACTACCTGTATTAGTTTGGCTTAATTAGAAAAAATCTTTTATAACAATTAAGGGGGTTTTTCGATTCAAAAATCACCTTCTTAACCAAAAAAAAATTTATATAAATTTGTCTGAACAGCTGATATGGCTCTGCAAGTCTTCATAGACCTAGATATAATAAAAACATGTCTGTAATATCCTTTTTTCTTTTCTAATGCATAATAATTACTATGCCTTGCACCATACCAACTTATATCTTATGCTATGGGTAACCTGGCTGATCTGCTTGATGTACATGCTTATTCAATTGCTGAAATCAGCATCTTCACTTCAAAAACAAAAATAGATTCAAGAAAAGGAAATCCCATTAACATGGTTTACTGAATTTGGATTCTCTTATTTTCTTTAAGAATCAGACAGTATTTTGTTCGAAAGGAGAAGGACATAAAATTTATTATAAAGAGAGACACTGTTATTTATATAGAGTTTAATTTTTCTCTCTTACAGCAGAATACTTTATCATGTTCTTAATTAAGATGTTCTTAAGATGCAGATTGGTTAGATATGTTATATATATATATATATATATATATATATATATATATATATATTGTTAGATATATAAAATCATTCATATATTTTCACTTAAAAATTTAAGTTTTTGAGATAATTTATTCATGACATGATATCAAATCTTCTCTATGACTAAGTGATCAAATTAAATGATTAAGAGTTTGATCCTTATAATTTTTTATTCTTTATAATTATGTTAAATTTTATTACAAAGTGGTTAAAAAACCTTTACATAAAATAATATATTAGAGATATAAAATTATTTATGTATCTTTACAAAAAAATTTAAAGTTTTAGAACAATAATAAGCTTTTATATATGTAAAGACTTTTAAGGCGCATTGTCACCTTTTAAATTCATATACACTGCAGAGGTTCATTGGATACACGCATATATATATATATATATATATATATATATATATATATATATATAGCAGCCAAACCGGAGCAGAGCCCCTGAACCGTATACATGCAGGGTAGCTAGACTTGTTTTGCTTTAGCTTTCAGAAATAATAGATCAATGTTCAACAAGTTGTTAGTTATTGCGGCGCTATTTAACTTTTCCTCTGTGTAGATTAAAACGTGCATTTTATACCTATATGGACGCTGTTATATGTATAATGGATAAGATTCCCGAGAAATTTCAATGGAAAGATGCCCCCCATCGTACAGCCCACAAGGCCACAAGCGCACAACCAATCAAGCTTGCCCCTGCAAGATACCTGATCTTAACCATCGTAATCAATTATTTAAAAATATGATATTCCCAAACCTTTTTTACTATATTATTTTTACATATTTTAATAGTTAATAATAAACTATATTTATCTTATTAGTAATTTTAATATATTGTTTGTGTTAATAATTTTCACAATGTGTTAGTAACTCAATTTTATTTTTTGTGATAAAAAAATTTAAGTTAAGAGTAACACTTCAATACAAAGTCTTAAGTTCAGCGAGCACTTATCAAAAACTTATAGATAAGTCACCGTTGAAAAACGAGTGACTGGGGCAATGATAAAACTTACTACTTGTATCAATTTTAAACAATAGTAAAAAGCTATCAACATGAAATAATAAATTATAAGATACATGTAATTTATTATTTATAATTGGTGAAAATTATGATAACATAGTGAAAATTATGATAACATAGTTGTTGTTGGATATCCAATCTCACATTAAATTCTTGTGGAAAAAACAATAGATAAATACTTCTTAAATATAAAATATATAATTAGCATATTAAGTTACTAGGTTCTTTTTTATTTTAAGCAAAAAAAAATTATTAATGACTCTTTGTAGATTGAAATATAATTAAATTTCACGATTTAAAAAAATGGGTAATTTGTTACATATACGAAAAGTCGTATGTAATACATATTTAGTAATAGATTAATTTTTTTTAAAAAAATATTTTTTCAAAAGTTATCTTAATAAAATTTTAATTATAAGTTATTTTGATTACAAGATATAATTAACTTATTTTGTAGTCAAAAGAACTTATAATCACAATTTTATTAAAATTTTTCTTTTAAAAAATTAATTTTTTCTTAAAAAAATTGATACCCAAATATAAGCTAAATTAATTCAAACACACAGTTATCCTGCATTTGGATGGAGAGAAAGAAAATGAAAAGAAAAGAAAACTTTTAAAATTTAAAATTTTCTCTTATTTGAATTAAGAGAAATATAAAAAAAAAGAAAATAATAAAAATTCAAAATTTTCTCTTCTACATTTTCTCCCTATTCTAAAGTTCAAATTTTTTTTCTCTGTTTTCATTTTATTTCCTCTCATTCAAACAAAAGACTAACATAAAATATATTCCATAATTTAAGGAAGTATACTAGGTTTCTCAAAGAAATGCAAAGCCACCTGCCACTGTCTTTTTTTAATATAATAATAAAAAATATTTTCATACGAATAAATATTAAATTCTTTTTTAAGTGATTTTGTCTCATTATCTAAATATTAAATAAAATATTATCTAAATATTATTTATTTTAAATATTTTATTTAATAAATTAATACGTATTAAATTCTTTTTTAAGTGGATTTTATCTTCATTATCTAAATATTAAATAAAATATTTAAAATATTTTATAAAATTTTAAAAAAGAGCATGTGGGCTGCCACGTGGCCAAATAAATTCGAAGGATATTATAATAGTTGTTGGAGATGGCTGACGACACAGCTTGAGGCCCTTACGTAAGCCACTTGACCTCACTCTGCACCCTGCATATACGTTAGATGTTCATTGGTTGTGCTTCCGCAGACACCGTGTTGGAGCGTGGAAAAGTTGGTTTTGGGTTTGGCACCTGGAATTGTCGAATTTGTCTCCTCGAGCCTACTAATTAAATCTTGTTCTTAATTATTACTAGCTGATTGATTGCAGATGAATCATTACTTCACAAGCAGTTTATAGAGAGATATAAGTTTAAAATTTTGAAATGTCATTCATTGTATTAAAAAAATAAAAAGCGAGAGCGAAAGTCTAGGCCAGCTATAAGCCCCAATACCCAGAAGACTGGTCGACCCCGCAGCAAGGAGAGTCACCTTTCGGATCGCGGAAAGGCAAGAGAAGCGCTTATCAGAGGACGCAAGACAAGATCATCTCCACTTGTTTTCTTAACAAGTTGCTAACCAACTTCTTCAACTTGTTAAGAAAACAAGTGGAGATGATCTTGTGCGAAAGATACTCAGATCATTCACAAATACCCTCTTCCTTTTGAATGGCGTTTGTCCCTCCGTTGCCGGCGAAGTCTCTGCAATGAAAGCGAGCGACTTGGAGGAAGTTGCAGGCGCTTTATCATTCAAGATAGAAGAGAGCGTACAAGAGAAGGTAATCTAATCAACTATGCCCAAGTTTTGAGTTTTTTTTTTTTTTTTTTTTGAGATTTCTCTTCTATTACTTTTAAGTCTTTGGTGTGTAACTTCATTTAAAAACCTAATGAAATACTGTCAAAATATTCATGATCTGTTACAGCTTTATCCATTTGCATGTACTTTAGTACTTTTTTCAGTATTAAAAGCTATTTTAGAAATTATTATCCAAACATTCAACTAATTTTAGGAGTACCATTTCAAACACTTCTCATACTTAACGCTACTTGTAAAGATGCTTTCAAGATTAGCTTTTACAAATTCAATATAAAGCTTCTGTCATTAATTTTTTAAATAATAGCAACCACTTTAAAAAACTTGGCATATATCCTCACTATGTTATCAGATAATTTTTATGGCTAGACTATTAAATGACAATATGATATTTTTATCTTAGATTATAGATTTACAATTTGTTATTTTTTTGTCTTAGACTATGGATGACAGTCTATTCTTTTTGTCTTATATTATAGATGAGATTGTCGTTTTGAAATTTATTTTATAATATATATGACAGTTTGTTATTTTTGTCTTATTTTGTTAGTTGTAGACGACCTATTATTTTTATCTTATATTATAAATGCCAACACGTTATATTAATTTGTCTTATATTATGATTTATAACATACATAAAATACTTATCAATTTCAAAATCTCATGATAATAAATAATTTAGTCTCCATTTAGTTTTTTAGAGTGAGATTAATTCTTATAGACAGCACACTAATTTATTTGAAAATAACAATTAAAATATATTATAGGCTAGTTGGAATCTAAGTATCACTTTCTTTGTCTGTTTTCTTTAATAACCCACTATTTGATTTTGGGTATTCATTCGCGAAATGCATTGAGTATGGTTGGAAAAAGTGACATCCTTGTACACATTTCAACTTGTGCTTTCTGTATTATAATACTTTCTTTCAGAAGAACTTCACAAACATGGGAGAAGGACAGCTCAACTACTGATGATGTCCATGGATGGACAAAGTATGGACAAAAATTTATACTCAATGCCAAAAACCACAGTTATATATTATTTCACTTCCAATTGTTATGCTGCTGCTTGTACATATAAAAAAACACCCAAAAAACAGGTCTCCTTTCTATTTTGAATCTGCATTGATGTGTCCTAAATTGGTGTGGGTGGAATATATGCAGGACCTACTTCAAGGTGCACTCACAAGTATGATCAAGCTTGCCAAGTGTTGAGAAACATGGCACAGAAGGAGAAGGTGGTTAGAAAGTAAATTGAACTTCAATTGAGAAATGTGAAAAGTGAGTTATACAATCCAATTATCCGCTTATATAGCCACTTAGAGTAACTAATCTACAGTTAAGTGTAATACTAAGCAACGGACCTTCTCCTGCACCAGACTACGTGTTATGGCAACCAAACTTGCAAAAACTTGCCAAACCCTGAGATAATATTGGATTGCACTTCTCTTCCACACTCTGTCATCTTACTTAGCTTCCATAACTCTCTCCGAAGAACAAGACCACACTTTTTTTCTCATCATCTTCAAAAATAGAATTTGAGGAAGTGATTCCCAATTATCATATCATTCACGACCTATCATCTGATTTTTGCAGGCAAGTCACTGTGCTATCGTCAACCCTGGCATCCAATCACAAGGATGTAATTTCTTGGGTGAGTGGATCACGTTTGAGCCGTTTGTATTTCCATGACTGGCTGTGTTTTCGTCTGCAAATTTGTTTCAGACAACCATGACTAAGAGGTAAAGAGCCTTGGCTCCGTCCATATGAACTTTAAATGCATGTGTATGATAACATATTTAACTACATGTTTGGATTAAATTATTTTGCTTTCAGAAAAACTTTTGATTAAAGAGCTTTTACCTGATCCAAACCTACGCTAATTAAATCATAATTTGTTTAGAGTCATTGGTTAAATTTACTAGGAAGATTGTCCGGTTATGATTTTGATCCATATCTCTAGTATCATATCAAAGCTCTTTAATTACACTTAAAAACTTTAGAAGACCCAGAAGTAGTTGATTTATATAATTACATACTATTGTGTTGGAACTGTGATGTGTCTATTTAATAAGATTAGAACAATCAAAAAAATCTTTAAGTTTAATTTGGATTCATTGTGAGTCTGAATTTTTTACACTATTGTTTAATTACGGTTTGATACATTATGTAAAATTTGACTTTTTATGTAATTATTGTTATAATCAAATTCTTTTAATAATATGCTTATACATAATTAAATGATATTGTAAAAGGCTTTTATATTAATAGTAGATTAAAATTAAATCTTATTAATCTATTAAGTTTGACATATAGCTAGCTAGTAAAAATAACATCTGTTGTCTCAAAAGACAAATGATTGATTGAATCAAAGAAGGAAACTTGCTCATCATCAAATCGTATACTTTGCGTACAATGCCCTTGTTAGAAATTGTTTAATTTCACTAATAAGAAAGGAAGTTTATACGTACAAACCAACGGCAGAAAAAAAAAATCCCCAAAAGCAGAGAACAAGCCAGAAAAAGGGTTTCATAAGGACATGGGGTAAATGACAATACTAAAAAAAAACTAACTAGCATAAACTTAAAGAAAATAACTATTAACAACTTTGCAAACTAATTAATTTAATTCGATAAAATGTCTGTAAGCGGCAATACTCTGTATTGTTGCTCTTCATTTTCAGAATTATAGGGCTGTTTCCAATTGTAGGATAAGTAGCAGCATATATCTTCATCACACCTAGGCATGGTAAATATACTCCAATCCGCAAGTGCCTAACCTGTCTCGCCCCACAACCCACCTCAACGATGGTTGGGATAGGTTAGAATTCATTTCACTTGCAAGGCGGAGCGGGTTTAGGTTTAAAACTATCCAATCTTGCCCTGCATTCCTAATATTTTAATTTTTTTTACTTTCTCCTCATTTTTCACATATTATATTACAATTAATTATGAGAAAGAGAAGAATGATGAAGAGTTAATTGCATAATAGAGAGTTATATAAGAGCAAGTGTTGGATTTTATTTTCTTTATTGACTTCATATCTTATATTTTAATTTCTATGACTTTATATTTAGAATTGATCATGTTATTATACCAAAAAAGAAATGATCATATTATTAACTTGTTTAATTTCTGACATGTTAGAGTTTGTATTCTTCTTGAAATACATATTTTAGTTTATATCATATTATAACTATTTTTTATATTTTAATTAATTTTTTGTGAATTTATAACTAGAACAATCATAAGTGCAAGTAGAGTACGAATTCTCTGTTTATGTTACAGGACGAGTTTTGATTTTTTCATTTAAAACCCACAGTGATGGGTTTTCACAAGAAATAAAGGATTAGGCAAGGTCGGGGTGAGAGAAAATACACCCCTACTCACCCCATTGCCATGCCTAATCAGACCTTGTACAGCGTGCTTCATATCATCATCATTTATTACAACTTTCCCCATTTGCATTTATTTTAGTATTTTTTTCAAGTATTTAAAGCTGTTTAGTACATATTAACCAAACATTCAAACTAATTTTAGAAGTAATATTTCAAATACTTCTAATTAACTTTACTTGTAAAGCAACATCAAGTAAAGCAACATTACCTTTTTCAAATATATAGGTCCCGTCTTTTCTTTTTTCTTTTAAAAAAAAATAATATAGGATATATCCTCAATATTTTATGAGAGAATTTTTCTGGCTAGACTTATTACCATACATATTAAACAACAATATGTTATTTTTATCTTATGTTACAGATAATAATTTGTTATTTTCATCTAATATTATAAATGATAGTTTATTATTTTTTATCTTATATCATAAATACTAGTCTGTTATTTCTGTCTTACATTATAGATGACAGTCTGTTATTTCTGTCTAACATTATAAATAACAGTATGTTACTTTTACCTTACATTTATAGATAATAGCCTATTATAATTATCTTATGTTATAGATGATAGTTTTTCATTTTTGCCTTACATTATACACTATTTTTGTCTTATGATATTAACTATCATGTGTGTGCGTGTATATATATATATATATATTACCAATTTTAAAATATCATAATAATAGATAATTCAACCTCCTTCTAGCTAGTATATTAGAAATATTGAGATTGATTATTATAGAAGGCACATTAATTTTCTTAAAAATAACTTAAAATATATCTTAGGCCAGTTGTTCTCCAAGCATCACTTTCTTTCTTGTCTTATTTAAGTACACAATTTGATTGTGGATTATTCATTCATGAAAAGCCTTACATATAGTTGTAAAAAGTGATATCCTTGTGAACATTTCATAGTAATGTTTTGGCATTATAATGATCTTTTCGCCTAGTAGAACTTTACCAACATGGGAGAAGGACAGCTTGCCAAATCTCCTTTCTATTTTGAATCTACGTTGATATGTCCAAATTGGTGAGGATGGAATATATGCAGGAACTATTTCAGGTGCACTCACATTGATCAAGCTTGCCAAGCAACTAAACTAGTGAGAAGATTTCAAGAGGACCCTCCCCTGTACAGGACGACGTATTATGAGTTATGACCATCACACTTGCAAAAGCTTACCAAATCGTGAGATATTATAGGATTGGACTTCACCTCCATGCACTTCATCTTACTAAACTTCGACAAGTCCCTCCCAATCAAACAAGACACAATACTTTTTTTCTCTCTCATCAACTTTTTCATCAGCAAAACATGACTAAATGGCATAAACTTAAAGATATGAACAACTAGAAACAAAATAAATCTGCACACGAAACAAAATGCATGGATTGATGCAAATTAGTTCGGTTTGTCTGGTCCTCTGTACAGTTTCTGTAGTTATTTTTAGAATTCCAGGGTTGCTAACTTGGAAAAGTAGCGGCAGCATATCAGGCTATCGTAGGCTTGATTTGACCATTCTTAGCTTTACCTATTTGGAATCGGCTCCTAGTTAACGTTAGAGATTAGAGAGGGACAGAAAAAAAAAAGCATGTATCAATATTGAGAAGGGAAAGACATAAGTGAAAAGGTTAAAACGGGAGTTAAAATATGTTTGTTGCATATTATTTTGTCTGCAAATGGGCGCTTGCATTCTTTCCTATGAACCTCAACGGATGTTTCTTCGAAGCATCATTTTTCTGCTTCATTCAAACGCACGTTTGTGTTTTAAAACAAGCATGGGGGCATGCATAATGAGTTTGTTATGCGGTTCCATTGTATGGCTATTGGCTCATTAAAAAATGGATTTTCGCTCCTCTATGTCATACTTGTCTTTTCTCTTGTGTATCCAATTAGTCATTTTCTAGTTGCATGTGCAGTTCAAACTATAGCAAATCCAAAATTATATTTCTATACAGATTTCAAAAAAAAAAAAAAAACGGATAAGTTCGGCTAGTTTATTACAATAATATATTTATATCTAACTCTAGTTTTGTACAAGAAGATTTTTATCAATAGAAAGATTACAAATAAATCGATCACCATCAGAAAGTATTAGCAGATAACTTCAGATTTTGATTTTGAATTACATATGTAAATAATCCACTTGCTAGGAAATAGCCATTTCTTTCCCAGTCAAAGTTACAATATTGGAGTGATCAAACTGACCATTCAAAGTTAAACTGCGTCAGTCAAATTTAAAACGTGCAAAACTTGCAACTAGGGCATATTGATAATGGAATTATAATCTGTAGCCTCCCAAGCACCAAACTGAAAAGTGGAATCACCCTACCTGACACTTGTCCGTACCAGCATAGATTCCTAATTACCCTCACTCTGATTGACTTGACAAGAAATTCTTATGCAGATATTATTTACTTTAGTCACTTAAATTAATTTTTAACATATTTGTATTTATAATTTTTAAAAAATATATTTATAACATAATTCACACATAAGTGTAAATATATCAAAAGTTTATTTGAATGCTTATGGTTGGTAATGTTTGTCCATAAATTTATCTGACTGGACATGGGAGCCTCCCACTGAGTCCCACCTTGCAAAACCAAAGGGCATGGTTGTCCCTTCCAGATGGCTTGAGTTCACAGCATGAAGAGAAGCCCTATGGGCTCAACCTTCACGCACATATGGCCCCATGAGGACGAAGCACAATACTTCACCTCCCGTCCACCTCGCAACAACCAATCAGAGAAAAACCTCTCCCTTACTGGCAGATCTTCTGGTTGTCTTCTCACTAACTCTCTGCTCGTGAACTGGTCAACCCTGTCAATTATTGCTGAGGAATCTTTGTCTCGTTCTGAAAGATCAATGGTTTTTAAAGTTGCAAGTGGAAGTGGATCTCGAATAAAAGGCAGTGTCTTCTCTCAGTTTCCGGGTCCTCCAATATCTGTTAATGCTTGCTACAAAAAACAATGAGAATAGCTTCAAACGGCAAGGGCAATGGAGAGCTAACAGAGGGCGTGACTGGCCAACCAGTACTTGTGTACTTTGTTCATAATCGAATATTCATGGAGACGAAGAGGCAAGGTCACTATTACATTTGCTGTGGATCTTGCGCGCAAGGTACTGAGATCATACAAATACCCTTTTGCCTTGAACACAATTTGATAACTCCATGAGTTGTGTTGCCTATCACTATCAGAGTTTCTCTTTCGTCCATGAATGCCAAGCCTGAGGATATGGATGAAACTTACAATAGTTTGACCACTAAAACTGGAAGAGGGTTCCACAAGAGAAAGTAAGAATCTTTTACATGTCTTGCTATCTCATTGTATGTGATGATTATTATTATCTGCTCTTAGGATCTAAATTTTCTTATCAGCTTCTCACAATAATTACGGTTGGTTGGTCCTTAACTGCAGGGCCGCAGGCTGCAGTCAACTAATATCTAGATGTAAATTTGTATCTGTCTTAAGTCTCGTTTGTCAAGAATTTTTTTTTCTTTTTATTTGTCCTTTTTCTAAGTAATTAATTAGATTTTTAGGATAAACTAAATTTTTATTCTCTTTAATTTTAATAAAAAATAATTTTTGTCACGTTAATCCCCAACTTTATAGGTGGGCTCAATTTAATCCTCATCGTTGCCATTAAATCCCAAAGCTTTCCTTAACCATTTTTATCAAAATTAATAGCATATATTGGACTAAAAAATATTGCATAATACTTTTTGCATGGTCCAAAGAATCA
Source organism: Castanospermum australe (assembly GCA_019955255.1). NCBI lineage: Eukaryota > Viridiplantae > Streptophyta > Magnoliopsida > Fabales > Fabaceae > Castanospermum > Castanospermum australe. The sequence goes on along the minus strand of NSJW01000886.1, from coordinate 55,555 downwards.
TTATTCATCAAGGAGCTTGTAACTCAACTGAAATCGCCTCAATCTTTAGATTGGAGTCTGACCAATATATGACCTTAGTTTTCTCCTCCCCTACCCCAATTAAGTGCTTGCACCTCCTATATAAAAATAAAATAAAACTCAAAAATTCACTATTTCACCCCATAATTGCAGATTTAAACTGCATCTTGACCAGGTTCACCAGATTATGAATGGTCAAGGTGACACAATTGTGATATGGTGTTTCTCCTGTCAAAAGTATTTCATAAATCTTTTAGACTTTTGAGTTATGAGTAGATTATATCGGATTAGTTGTATTGAAAAATATTAAAATAAGTATCCTATGATTGGAATTTTTTGTTGGCAAAAGAATTGCACCACTTGGGAGAAGGACAGCTCAATTCTGATTGAAGATGGGCATGCATGGAGAAAGTATGGACAAAAATTGACAATGAATGCCAAGTACCTCAGGTCTTCTTCCATTTTAAATTACTCAGCAGCTTCTTAATATTTTATAACATATCAAGCCATTTCTGCTCAGAATCAATAATATGACTGAAATATATGTGCAGGAGCTACTACAGGTGCACTCACAAGTTTGATCAAGGATGCCAAGCAATAAAACAGGTGCAGAGAATTCAAGAGGACCCTCCCTTGTACCGGACAACGTACTATGGCCATCACACTTGCAAAAGCTTTCTTTACCCAGAGATAATAATGGAACCTGCTTCTTCTTCTTCTGGCTCTTCTATATTACTTAGCTTCAATAACAGCCTCCCAAGCGAAGATCAAGAACACCCCTTTTCATCTACAAAACAGGAGCCCATGGAAGTGATTCCCGATGACCAAATTGCTCACAATCAATTATCCTCGTCAGATTGCCTTCTGTTATGTGACTACGAACTTGGTTTCAATTATTCAAGGCATGTCAATATGCTATCATCGACCGAACCTGTTGTTGAATTTGACAATGTTTATGGGAGGTTTGGATTTTAAATGGCTAGAAATGTTTTGGTCTGCAAAATTTATATCAGAGAGGGCAAGGCATTGGTGGCTTCATCTTCCTGGAACAGAGCTTAATTCTATCAGTATAGTTGGCTTTAATTACTGGTAAAATCTTCTACAATGATAATAAAGGGGTTTTACTTTTTTCTACTAAAAGGATTCACCTTCCTTGAAAAGAAATCATTGGTAGTATTGTATAAAAATTCGATATAGCTCTGCATATATAGAACTAGATATAATAAAAATGTATCTGTAATATCCTTTTTCTTTCAAATGCATAATAATTATGCCTTGGTCCATCGCAGCTTACAAGTATAATACCATTTATACAATGGGTAACTTGGCGGATCAGCTTGATGTACAAGCTTATTCATTTGTTGAATGAAATCAGCATCTTCCACTTCAAAAACAAAAATAGATGCAAGAAGAAATCACAGTAACATTGTTCGTTAAGGATTTGAATGCTATGAGAAAAGAGGATATAAATTTTAGGGGTAATTACACTTATCTTCCTTAACACCTATTTCATTATCATCCTTTTTATTTACAAAATTACACCTATCTAACTCCCTCATTTTGTTATTTACAAGAGATAATAGTATAATAACTGTACATAAATTGAAGTAAACATATACTTCTTAAAAAATATATATAAAACGTAAGAATAACACGTAAAGTAAGTGGATGTAAGTCTAAATTCAGGAGAGATCAATATACTTACTCATAATTTTATTATGAAGAGGCTTACTGTTTTATATACCTAATTAATTATCAAATAATAAGGATTCCCACTGTCATACAGATGTCTACTAAAAAATTTTACACCAGTCTTTTTCACTGTCGCGTTCTTAAGAAACAGGATAAAGGGATAGATGATACAGATTAGTTGACTACATACGAAACAAGTTATGACTTTTAACGCGCATTTTCACCTTTCTAATTCATATATATTGATGGAGAGGTTCAGTGAGTATATATATATATATATATATATAACAGAAACCAACAGGGACTGCCCTGAACCGTCTACAACTCTACATGCATGTAGCTTGTTGTGCTGTAGCTTTCGAAAATAATATATCACTAATAAGTTGTTAGTTATTGCGGCATTATTTAACTGTTCCTTTATTATAGATTAAAACGTAGGCTACTATTATATATATCTATATATGGTTGGTGTTATATAATATTTAAATGATCAAAATAATTGGGAGTTTTTGGAATAGATTCCTGAAAATTTTCAATAATAATACAAAATAAATATCTTGTGTTTTATTAATTAATTAAATTCAAAAGATATTAGGAAAAGAAAGCATATAAAGCAAAGAGTACTCTCCCGAACCCAAATTCTTCAACAAAAACCCATCCCTTCTACAAAACATTAGATCTTTTGCATAGCATATTATTATTATTATTATTTTACTATAAAGTTAAGGAAATGAGAGGTTAGCTCATCATATATTTGGGCATACTATAAGTTTCAATAAAAGTTTATAATGATATTTACAAGTTGTCCATCAATAAGGAATCATTAACAGAAACTGAATATAAATCATGTTAATTAAGTCAATCTCCATTTTTTATAGGTATTAACTTGATTTATTGTAAGAGAAATAATCATTTTAAGTTAAATTTTTTGTCAACTTTTATATCTGATAATAAAAATATTTTCAAGTTACTTTTCACTTCAACTGAAATTAAGTCTCTTTTAGCTAAGATTTAAACTTGAATAGTCAAGACATAGAGCACATCTCCTTGACCACTAAGCCAATCCTTTTGGATTTGCCAATCTTATTCTTTTTTAAGTATAAATTGTTATTTTAGTATTTTTATTGATCGACTGAAGAAAAATTCTCCACACCACAATTTTCCTATTCTAAAAGAGATAATATAAAGCACGGCTCTTTTAAAGTAAAAATAGTCTTAACATAAAATATTTATATATCAAATTTTGAGGTTTCTCCATTACTTTTCCTTTTTTTATAAGGATACCAATATTTTTAATACTTAATGATCAATATGTATTCATGTGTCGCACTTTGTAATATGCATTTAATCAAAAAAATTTCATGAATTTTTTCATGAATTTTTTTATATTTTATAATATCACTTAATCTTAATATTCAATTAAGTATGATACATAACTAAATATTAGTTTATTAATTACGAAACATACCAGTATCCTCATAAAAATAAAAGGTACTAGAAGAATCTCCATCGAACATTTATATCAAATATGATGCAACTATAATACTTTAAATTTTATTATTGTATTACAACATTTATATTTGTGGAATGTCTCCTTTTTTTTTGTTATATTGAAGATGTAAAATATCTAAGTAAAAGAAGCTGATATAGGTGACTTAACGAAGGATCAAATTTTTAATATCATCTTTACACCCTAATCTTAGATATTAAAGCCAATACCAATTGAAGTTCAAGTTCATTGAATCGGGCCATGACATCTTTATCTATGCAACTTTTTATGTACTTCTTAAGATAATAATGAGAAAATAATAATTGAATAACGCCCAAGTACATCATTTTCTATGGGCAGGGGTAGTGTGTTGAGATTCCAAAATTTTTTTAAAAAAATTTTTACATGTATTTTTTCAAAATAAAAAATTTTAATCTAGCCGCGTTATTTTACTTTGTCCCCTTCTCTAATTCGATCCCTGCATGTATTAGTCCAAAATCCTCTTTGCAGTCAAGTCAAATATTAGTACAATAATTAAGTTTTATATAAATATTTTTCGATGAAATAGTGCAGAATAATTAATCTGAGGGTAGATTTTCTTTCAGTATGTATAGTTGAATACAAAAATGTCCTCATGCGAAAAAGATACCACCAAAAATATATTTTTTTGAACATTCCAACAACCGCGTAGAAGATATATCAAAAAAATTCTGTATCCTATGAATTTTCTTGTTCAAAGTTCAATCTGTCAACTTCATTGAGAAACTAATCTTCATTCCTAGTGCTAAAATTCGTCTTGTTTAACATATTGCTATGAATGAAAATGTCGTTTATCAATAATACTTGTCTGTTTCCCTTAATTCTACACAAGTAGGGTCTATTTTGATCATATTTATACATTTATGGATGACCTCCAATTTAAGAAACATGCAGAGTTTGTAGCAAAAAGAAAAAACATTTTTCGTTTTTCAATTAAATTTGACATTAGGAAATATGCTTGTTTCAGTTTATTGTGTGTTTTTTTCTAAACTCCTTTTAATGGAAAAAATCAACATCACTTCATGATAATAAAAAATTCAAGATAAATTAATTCAACTACCAATAAACTCTTCAGTTTTTTAATTAAGTACATGACTAGTTGCACTATTATTAATTAATTATCTCAATTACTTTCCCTTATTTTTTATATACTTAATCACACAAAAACATTAAGAATAACTTTGATAAGCTAAATGAAAATATCAGTTTTTAAAATCCTTTTTTTTTTTAATTTTTCTCACAGATAGGAATTTTTACGTTCAAACCTCAACAAAATTTATAGATTCTTGTATGAACAATTAATTAACACCAAACGTGGATTTGTTTCATTTTAGCCAAAAATCAATACTATCACAAACCTTCTCCTTATTGTCGTTACTGGAGTCATCGTCGCTGTTACCAACACCTTCATTCTTCGCTGCTATTATGAGTTGATTGTATTAAAAATAGTCGTAGTCAAACATAATAATTCTGAAAATTTATGTTATTTATAATGTATATGTAATATTGTTATTAAGTTTTAGTTAAAATGTCAAAAGAGGTATACAACGTGTGTTATTTTTATCCAACAGGAAGGATTAGTAAATCATCAAACAGAACATAAAATCGGAAGCTACAGGTACCCAGGAACATATATCGGAAGCTACCCATTACACTAGTAATTTTTTTTTTTCTTTTAAGGAGTTATAACCATGTGTGAGACTAATCATTATTTGGATTATCGAGACTCTTCTTCGCTATAAAGTATTCTCCTACATGAAAATTAAAGAGATGTTAGGTTTTTTTATTTTTATTTTCAGTTAATATATTTTAACCTATAATTATAAAAATATTTTCTTATTTTTATTTTATTTTTTGTTTTTAAAATTTTATGAAAAAAAATGAAAACAGGAAATTATTTTTTTGTTTTCATTATTTCCTTAACAAAATTTTAAAAACGAAATAAAAGAATACAAACAAAATAATATTTTTATAATTATAATTAAAAATATATTAATTACAAAAAACTAAATAAAAAAAAAAAAATAAACTAAATAACCCTTATCAAATTATTCTTTTAAAATTTATTCTAATATCAAATTATTCTTTTAAAGTTTTTTTAATCTTAATAAACTTTTCTGAAATTTTAGTCTGATTTAAAAATTAATTTTTTTAAATGAAACAAAAGTTAACATTCAATTTTAAATTATACTAAACTTCAAGAGAATTTAGTGAAATAAAAAAAATTTAAATAATTTGATATATGAGTAAACTTCAGAAATATAAATTATTATATTTTACCTCATAAGAACTTCTAACTAAATGATCATATGGGTGCACGTGAGTCATGTGGTGTATAGGATGACTTCCGTTTAAATTTAACAACAAAATTAAAGTTTTTAAATTAGAATAAGGTTTAGAGGATTTAATAAAATAAAAAAAATTAGAAGTAATTTAATATTAAAATAAATTTTAAGATATAAATTATATTTTACCTAAAAAAATATTTTACACCTACGTGAGCGGCAATGCATACCATCACAGTAATCACAAGGGCAATTTAATATCTAATTTCCAAAAGAGGCAAAGATATTCATGCGTTTCTCAACGGGACCGATCGGATTAATAATAAAGAAAGACCAAATACCAAAGTGCATAAATTTTTGGATTAATATGTGAATGTAGTGACAACAAAACGAGAGTAACAGCGAATCAATCATGCTATTTATAGACCAACAAAGTTCCAATTGCACTCGGGTCTCTATTTTTTCTCTATTGAATTGCACTCCTTTTTTCTTTTCTCCAACTTTCTTCCGACTTCAATTCTGCTTCCATCACATTTCATCTTCATGACAAAATGCCAAGGGAAAAACAGCGCCTTTCCAATGGCTTCATTTTCATATGAACTGTGAGAAGTAAGTGTTCTCTCTTATTCTTAAACATTTCAACCTTGTATCATTAATCTTTCTCTGGTGGTGACTAGTGTGCAAATCCATCTCACTATGAGAGACCTCTCGTTTATGCTATGCTTTCTCTTCCTTCTTGTATGTTGTTTCTGCTTTGAATTGTGATGGAATGACTCTTCTGTCGCTTCAGAGTCACTGGAATTATGTGCCTCCTTCTATAAACCTTGAGCTGGACCATCTCTGATTCTATTCCATACTCACGGGTGGGAGTCCAATGCGACAATGCCCTCAATGTGGTCTCCCTTAACCTCACTTGTTTTTCGATTTTTGGTCAATTAGGACCTGAAATAGCACAGTTGAGTCACTTGCACACCATTGTCTTGCATTCTAATAATCTCTCTGGAAGAATACCCTCAGAGTTGGGCAATTGTGGTACGCTTGAGTACTTGGACCTTTCTGGAAACAACTTTAGTGGACAAATTCCCGATAGCTTGAAAAACCAATTAGCTTGAAAAACTTGCAAAATTTAAGGTATTTCAGCATCCAGACCAATCATCTGGTTGGTGGAATTCCAGAACACTTATTTCAAGTTCCCCACTTGGAATATGTGTTCATGAGCAAGAACAATCTAGGTGGTCCCATTCCTACGAATGTTGGAAACGGGACTGAACTTTTGAAGCTGTATTTGTACACTAATCAGTTGTCTGGAACGATTCCCCCATCCATTGGAAATTGCAGTAAATTAAATGAAATCTTTTTGGATGAGAACCAGTTGGAGGGGATTTTGCCCGAAAGTCTTAACAATCTCCAGAATCTTGTGTATCTAAGTGTCAGCCATAATGGTCTTTCGGGTGCCATTCCATTGGGTGCAGGTAGTTGCACAAATTCATACTCTGTTGGAATTGTCATTCAATAAATTTAGTGGGGGTATTCCCTAAAGATTGGGGAAATGTAGTGGGCTAGGAGAACTTAATCTCATCCATTCCAACTTAGTTGGAAGTATCCCGCCATCCTTAGGCCTACTACATGAGCTTTCTATTCTTCGCCTTTATTTGAACCATTTGTCAGGACAAATACCTCCAGAATTGGGTAATTGTAAGTCTTTGAATGAGCTGTATTTGTCTTCCAACCAACTTGAGGGAGAAATTCCTAGTGAATTGGGAATGCTCAGTAAATTGCAGGATCTTGAATTGTTTTCCAACCATTTGACAGGTAAAATTCCACTTAGCATTTGGAAGATTTCAAGTCTTAAGCATATCCTTGGGTACAATAATAGCCTTTCTGCGGAACTACCTTTGGAGATGACATATTTCAAGCATCTTAAAAATATCTCATTATTTAAGAAACAGTTCTCTGGAGTCATACCTCAAAGCTTGGGGATCAATAGTAGTTTAGTGCTACTGGACTTCACAAATAATAAGTTCTCTGGTAACCTACCACCGAACCTTTGTTTTGGGAAGAAACTAAGAATTCTGAATATAGGTGTCAATGAACTGCAAGGTAGCATTCCCCCGAATATAGGAAGGTGCAGAACTCTCTTACAAGATTGATTCTCGAAGAAAATAACTTCACAGGGCCTTTTCCTGATTTTGAACGGAATCTGAATCTCTACTACATAAAACATCACTAAGAACAACATCAATGGATCAATCCCATCAAGTTTGGAAAAGTGCCTAAATCTTACTGATATTAATTTGTCCATGAACAAATTTATGGGGCATATACCCTCAGGGCTAGGAAACCTTCTGAATCTTAGGAGGTTAAATCTTACTGACAACAACTTGGAAGGTCCTTTGCCATCTCACTTGTCAAATTGTAACAAAATGGAATACTTTGATGTGGAATTCAATTTCCTGAATGGGTCAATTCCATCAACTTTCAGAAGCTGGATAGGGCTATCCACATTAATTTAAAGAGGAAATCAATTTACTGGCGGAATCCCAACCTTCTTATCAGAATTCGAAAAGCTTTCTGATCTACAGCTTGGGGGAAATTTGTTTGAAGGCGAAATTCCTAGATCTATTGGATCATTGCAGAATTTGCTTCATGGCTTGAATCTAAGTGCTAATGGTGTTGGAAATTCAATGACACAGAACAGTAGAAGAACTTTGATTATATCAGAATTTTCACTCAAGAACAAAAACATAATAATTTTGCATTTTCTAATGCATCTCACAGAACAAAAAACTCTATTTTTTCATATTCTCACACACTCCTCTGTTTTTTCGTTTCTCTCCCACACAGTACTCTGTTTTTTCTTCTTTTTTTTTCTCTTTTTTCATTCTTCTTCAAACACATATTATACAATATATATAGATGCACATGCCCACTCTAATAGGTAATTAAGAACTACCGACTCTGTTGCCGACCTTTTATCCTTGCACAGTTCAATTTGATTCTAACAACTTATTACAACCACAAGTTCTTTTACCGCCTTAGACCATTTCAGAATACAGCTCACTTACAGATCATGGATTCTTCTAGACTGGCGGTGGAGAGAGTTGATTGCAAAGTTAAGTTTGTATTTCTAACAAATGGGTTGACATGACAGCTTCCGTCGGAGATTGGGAAACTAAAATTGCCGTTAAGACTTGGTCTTTCTCTTAACAATTTGACAGGAAACATAGAAGCCCTTGGTGAACTCCAATCAATGGTTGAAGTCAATATTTCATACAATTCTTTTGATGGTCCTGTCCCAGAGAAACTGATGAACTTGCTTAGTTCTTCGCCACCATCATTCTTGGGCAATCCGAGCTTATGTATCAGTTGTTCTCTCTCAAGTACTATGAATTGCCCCAACACTAGCACTTTGAAGCCATGTGATTATAAATCAGCTTATAAGAAAGGCCCGAGTAAAATTAAAATTGTGAGTATAGCATTTGGATCCTTTCTATTAGCTATTTTCCTATTGCTTGGACTTGTTTATGTGTATCTCTTTGGCAGAAGATCTAAGCAGGATGAGACCTTTGGTAACCACAAGTCGTATCGCTTCCTCGAGAATGTAATGAAGGCTACAGAGAACCTGGATGACCGGTACATTATCGGCGGGGGAACCCATGGAGTTGTTTATAAAGTCCCATTGGGTCCAGAGGACGTTTATGCTCTAAAGAAACTTGCAGTTGTTGATAACGAAGGGCAGATCAGCAAAAGCATGACCAGAGAAATTGAAACCATTGGGAAGATTAGGCATAGAAATCTGATTAGAATAAAAAACTTCTGGTTGAGAGAGAACTATGGTCTGATCTTGTACAGTTACATGCAAAATGGAAGCCTGCATGATGTTCTACATGAAAGGAATCCTCCACCATCCTTAGTGTGGAATGTCCGCTATAAGATAGCTGTTGGAATTGCGCATGGACTGACATGTATCCATTATGATTGTGATCCTGTCATTGTGCACCGAGACATCTAACCAAGGAACATACTTTTAGATTCTGACATGGAGCCTCATATTTCTGATTTTGGCATTGCCAAGCTTTTGGATCTGTCCTCCTCTTCAAGGCTGTCTATATCTGTGTCTGGTACCGTTGAGTATATTGCACCAGGTGACTCTTCTACTCATATTTTTCAATAGCTGCATCTTTTCGTTTATTAAATTCTTATATGGATTAATATATATGTCTACTTTGGACTGTGACTGAGAATGCATATACAACAGCAGTGAGCGTGAAGTCTGACGTATATAGTTATGGGATAGTTTTGCTTGAGCTAATAACCAGAAAGATGGTGTTTGATCCATCATTTCTGGAGGAAACAGATATAGTGGGGTGGGTTCAATCTATATGGGAAGAAACAAGAGAAATTGACAGGATTGGCGTGATTCAAGCCTTTTAGAAGAAGCTTTGGATTCAACCGAAAGGGGACAAGTTGCACAAATGCTTTTGGTGGCATTGAGATGTGTTGAGAAGGATCCAGTTCAGAGATCGACGATGAGAGAAGTCATCAGGTAATTGACTATTTGAATCGACAGAAATCCCTTTGTGACAAGTAGAATTTGCTAGAGTGCTCAAACCAGCTCATTGTTTGTTTTAATTACAATGATCTTGAGTTTTCTATCTCGCTGAAAATATGATATGCCTGAATGACCTAGACTTTGTTGAGTGTTTGTGGCTGCAGAACAAATAAAAGTAAATAACCAGCAAGCAAGTTGGATTGATATCTATATTTTTGACACGATTTCTCTCTCATATTATAGAAAGGAGATTAATCATCAATAATTTTTTCTTATAAGAATACAAAATCTATCTTTTATTTTTTTTCTTTCTTTCATCTGTCAGTTTTGTTTGAGTGAGTACCTGCAGCAAAACTCTTGAGGCAGCATGCGGTGATTTCTCATTGATAAACGATCTGTAAATACGCTTTAGTGCTATAGTAGTGAACTACCAGTCTACCACGGAAATACCTTGCCAGATCAAGTGCTTATTTCTAGTAGAAAGCAAGAACTCTAGAATAGAAAGTGCAGAAGCACGTGATATAGAAAGCATAGTGTTTGGCAGAATCAAACCCGCCAACGCAGAATCGGAAATTCATTTTTATGCTCAGTGAGTGAGTCCACAGTTATGCTGAGATACACGAATTTACAAAGAGAATTGAATACATGAACCTCATCATCATGGTCAAAACTTGATTACATAGTGGGTTTGTTCATATGAATCATATCCCAAAGTGGGTTTTTAGTGGAAAAACATTCTAAGCAGGTCTTTATTCAATCAATTGTTCCTTTTAACATATGCATGCATGTGATACACATGTTGAGGAATATTAAAAGTAATTGATTTTAGTTAGATATAATTTTTGAAATAAATTAAATATAACTTATTATAAAAAGCAATGCATAAGTTAATGTAATAGTTAATATTAGATTAGTAAAATATGTGTTTAAATATTTAAAATTATATTTAATTTATAAAAATAAAAATTATTTTTAAATATTTTAGTATTCTTCTTTGAGGTCCCTAAAATTGATTATCTAGTAAGTGGAGGAGTCTTGCACTAGTTTATTTTATATTCGAAACAGATTATAATCAAAATCTTACTATAAGATCTTTTAAAAAAAATGATTATTTTTTAAGAAATAAATTTTTCAAATATGTTAAAAGTGTATATTTTGATTAACTTATTTTATATTTAAAATAATTTATAATCAAAATCTTATTGAGAACTTAAAAAAAAAAAAGTAATTATTTTTTACAAAATAATCTTTTCCAAACATGCTAAAAATCTACGTGCAGGCCACTCTCAATCCTTTTTCAAATCCTTCGTAAGAGCATCAGCAAATACTAATTAGTGTAGGAGTTAGGACCACAAGTCACATGCAGAGAACATTCATAAATAGTAGATTAGTGGTATCTTGTCATTTCGTTTGCAGCCCATGTCTATACAATTGTACGTACCGAACCAACTAAAACTAGGATTATAAGACATCAATTAAGTTAATTACCAAGGAGTTCAATATCCAAAAAATCTTACTATAGCTGGGACCATAATGAAATCAAATTTCGAAGAGCAATCACTATGTATTGAGATTCTATAATCACATCAAAACAATTAATGTCAGTGATGATGCCATCTTCTTGGGCATTGGATCACTAAGCATTCCACAGACTCAATTCTCTTCTCGGCCAGAACTGCCATGTATCTTTTCCACGCTTTTCTTCACGTTCTCATTAACACTCAAGCGGTTGACAGCAAACTCCTCCGCTTGAAAACTCCTGGTTGTGTTTTTGGGTGGCAGTCTATTCGTTTGTGAATCACTCCCTCTGGTGGGGTTTGGTCTCTTAGGCCGCTTAGCGCATATTCTGATATCCACATGAGAAGCAAACGAATATGGTTAATTCATCAAATCCCATTAAAATTATAACCACACTATATATTATTCTGAATCTACGGATATTTGAGATTAAGAATTCCCATATATCAAACACTTACATGGTCATCTTCATTGGTTTCTGTGGGCAAGGCTTGTTATTGGACATTAGCAGCATTGGCATGTGCATGGAGCTAACTGCAGCAAAAGCCATGATCTCTGGGACAATTTTCAGTGCAGAAGCTTGTTTGGTATATAGCTCACAGACAGAGAGTCCAGCGAGTATTGTTGCAGAGGGTTAGTGGTGCGTTGAAGGTGGGATTTAATTTATAGGGAAGATGCAAGAGTATAGAAGAGAAACAATAGAAAGGAAAACAGACAAGACAGCATGTAAGTGCATGAAGTGTTTCAAGTCTAAAACGCGTATATACTATACTACTCTATGGATGAAGGTCAATTTACGTTGGCATTCTTTGCTTTTTTTTTTTTTTTTGACTTTTTCTTTCCATCTTTGTTAAATTTGACTGAGCATGCAAGAATGATTCAAATGGATTCCTTTTTCATTTTTAAATGCTTTGGCCTCCTTTCAACAATGCATATAACTTGCTTTACGGTTAGAAAATTTTTAAGTTAATAACACTTGTGTTATTTAAAATAATGCTTGTGTTGTTCAAATTTTCTATTCTCTTTTTCTATTTTCATTCAAATTCCTCAATTGACAATTCAACAAACAAATATCTCAAATCCCTAAACTTCATTATTTTTGAAATGGCAATTATGTCGTTGCTATTTTTTCTATGTTAGTCAAATCTCCAAAATATGAGAAGGCATAAGTCCTATTAAAATTTTGACAGTGACATGAAGCCAAAATGTTTGATTATATATGAAATGCTCATAATTAATATATATGGGTATTAAGTTTAGAAAAAGGGCTCAAGAATTTTGGAAATCCCCGAATTAAATCAAATGTAGTAGCTACAAAAGGTGTATGACATAAAATAAACACCATTCTTTGAGTGCGCTCCGGCTATATACACAGTAATATATATGGCTCAAATAAGAGTTTGTAGCATTTATAACATATATTTTGGCTTAGGGTACGAAATTATATTCCAATGGATTTGCAGTAATCTAAATATTAGAGTTAACAAAACTTTCAACTCTAGTTTTATCTCTATCTTTACAAAGAAAATTAAAAATTTAAGTGACACGAAGGTAAGTACGTGTCAAGAAGTTGATACACGACAATATTCAACTGCATCACTCTCATGAACCAGTCAACTGTGACTGCTGAAAGTAAGCCTGTGGTTGGTAGCCCTTCCATGCATTAAATTCATATGAAACGGTTTTCGTTGACTAATAATATTTATATTTTGAGATTTTCATGGTATTTTGAATACGGGGTACTCTTATATTTTTAATAATAATTTATATTCTATATCAAAATTAGTATAAATAATTAAATAATTCTCAATATTATTAATTAAGGAAAAAGACTATACATTAAAAAAGTATTATATAATTATTTTGTTTTTCAAAAAATTTTTAATATAAACTTATGGTACCTTTCAACCGATGTAAGATCGAGCATTCTTTTCTACGACGATTCATCAATTAGGAAAATATCAAAGCTTTAACAAAAAAAAAACTGTACAAGAAATGCTGTCCATCTGTTATTTCACCCACTGACGATTGCTAATCAATTTAGGATGCGTGTTTTCGATGCTAATCAAGGATTAGATGTTTTAATTTGCACTTTTTTTTTCAGGTTCCTCTGATACTTTTTAAAATATAATAACAGAATTATATATTTTGAACAAAAATCGCTACTGCAGAGGTGAGGAGGAGAATAATTTAAAATCACATAAAGAAACATTTAAGTGACTTGTTACAACTTACATAAAAAGGATTTCAAAAAGGGATGGACATCTCGATGGGGATTTAGAAGAGGAAGGAAAGAGACGATAAAATTTTTTATTTTTATTAAAAATTCTCATTTATTTAATTTTTTTTAAATGAAAGGCTTTTAATTTTTTTTTTATAAATATTTTATAATAATTTTAATTTAAAAATAAAAAAAATTATTTTTTTATTTTATTTGAAATTCTTCCATTCAAATATATTTTTAAATGTTTACAAAAGAAAAGCCTCATCAATGATATAATAAGATATTGACTTGTAAAAGATCATATTTGTAACGATAGTACCTAGAGCTTTTCATAATAAAGACAATAAAATGAATGATTATCAAGTAATTTCTTAATCATTCTTTATTCATTATTTTATATTTTATAATTTTTTAATATGAAAATAAAAAATATTTCTTGTTTCAACTTTTTTTTTTACTCCTCCATCAAAATATATTAAGAAATTAAACCAAAATGATCAGCGGCAGTTTGGATTTCAAGCTGCCATGGGTTATCAGTCCATGATGATACTTAATTTAATTAATTATATATATACGCTTAAAGACCTTTTTTTTTTTTCGGTATTCATACGCATAAAGATCAAGCTAGCCTAGTTTGGAAAACTACTAATGGGCACTAATAGGCCCAAAGTTCGTTCAATCAGCAAAAGCCCAAATAAGATTGATTGGACTTTGGAAAGTCCATTCAACCAACCAAGCCAGGGACTGCAAAATACGAAACTCAATGGAGCTTGGGTAAAGGCATGGGCATGGAGCCTTTGATAAACTGCACCTGGAATCGATCTCAGATAAGGGATGAATTCCAAACCCCCCATTACTCCTCACCCTTGGACCCAAAAAAAAAAATAGAGCTTCGTGCCTTTTTTTTGTTTTTTTTGGGTCCACAGCTTGGTGGTTCATTTGAGTGAGCCCTTCGTGGTGATCACTGTTCAGGTTTAGGTTGGTCACGTTCAGCTAAGGATGATGGCCCGCTGAATCATCCTCACACGTCCTATTTGGTTCAGTTATTAACTTCGAGTGGAGGATCAAGTGCTGCTATGGTAACATGCAGAAGACTCACTTTGAATTTATATCTCATTAAAGTGATGAACTCCTCGTCAAAAAAATTATGTACGACTCACTTTTACTTTTAAACAGAAGTACACAAAACCCACCTCCGTTATTTCTTATCAACAGTAAGGAATCTCAATTCAACGTTTTTGCACCTAAATTCGTAGACTTGCATAATGTTCATGTTATAATTTAAATGTGAGTGAAGGTTTTATGTAAAATAAAAATAAATTAAATGAATATTATATAAATATAAAAATTTATAAATTTAATATTTAAAATTTAAAATTTTTTAAATTAAAATATAGTGTAGGCTCACAAAAGTAATTCTAACTAATCCAATTAATTATGTACATTCCGTAGGGTGAAAAATTAAGACCTACAATTTTATTCGCTTCTTTCTTTTTTTTTTTTCTTCGGTTTTCATTCGTTTACCTGTCTGTTTTGGACCACATGTCCTCGGCCTTTACAAAGTTTTCATGCACGGAGCGCTGTGTAACGTTTGACTTCGTCAGTTTCTAAAAATTACGAGTATTATATGAACTAATGAATGACTGTAATCCTCATCTTTCGTGTCAAAAAAAAAAAGAATCACTGTTATCCATGCATTTCTTTAATCAGCATTTAATTTTAATCAACGTCAATTATTAATACATTAATAAAAGTGTTTGAAATAATTGTTATTGTAATTATATTTTTTTAATAATATAATAATACATAATTAAATAATAATATAAAAAATTTTATATAAAAATTAAAATTAATTTTTTTTATAATTACATATACTTATATATAATATATTTATCTCTTTTTTTAATAATTATTTCTCACTTTATATTTTTTCTTAACTTAGTATTTGTTTATTATTTTTTTAATTTATTCTCTTTCTTCTTTAATAAGTTGAGAAAAAATATGAAGAGAGAAATAATATTTGACAAAAAAAAGAAGAAAAAAATTAATAAAATATTTAAAATATTTTTAAATTTGTTTATTTTTATAAATAAAAAATAAAATATTATTATCTAACTAAAAAAGTAAAACTTGTTAACATTTACTTACATAAAAATGAATAAGAAAACAATAGTAATCTCTTTTATATATATATAAAGTGAGAGTAATATTTTATTATGAAACATGATAGAAGTACATATTAACCATTAGTTTTTATATAAATGATTAAAATTAAAACTTAATTAAAGATCACATTACTAATTAAAAAAGTCATATAATTTTATTAAGTATTTATGTAAAATTTTAATGATAAAAATTTATTATTCTTATTTTCATAATAAAATTACTCTTTTCACTTGATTAATTAAAAATATTATATAACTTAAATTTTAATCTCGCTCCTATAATAAATTTACTTTTCTCCCTCGATAATTGATATACATCTCACGCAAGCACATGTATAAAAGAGATATGTTAATGTTAACTTTTATACTAATTCCAACCAAGTGTTTGTTTTTTTAAGGATTTAATAAAGTAAGTTGGCCTCCAACAAACATAATCGAGGGGTATTATAATTGTTGTTGGAGGTGGCTGACGACAAAGCATTGAGGCCCTTACGTAAGCCACATGACCTTAATTCTGCATACACGTTACAAATGTTCATTGGCTGTGTTTTTGCATACAGCGTGCCGGAGGCGTGGAAAAGTTGATTTTAGATTTTCAAGTATTAACTGTGTTTAAAATTTAAGTTATTAAATCAAAATACATAAATAATTATATATTTAATATTTCAATCAACTATATTAAAAAATATAAATTATTAAATAAAAATATATCAATATTTTATATTTTTAATTAGCACTTTAGCACTTATAGTTGTTGAATTTGTCTCGAGCACTTACTTAAAATGTATTTGATTTGATTTTTGAATCTCTAAACTATGATTTGAATAAGGTAAAAGATAAGTTTTCACTCAGATCATTTGAAGGCTTTTAAAAATTAAATCAAACATACTATAATTAAAACTTGTTCTTATTTATTAGTAGCTGATTGCATATTGGTCGCTTCTCATTCTTTCATAAGCAAAAGCAATCTAAGCTATAAGCTCCCAAACGCAAAAACTGGTCGACGGCGTAGGATGGAGAATCAGCTTTCGGATCACAGAAAGGCAACAGAAGCGCTTATCAGAGGACGCGAGTCTGCGAATCAACTTCTTCAACTTGTTAAGGAAACAAGCAGAGATGATGAACAAGGGTCAAAACTGTCATTTGCTGAAGATCTTCTGCGAAAGATACTCATATCATTCACCAATGCCCTTTTGCTTTTGAATGGCGTTTGTCCCTCCGTTGCCCCGGTGGCCAGGTTTCTGCAATGAAAGTGAGCGATTTGGAAGGAAGTTGCAAAGTGCTCAAGAAGAGGGTACAAGAGAAGGTAATTTAATCAACTATGCCCAAGTTTGAGATTCCACAATTGTATCACCTTTAAGTCTTTGGTGGTAATTTCATTAAAAAAATACTAATTTTAATTTCATGACAATATTAAGGTGAAATACTTTCAAAATATTCATTTGCTAATTACAAATTTCTCCATTTACATTTATTTTAGTATTTTTTCAGTATTAAAAGCTATTTTAGTAAATATTAACCAAACATTCAACTAATTTTAGAAGTAACGTATCAAATACTTTTTAATAATTGACGTTAATTGTAAAGTTGCTTTCAAGATTAGCTTTTACAAATTTCTCCATTTACATTTATTTTAGTATTTTTTCAGTATTAAATATAATAGCAACACTTGACATGTGCGCGCGCGCACACGATTAGCTTTTACAAATATAATAGCAACAACTTCACATGCGCGCGCGCGCACACACGATTAGCTTTTACAAATATAATAGCAACAACTTGACATGCGCGTGCGCGCGCGCACGCACACACACACTCACACACACACACATATATATATATATATATATGTATAGAAGACAAAAATAATAAACTATAAACATATAACATAAGATAAAAATAACATATTATTTGTCATTTAATAGTCTAAGCAGAAAAATTATCTCATTTATATGTTATAGTTTGTTTTTTTTGTCTTATATTATAGATGAACAGTCTCTTATTTTTGTTTTTACATTATAAATGAACAATCTATTATATTTTATATTATGTTATAGATTACAATTTATAATTTTTCTTTTATATTATAGATGATAGTCTGTTATTTTTGTCTTATATTATAGATGACAGTCTGTTATTTTTATCTTATGTTATAGGTTATAGTTTATAATTTTTTTATATTTTAGATAGACAACTATTATTTTTGTCTTATATTATAGATGACAATTTATTGTTCTAGAATTTGCCTTATGTTATAAAGGATAGTTAGTTATTTTTGTCTCAGTAGATGATAACCTATTAATTTTTATCTTACACTATAGATGATAGATAGTATCTTATATTTGTCTTATGTTATGATCTATAATATTTATAGAATAATTACTAATTTCAAAATATCATGGTAATGAAATAATTTAGTCTCCATCTACTTTATTAGAAATAGTGAAATTAATTCTTATAGACACACCACACTAATTATTTAAAAAATAACAATTAAAATATATTTTAGGCTAATGAGCTCCAAGTATTACTTTCTTTGTTTGATTTCTTAAATAACCACAAATTTGATTGTGGGTATTCATTCATGAAACGCATTACTTATGGTTGGAAAAAAGTGACATCCTTGTGAACATTTCATACTTATGCTTTTGGCTTTATAATGACTTTTTCTTCAGAAGATCTTTACCTACATGGGAGGACAGCTCAAATCTTAATGATGATGGCCATGGACGGAGAAAGTGTGGACAAAAAATTATACTAAATGCCAAATACCACAGGTATAAAATTTTCATTTCCAATTGTTCTGCTGCTGCTTTTATATATAAAAAAACCACCCAAAAAAACAGGTACCCTTTCCATTTTGAATCTACATTGATACGTCCAAATTGGTGAGGGTACGTGGAATATATGCAGGAACTACTTCAGGTGCACTCACAAGTATGATCAAGCTTGCCAAGCAACCAAACAGGTGCAAAGAATTCAAGAGGACCCTCCCCTGTACAGGACGACGTATTATTGCCACCACACTTGCAAACACTTATCAAACCTTGTGATAATATTGGATGGCACTCCACCTCCATATTCTTCCATGTCACTAAACTTCGATAACTCCCTCCAAAGCAAACAAGACCTCACTTTTTCTCCACCATATGCGAGAATAGAATTTGAGGAAGTGGTTCCTAATGATCACATCATTCACAAATCACAACATATCATCTAGTTTTACAGGTAAGTCAACTGGCATCCAGCTATTTCTTATAACGTTTGAGCTATTCGTATGTCCATGATGGCTGGCTTTTGTTTTGGTCTGCATGTGTGTTTCAGACAACCGTGATTAAGAGGTAAAGAGCTTTAGCTCCGTCCATGTGAATTTTAAATGCATGCAGATAATATCATATTTAATTATGAATTAGTTTATTTTGTTCTTAGAAAAAATTTTAATTAAGATGCGAAAAAAAAGAGTTTTTGGCTGATCCAAAAGTACAAGCACAAAATCATTATTTGTTTAGAGTCCGTTGCTTAATTAAATTTACTAGATCAACCGGTTAAGAGTTTGATCTATATCTCTAATATCATATAAAGCCTCTTCAATTCAACCCAAAAGTTTTGTTGAAGACCCAGAAATAATTTGATTGTATAACTTACTATCGTGTTGGAATTTTGTTGTGTCTGTTGAATAATATTAGAACAATTGAATAAATAAATGAGTTTAGTAATTTTGATCTGTTATTGTAAAAGTTTTTACACTATTATTTAATTATATATTGATACATCATTTAAAATTTTAATTTTGTTTCATTTGATTGTGTTATAATCAAATACACTCACACACACAGAGGTAATTGAATGATATATATAGTGGAAAAAAAATTTATATTGAGTTTGAATCAAAATTAAATACCAAATCTATGAAGATTGAATGATAGCTAGCTAGTAAAAATAACAACCGTTGTTTCAAAAGACAAATGATTGATTGATCAAAGGAAGGAAACTTGCTTATCAAAGCGAATGCTTTACACAATATGCCCTTGTTAGAAATTGTTCATGACTTTCAGTAACAAGAATAGAAGTTCATACAAACCAGCACCAGAGAAAAAAGAACCAAAAAAAAAAAAAACTACCAAAACCTCAGCATGTTATAAGAGAATTTTTCTGGCTAGACTATTATTACAATACATATATATTAAATGACAATATGTTATTTTTATCTTATGTTATGGATAATAATTTCTTATTTTTGTTTAGATGATAGTTTGTTATCTTTTGTCTTACATTATAGATGATAGTTTATTATTTTTGTCTTGCATTATTGTAGATGACAGTTTGTTATTTTTATCTTATATTATATATGATAATAAGTTATTTTTATCTTATATTATAAATGATAGTCTGTTATATTTATCTTGTGTTATTTTTTTGTCTTTACCTGAGTATTCTTACATCTTTTGTAAGACTAATCTCATTCAAAATAATGAGATTGTCCCTCTTAATACTGTGCTTTCACTGGCGGTTAGAACCCATTTATCTTAATTACATTATAGACGATAGCCCACTATTTTTATTTTTTATTATAAATGATAGTATGTTATTTTTGTCTTACATTATAGACTATAGATAATAACCTGTTATCTTTATTTTAAAATAATAATAATAACCAATTTCAAAATCTCATGATAATAAATAATTTATCCTCTTTCTAGTTTATTATAAAGATTGAGATTGATTATTATAGACAGCACATTAACTTTTTTAAAAAATAACAATTAAAATATATTTTAGGCTAGTTGGTCTCCAAACATCACTTTCTTGCTTTGTTTTCTTTAATTGGCACCCATTTGACTGTGGGAATTCATTCATGAAACGCCTTACTTATAGATGGAAAAATTGAAAAGGTGACATTTTTGCGAATATATTTATTCTTTTGGTTGATATATAATGATTTACTTGTTTAGACGAACTTAACCAATATGAGAACAACTCAACTCTTTAGTGTATGTTTAGTATAAGGATAAAAGTGAAAATAAATTTTCTTGAAATGAGTTTTCTATATAAATTTGTATAAAAAATTCATTTCATAAAAATTTATCTTGACTTTTACTCCCATATTAAGTTAACCCTTAATGATGATGGCCCAGGTATGATCAAGAAGCAACCAAGCTGATGCAAAGAATTCAAGAGGACCCCCCTGTACCTGACGTATTATGACCACCAAGCTTGCAAAAACTTGCCAAACCCTGAGATAATATTGGATTGCACTTCACCTCCATACTCTTTCCATCTTATATACTAAACTTCGATAAGTCCCTCCCAAGCAAACAAGACCACACTTTTTTCTCATCATCTCTTTCAACAACAAAAATAGAATTTGAGGAAGTGATTCCCGATGATCATATCATTCACAATCTATCATCTGACTTTTACAGGTAACTCACGCAGTGCTATCGTCAACCTGGAATCCAGTCACAAGTATGAAACTTTTTTCATGTTTGAGCGTTTGTATTTCCATGGCTGGCTATGTTTTGGCCTGCACATTTGATCAGTCTATGTGAAATGTGTAGCATTCTTTCCCATTTTAAATTCATGCGTACATATTTAAATCATTATTTGTCAATTTAAGGAGAACTGCAGAGATAATTGGTTTATATCGTGACATACTATTATGCGGGCATTGTGTCTATTGAATAAGACTAGAAAAATCGAATAAACCTAATAAGATTCATGACTGATGCCTAGCTAGATCGTAAAAACAACTACCGTAGTCTCAAAAGAGAAACAATATTGATTCTATATAAGGGAAGGGAAACTTGCTCATCCGTTGTTGATTGCAAACACTTTAAAGTAAGTTGAAATATATATTAGTTGGATACCAAACACCCTAAAACGAATACTTTACATCCTGACCTTGTTAGAAATTGCTAAATTTCATTAATAAAAATGGGACTTAAACAAAAACAAACACTAGAAAAACAACAAATCAAACACCAAAAGGAGAACAACCAAGGAAAGGGTTTCAGAACGACAAGGGGTAAATGACAATACTAAAACAAAGCTAAATGGCACAAACTTAAAGTACATAACTATAAACAACTTCTCAACAACACAAACAGCTTGAATGCATGCAAATAATTAATCTGGTTTGGCGGAATGTGTGAAATCATCTGTTTTGTTGCTCTTTAATTATTTGAAGATTTCTAGGGCTGTTGCCAAGTTGGATAAGTAGTACAAGCGTCATCTCAGGCCATGTACGACGTGCTTGATAACTGTCATCTATGAGTGTTTCTAAATTTTCCCTTCGCAACAGTTGGACCTGTCAAACGGACAAGAACTCGTGTTACTAGCTACTGTTTCAAATCGACAACCCTTACTTGTACCAGTGAAGGGAAATGCTATTTCCTACCAAGTTGTCTCACGAAATGGCCTATGACGGTGCATTTTAAATCAATTCTCTCCGATAATCGTGTCCTCCTCCTGCAAAACATCATAAAAAGCAAACCATTTAAGTTTTAACCTTGCCACCTCATTCGTCAAAATGGCTTCGTGTGAAATAGTAAAACTTATTGGAGAAAGCAATTTTTCACTCTTTATTAAGCAACACTGGTAAAACTTAAAACATTTTCTCCGCAAATTATTTTTTTCTTTACTTAAAAAAAATTGTATCGCATTAAAATTGTGTTATCAAAAATCAATTTAACTTAAGACCTTCTCCACCTTAATTGAAAAAGTGTGGCTAGGTTAAAAACAACCGACTTATATATCACCTAAAGGCTTTGTAAGTATACTGAATTAAGTACATAAAAAAAAAAATCATCATTTTACCAACTTAAATTTATTATATTTACTCAAATGCCCCACACGCCGCGTCATGGCTACCCTATGGATAAAAGGATGATACCATAAAGGTCGACTCCGAAGACAAAGCTCCTTGGCACTTGTCTCATTGTTATCATATTTAACATAGCAAGTTGGACTGCAACCACACAAAGTGGGGTGTGCTTTTGGACACGACGTGTTGGCGCGTGTGTAAAAGTTTATTTCAGATGACAATCTATTACCTTTCTCATAATTGTAAAGGATAATGTTATTTTTATGTTATAGATTTCATTAGGCTATTTTTATCTTGCATTATTTAAGACAATTTATTATATTTGTCTTATGTTATGATTTTTATTGAATACATACAAAATTATTACCAATTTCAAAATCTCGTGACAATAAATAATTTAGCCTCATTTTGGTTTAATAGAAATACTGATCAGATGGGCTCCAAGTATATATTTTAAAATAACAATTAAAATATATTTTAGGCTAAATGGACTCTAAGTAAAAGTATGTATTTAGACTAACTGTAAAAAAATTATTTTAATAATTAATTATATATATATATAGTCGATTTTTATATAATAAATTATCAAAAATGATATGAAATAATTTGTTTAGATTAAACGTGATAAGATTGTATCAAGATGAATGTGATAAAAATGTGAATCAAATAATCAACATGATTATAATAGCATGTTCAAAATTGAGCTTAAAAAAAGATGTTTTTTAATCCAGAATAATAAAATATATTATAATTTATTTCAGATTAATTGTACTAAACATATTATAAAAAGATAAAAGCAACTTTTATCGTAAAAAAAAAAGGTTTTTTCTTTACAAAAATAATCATTTCCAAACACATGCTAACTTCCTTTGTTTTTTTCTTAATTACCAGGATTGATTATGGGTATTCATTCATGAATCGCACTACTTATGGAGTTGGAAAAAGTATCATGCTTGTGAACATTCCTTAGTTATGCCTCTGGCATTATAATGATTTTTTGGAACTTTACCAAAATGTGAAAAGATGAGCTCAACACTTGTATATTGATGATGGCCATGCAACGAGAAAGTGCGGACAAAAAGTTACACTAAATGCCAATTACCTCAGGCATATTTTCATTTTCAATTGCTTGCTGCTGCTTTTATATGTAAAAAATTAAAAACCACCCAAAAAGAAGGTCTCCTTTCTCTTTTGAATTTACATTGATTTCTCCAATTCTGGTCGCACTCACACTCGCAAGTATGATCAGGCTTGCAAGGGAACCAAACAGGTGCCAAGAATTCTACAGGACCCCGGCACCGGCCCACGTCTTGTTTGTTAAAACAAAATTTATCTAATAGAAGATTACATTGCATCACCAAGATTGTATTTACATTACATTAGCAGATAACTTCAGATTTTGAATTTGAATTTCCACATATGAAATATTTAACCATTACTGTCGCAATCAAAGTTACAATGGAATGATCAAACTGGCCATTCAAAGAATAACAACAGTGTCACCTTTAAAACGTGCCAAGTCTTAATTAAGGTATTCATAATGTAATTAATTATAATCCCAAGCACCAAAAGGTACCCTGGATTCACCCCATCTGGCACTTGTCCTTACGTGCATAGTTCCCTAATTACCCTCACTCTGTTGGACTGAACATGGGAGCCTCCCACCGTCACACCATGCAAAACAAAGGGCATGGTTGTCCTTCCAGATTGCTGAGTTCATAGCATGATGTAAACCCTATGAGCTCAACCTTCGCCTCTATGAGGACGAAACACACTGCTTCCTTGTCCACTCTCTGCAAAGGGCCAATCAGAGAAAACCTTCCCTTACGTGGCAGATCTTCACTGGTAGCGTTCTCTACGTGACTCTTAATTTGGCTCGTGAACTAGTCAACCATTTCAATTGTCAATTATTGCTGAGGAAGTTTTGTCTCGACTCTGAAGAGTAAATAATTTTTAAACTTGCAAGTGGAAGTGGCATCTTGAATAAAAGGTAGGTGCCTCTCTCTATTGCCCCAGGTCCTCCAATCTGTTAATGCTGCCAAAACGTAAAGGTACACTAATGGAGAATCAGCCATCAAATGGCAGAAGGGCAATGGAAGAGCTAATCAGAGGGCGTGAAATGGCCAACCAGTTGCTTGATGTAGTTGTTCATAAATCGAATATTCATCATGGGGACGAACAAGGGCAATATTTCCATTTGTTGAAGATCTTGCGCGCAAGGTACTGGGATCATTCACGAATACCCTTTTGCTCTTGAACACCAATATTGATAACTCGGATGAGGTGGTATTGCCCATCACTAGCAGAGATTTCTCTTCGTCCACGAATTGCCCAAAGCCTGAGGATATGGATGAAACTTGCAAGAGTTTGACCACTAAAACTGGAAGAGGGTGCTACAAGAGAAAGTAAGAATTATGCCATGCTAGCTCATTTTTTATGATGATTATTATTATCTGCTCTTTTGGATCTAAATTTTCCCAGCAGCCGCTCATAATAATTTAGTTTGGTGAGTTGGTTCTTACCTGTGGTGAACAAATATTTAGATGCGATCTTATACCCAAACATATTATTCTTACACCATAATCTCACAGTCTCTTTATGCACCTCTCCCTAAATTTTATAAGAAAGAGAAATAAATTCAATAATTTTTCTCATCGTTCTTTTTTTACACTTCCTTTTTACTAACACTTCTTTTTTACCAATAAAAGATAAGAAATATAGTAAGAAATGTAAGATTGAGGCAGATGTTTTTTATTTGTCCTCTAACAAGTTTTAAGGTCAAACTAAATTTTTATTATCTTTTATTTCAATAAATATTGATTTTGTCTCTAAGCTTTCAATTATTCAAATTTAGACCGCAACTTCACTGGTGGGTTCAATTTAATCCTGGTACTTTTAATCGTTGCAATTAATCCCAAAGCTTTCCTTTTCAATAAATCATTTAGACTTTTAGTTATATGTAGATTATTGGATTAGTAGTGAAAATATTTAAATAAGAATTCTATAATTGACATTCCGTGGACAAAAGAGTTGCACCAACTTGGGAGAAGGACAGCTCAATTCTAATCGACGATGGTTATGCATGGAGAAAGTATGGACAAAAAATGACATTAAATGCCAAATACCTCAGGTATTCTTCCATTTCAAATTACTCAGCAGCTTCTTAACCTATCAAGCCATTCTCTTGAGAATCAATAATATGACTGAAATATGTGTGCAGGAGCTACTACAGGTGCACTCGCAAGCATGATCAGGGTTTGCCAAGCAATGAAACAGGTGCAGAGAATTCAAGAGGACCTCCCTTGTACCGGACAACGTACTATGGCCATCACTCTTGCAAATTGGAACCAGCTGCCTCGTCTTCTGATTCTTCTATATTACTTAGCTTCAATAACAGCCTCCCAAGCGAAGATCAAGAACACCCCTTTCATCTACAAAAACAGGAGCCCATGGAAGTGATTCCCAATGACCAAATTGCTCACAATCAATTATCCTCATCAGATTGCCTTCTGTTATGTGACTACGAACTTGGTTTCAATTATTCAAGGCATGTCAATATGCTATATCGAAAGATCAAGAACACCCCTTTTCATCTACAAAACAGGAGCCCATGGAAGTGATTCCCAATGACCAAATTGCTCACAATCAATTATCCTCATCAGATTGCCTTCTGTTATGTGACTACGAACTTGGTTTCAATTATTCAAGGCATGTCAATATGCTATCATCGACCGAACCTGTTGTTGAATTTGACGAATTCAATTATTCAAGGCATGTCAATATGCTATCATCGACCGAACCTGTTGTTGAATTTGACGATGTTTATGGGAGGTTTTGGATTTTAACGGCTAGGTATGCTTTGGCCTACATGATTTATTTCAGAGAGGTGCAAGGCATTGGTGGCTTCATCTTCTTTCTTGGAACAGAGTCTAATTCTATCTGTATTAGTTTGGCTTAATTAGTCAAATCTTTTATAACAATTAAGGGGGTTTTTCGATTCAAAAATCACCTTCTTAACCAAAAAAAAATTTAAATAAATTTGTCTGAACAGCTGATATGGCTCTGCAAGTCTTCATAGACCTCGATATAATAAAAACACGTCTGTAATATCCTTTTTTCTTTTCTAATGCATAATAATTACTATGCCTTGCACCATACCACTTATATCTTATGCTATGGGTAACCTGGCCGATCTGCTTGATGTACATGCTTATTCAATTGCTGAAATCAGCATCTTCACTTCAAAAACAAAAATAGATTCAAGAAAAGGAAATCCCATTAACATGGTTTACTGAATTTGGATTCTATTATTTTCTTTAAGAATCAGACAATATTTTGTTCGAAAGGAGAGGACATAAAATTTATTATAAAGAGAGACACTGTTATTTATATAGAGTTTAATTTTTATCTCTTACAGCAGAATACTTTATCATGTTCTTAATTAGGATAAGATGCAGATTGGTTAGATATATATATATATATATATATATATATATATATATATATATATATATATATATATATGTTAGAGATATAAATTATTCATATATTTTTATCTAAAAATTTAAACTTTTGAGATAATTTATTCATGACATGATATTAAATCTTTTTTATGACTAAGTGATCAAATTAAATAATGATCGAGAGTTTGATCCTTATAACCTTCTATTCTTTATAATTATGTTAAATTTTACTACAAAGTAATTAAAGGACTTTACATAAAAAGATATATCAAAAATATAAAATTATTTACATTATTTTCACCAAAAAAGTTTGAAACTTTTACTCTTTTAGAACAACAATAAACTTTTATATATGTAAAGACTTTTAAGGCGCATTCTCACCTTTTAAATTCATATATACTGCAGAGGTTCATTGGATGTACTCATATATATATATATATATATATATATATATATATATATATATATATCAGCTAAACAGGAGCAGACCCCCTGAACCGTATATATATAAATTTGTCTCTGAACAGCTGATGATATGGCTCTGCGAGTCTTCATAGACCTAGATATAATAAAAACATGCCTGTAATATCCTTTTTTCTTTTCTAATGCATAATAATTACTTTGCCTTGCACCATACCACTTATACCTTATGCTATGGGTAATCTGGCTGATCTGCTTGATGTACATGCTTATTCAATTGCTGAAATCAGCATCTTCACTTCAAAAACAAAAATAGATTCAAGAAAAGGAAATCCCATTAACATGGTTTACTGAATTTGGATTCTCTTAGTTTCTTTAAGAATCAGACAGTATTTTGTTCGAAAGGAGAGGACACAAAATTTATTATAAAGAGAGACAATATTATTTATATAGAGTTTATTTATTATAAAGAATCATATTGGTTTTATATATATATATATATATATATATATATATATATATATAACCAATATGCATCTTAAGAACATTTAGATAAAAACATATAAATAGTTTTATATATTATTAGATATATAACATCATTCATATGTTTTTATCTAAAAGTTTTAATTTGTGAGATAATTTATTCGTAACATAATATCAAATCCTCTCTATGACTAAGTGATCAAATTAAATAATCAAAAGTTTGATCCTTATAACTTTCTATTCTTTATAATTATGTTAAATTTTACTACAAGACAATTAAAAAACTTTACATAAAAAAATGTATTAGAAATATAAAATTATTTACTGTATATTTATCAAAAAATTTAAATTTTTAGAACACTAATAAGCTTTTATATTTGTAAAGACTTTTAAGGCGCATTCTCACATTTTAAATTCATATATATTGCAGAGGTTCATTGGATACACTCATTCATACATACATACATATATATATATATATATATATATATATATATATATATATATATATATATATATATATATATATATAGCAGCCAAACAGGAGCAGACCCCCTGAGCCGTATACATGCATGGTAGGTGGGCTTTTCCTCTGTGTTGATTAAAACGTACGAATAAGATTCTCGAGAAATTTCAATGGAAAGATGCCCCATCGTACAGCCCACAAGGCCACAAGCGCACAATCAATCAAGTTTGCCCGGGCAAGATACCTGATCTTAACCATCGCAATCAATTATTTAAAAATATGATATTCTCAAACCTTTTTTACTTTATTATTTTTACATATTTTAATAGTTAATAATAAATTATATTTATCTTATTAGTAATTTTAATATATATTTTGTGTTAATAATTTTCACAATGTGTTAGTAACTCAATTTTATTTTTTGTGATAAAAAAATTTAAGTTGAGAGTATCGCTTTAATACAAAGTTAAGATAAGTCCTAAGTTTAATAATGAGCACTTATCAAAAGTTTATAGATAAGTTACTATTAAAAAACAAGTGATAGGGAAAATGATAAAACTTACAAATGTTAAGTTACAAATTTATTCACTTATTACTTGTATCGATTTTATTTTTTGTTTTTACACTTGTATCAATTTCAAACAATAGTAAAAATCTATCAACATGAAATAATAAATTATAAGATACAGGTAATTTATTATTTATAATTGGTGAAAATTATGATAACATAGTTGTTATTGGATATCCAATCGCACATTAAATTCCTGCGGAAAAACAATAGATAAATACTTCTTAAATATAAAATATATAATTAGCATTTAAAGTTATTAGGTTCTGTTTGATTTTAAGCAACAAAAAAATATTATTAATGACTCTTTCTAGATTGAAATATAATTGAATTTCATGATTTAAAAATGTATCATTTATTACATATACAAAAAGTCGTATGCAGTATATATTTAGTAACAAATTAATTTTTAAAAATTTTTTTAAAAAATTTTTTTAATAAAATTTTAATTATAAATTATTTTAATTATAAAATAAATTAACTTATTCTGTAGTCAAAATAATTTGTAATTAAAATTTTATTGAGAAAGATTTTAAAAAAATTAATTTTTTTTCTAAAAAAATCTATACCCAAATATAGGTTAAGTTAATTTAAACACATACTTATCCTACATTTGAATGGAGAGAAAGAAAATAAAAAAAATTTAAAATTTTTTCTTATTTGAATAACAGAAATATTAAAAAAAAAAGAAAATGATAGAAATAAAAAATTCAAAATTTTATCTTCTACATTTCTCTCTATTCAAAAGTTTAAAATTTTCTCTCCTCTTTTGTTTGTTTCCTTTCATTGAAACAAATGACTAACATAAAATATATTCCATAATTTAAGGAAGGTTACTAGGTTTGTCAAAGAAATGCAAAGCCACCTGCCGCAGTCTTTTTTTAATATAATAATAAAAGATATTCTCATAAGAATAAATATTAAATTCTTTTTTTAAGTGATTTTGTCTCATTATCTAAATATTAATTAAAATATTACTTAAATATTATTTATTTTAAATATTTTATTTAATAATTAATATGTATAAAATTTAATGAATTATAAAATATGTATAAATATTTTAAAGATGTTCATTGGTTGTGTTTTCGCGCACACCGTATTGGAGCGTGGAAAAGTTGGCTTTGGGTTTGGCACCTGGAATTGTCGAATTTGTCTCCTCGAGCCTACTAATTAAAACTTGTTCTTAATTATTACTAGCTGATTGATTGCTGATGAATCATTACTTCACAAGCAGTTTATAGAGAGATATAAGTTTAAACTTTTGAAATGTCATTCATTGTATTAAAAAAATAAAAAGCGAAAGCGAAAGTCTAGGCCAGCTCTAAGCCCCAAGACCCAGAAGACTGGTCGACCCCGCAGCAAGGAGAGTCGCCTTTCGGATCGCGGAAAGGCAAGGGAAGCGCTTATCAGAGGACGCAAGTTTGCAAATCAACTTCTTCAACTTGCTAAGAAAACACGTGGAGATGATCTTGTGCGAAAGATACTCAGATCATTCTCAAATACCCTTTTCCTTTTGAATGGCGTTTGTCCCTCCGGTGCCGGCGAAGTCTCTGCAATGAAAGCGAGCGACTTGGAGGAAGTTGCAGGTGCTTTACAATTCAAGATAGAAGAAGAGCGTACAAGAGAAGGTAATTTAATCAACTATGCCCAAGTTTGAGTTTTTTTTTTTTTTTTTGAGATTTCTCTTCTATTACATTTTAAGTCTTTGGTGGTAACTTTCATTTAAAAACCTAATGAAATACTGTCAAAATATTCATGATCTGTTACAGCTTTATCCATTTACATGTACTTAAGTACTTTTTTCAGTATTAAAAGCTATTTAGAAATTATTATCCAAACATTCAACTAATTTTGGGAGAAAACATTTCAAACACTTCTCATAATTAACGCTACTTGTAAAGATGCTTTCAAGATTAGCTTTTACAAATTAAATATAAAGCTTCTGTCATTAATTTTTTAAATAATAGCAACCACTTTAAAAAACTTGGCATATATCCTCACTGTGTTATCAGACAATTTTTATGGCTACACTATTAAATGACAATATGATATTTTTATCTTACATTATAAATTACAATTTGTTATTTTTGTCTTAGACTATGGATGACGGTCTATTCTTTTTGTCTTATATTATAGATGAGATTGTCGTTTTGAAATTTATTTTAAAATATATATGACAATCTGTTATTTTTATCTTATTAGTTGTAGATGATATGTTATTTTTATCTTAATATTATAAATGACAATACGTTTTATTAATTTGTCTTATATTATGATTTATAACATGCATAAAATACTTATCAATTTCAAAATCTCATGATAATAAATAATATAGTCTCCATTTAGTTTATTAGAGTGAGATTAATTCTTATAGACAGCACACTACTTTATTTGAAAATAACAATTAAAATATACTATAGGCTAGTTGGAATCTAAGTATCACTTTCTTTCTCTGTTTTCTTTAATAACCACTATTTGATTTTGGGTATTCATTCGCGAAATGCATTGAGTATGGTTGGACAAAGTGACATCCTTGTGCACATCTCAACTTGTGCTTTCTGTATTATAATACTTTCTTTGAGAAGAACATCACAAGCATGGAGAAGGACATCTCAACTACTGATGATGTCCATGGATGGACAAAGTATGGACAAAAATTTATACTCAATGCCAAAACCACAGTTACATATATTTCCACTTCCAATTGTTATGCTGCTGCTTGTACATATAAAAACACCCAAAAAACAGGTCTCCCTTTCTATTTTGAATCTGCATTGATGTGTCCTAAATTGGCGAGGCTGGAATATATGCAGGAACTACTTCAAGGTGCACTCACAAGTATGATCAAGCTTACCAAGTGTTGAGAAACATGGCACAGAAGGAGAAAGTGGATAGAAAGTAAACTGAACTTCAATTGAGAAATGTGAAAAGTGAGTTTTACAATCCAATTATCCGCTTATATAGCCAATTAGAGTAACTAATCTACAGTTAAGTGTAATACTAAGCAACGGAACTTCTCCTGTACCAGACTACGTGTTATGGCAACCAAACTTGCAAAAACATGCCAAACCCTGAGATAATATTGGATTGCACTTCTCTTCCACACTCTGTCATCTTACTCAGCTTCCATAACTCTCTCCCAAGAACAAGACGACACTTTTTTTCTCATCATCTTCAAAAATAGAATTTGAGGAAGTGATTCCCAATTATCATATCATTCACGACCTATCATCGGATTTTTGCAGGTAAGTTACTGTGCTATCGTCAACCCTGGCATCCAATCACAAGAATGTAATTTCTTGGGTGAGTGGATCACGTTTGAGCCGTTTGTATTTCCATGACTGGCTATGTTTTCGTCTGCAAATTTGTTTCAGACAACCATGACTAAGAGGTAAAGAGCCTTGGCTCCGTCCATGTGAACTTTAAATGCATGTGTATGATAACATATTTAACTACATATTTGGATTAAGTTATTTTGCTTTCATAAAAACTTTTGATTAAAGAGCTTTTGCCTGATCCAATCCTGCGCTAATTAAATCATAATTTGTTTAGAGTCATTGGTTAAATTTACTAGGAGATTGTCCGGTTATGATTTTTGATCCATATCTCTAGTATCATATCAAAGCTCTTTAATTCAACTTAAAAACATTAGAAGACCCAAAAGTAGTTGATTTATATAATTACATACTATTGTGTTGGAACTGTGTTGTGTCTATTTAATAAGATTAGAACAATCAAATAAATATTTAAGTTTAATTTGGAATTCATTGTGAGTCTGAATTTTTTACACTATTATTTAATCACGGTTTGATACATTATGTAAATTTTGACTCTTTATATAATTATTGTTATAATTAAACTCTTTTAATGGTATGTCTATACATAATTAAATGATATTATAAAAAAAATTTATATTAATAGTAGATCAAAATTAAATCTTATTAATCTATTAAGTTTGACATATAGCTAGCTAGTAAAAATAACATCTGTTGTCTCAAAAGACAAATGATTGATTGAATCAAAGAAGGAAACTTGCTCATCAAATCGTATACTTTGCGTACAATGCCCTTGTTAGAAATTGTTTAATTTCACTAATAAGAATGGAAGTTTATACGTACAAACCAACGGCAGAAAAAAAAAAATCCCCAAAAACAGAGAACAAGCCAGAAAAAGGGTTTCACAAGGACATGGGGTAAATGACAATACTAAAACAAAACTAACTAGCATAAACTTAAAGAAAATAACTATTAACAACTTTGCAAACTAATTAATTTAATTCGATTGAAGTGTATGTAATCGGCAATACTCTGTATTGTTGCTCTTCATTTTCAGAATTATAGGGCTGTTTCCAATTGTAGGATAAGTAGTAGCATGTATCTTCATTAGACCTAGGCATGGTAAATATACTCTGATCCATGAGTAACTAACACCGTCCCGTCCCACAGCCCGCTCCAACGATGGTCAGGATGGGTAAGAATTCATCTCACTTGTGAGACGGAGTGGGTTTGGGTTTTAAAAACTATCCGTTCCGTCCTGCACTTCTAATATTTTAATTTTTTTTACTTTATTCTCATTTTTATATATTATATTACAATTAATGATGAGAAAGAGAAGAATGGTGAAGAATTGATGGCATGATGGAGAGTTATATAAGAGCAAGTGTTAGATTTTATTTTCATTATTGACTTCATATCCTATATTTTAATTTATATGACTTTATTATATTTAGAATTGATCATGTTATTATACCAAAAAAGAAATGATTATATTATTAACTTATT
The DNA here is from genome assembly GCA_019955255.1 of Castanospermum australe. Classification (NCBI taxonomy): domain Eukaryota; kingdom Viridiplantae; phylum Streptophyta; class Magnoliopsida; order Fabales; family Fabaceae; genus Castanospermum; species Castanospermum australe. Next base: position 21,569 of record NSJW01000886.1, on the reverse strand, counting down.
TAATTTCTAACTTGTTAGAGTTTGCATTTTTCTTGAAACATATATTTTAGTTTATATCATATTATAACAGTTTTTTTATATTTTACTTGATTTTTTTGTAAATTTAAAGCTAGAACAATCATAAGTGCGGATAAGATGTGAATTTTCTGTTTATGCTGCATGACGGATTCTAATTTTTTCATTCAAAACCTACACGAGTAAGTAGGGGTGGGTACTCACAAGAAATAGAGGGTGTAGAGTAGAGTGAAGATGAGAGAAAACCCATCCGTACCCGCCCCATTCCCATACCTAATAAGACATTGTACAACATGCTTCATATCATCATCATTTATTACAACTTTCTCCATTTGCATTTATTTTAGTATTTTTTTCAAGTATTTAAAGCTGTTTAGTACATATTAACCAAACATTCAAACTAATTTTAGAAGTAATATTTCAAATACTTCTAATTAACTTTACTTGTAAAGCAACATTAGCTTTTTACAAATATATAGGTCCCGTCTTTTCCTTTTTTTTTTAAAAAAAATAATATTGGATATATCCTCAATATTTTATAAGAGAATTTTTCTAGCTAGACTTATTACAATACATATTAAACGACAATATGTTATTTTTATCTTATTTTATAAATAGTTTATTATTTCATCTAATATTATAAATGATAGTTTATTATTTTTTTTTACATCATAAATGTCAGTATGTTATTTTTGTTTTACATTATATATGACTGTCTGTTATTTCTGTTTTACATTATAAATAACAGAATGTTGTTTTCTATCTTACATTTATATATGACAGCCTATTATATTTATCTTATGTTATAGACGATAGTTTTTCATTTTTGCCTTATGTTATACAGTACATATATATATATACTACCAAGTTTAAAATATCATAATAATAGATAATTCAACCTCCTTCTAGCTAGTATATTAGAAATATTGAGATTGATTATTATAGACGGCACATTAATTTTCTTAAAAATAACTTAAAATATATCTTAGGCCAGTTGTTCTCCAAGCATCACTTTCTTTCTTTGTCTTATTTAAGTAACACAATTTGATTGTGGATATTCATTCATGAAATGCTTACTTTATAGTTGTAAAAAGTGATATCCTTGTGAACATTTCATAGTAATGTTTTTGGCATTATAATGATCTTTTCTTCTAGTAGAACTTTACCAACATGGGAGAAGGACAACTTGCCAAGTCTCCTTTCTATTTTGAATCTACGTTGATATGTCCAAATTGGTGAGGATGGAATATATGCAGGAACTATTTCAGGTGCACTCACATTGATCAAGCTTGCCAAGCAACTAAACTGGTGATAAGATTTCAAGAGGACCCTCCCCTGTACAGGACGACGTATTATGAGTTATGACCATCACACTTGCAAAAGCTTACCAAACCGTGAGATAATATAGGATTGGACTTCACCTCCATACACTTCCATCTTACTAAACTTCGACAAGTCCCTCCCAAGCAAACAAGACCATAATACTTTTTTTTTCTATCTCATCAACTTTTTCATCAGCAAAACATGACTAAATGGCATAAACTTAAAGACTACGAACAACTAGAAACAAAATAATCTGCACACGAAACAAAATGCATGGATGGATGCAAATTAGTTCGGTTTGTCTGGTCCTCTGTACAGTTTCTCTAATTAGTTATTTTTAGAATTCTAGGGCTGTTGCTAACTTGGAAAAGTAGCAGCAGCATATCAGGCGTAGGCTTGATTTGACCATTTTTAGCTTTACCTATTTGGAATCGGCTCTCACTTAACGTTAAAGATTAGAGAGGGACAGAAAAAAGAAAAAAAGCATGTATCAGTATTGAGAAGGGAAAGACATAAGTGAAAAGGTCAAAACGGGAGTTAAAATATGTTTGTTTCAGATTATTTTGTCTGTAAATGGGCGCTTGCATTCTTTCCTATGAACGTCAACGGATGTTTCTTCGAAGCATCATTTTTCTGCTTTATTCAAACGCACGTTGGGTTTGAAAACAAACAAAGGGGGCATGCATAATGAGTTTGTTACGCGGTTCCATTGAATGGCTATTGGCTAATTAAAAATTGGATTCTCGCTCCTCTATGTAATGCTTGTCTTTTATCGTGTATCCAATTAGTCACTTTCTAATTGCATGTGCAGTTCAAACTATAGCAAATCCAAAATTATATTTCTACACAGATTTCAAAAAAAAAAAAGGATAAGATCTGCTAGTTTATTACAATAATATATCTGTATCTAACTCTAGTTTTGTACAAGAAGATTTTTATCAATAGAAGATTACAAATAAATCCGATCACCATCAGAAAGTATTAGCAGATAACTTCAGATTTTGATTTTGAATTACTATATGTGAATAATCCACTTACAAGGAAATAGCCATTTCTTTCCCAGTCAAAGTTACAATATTGGAGTGATCAAACTGACCATTCAAAAGTTAACTGCGTCAGTCAAATTTAAAACGTGCAAAACTTGCAACTAGGGCATACTGATAATGGAATTATAATCTTTAGCCTCCCAAGCACCAAACTGTAAAGTGGAATCACCCTACCTGACACTTGTCCGTACCAACATAGATCCCTAATTACCCTCACTCTGATTGACTTGACAAGAAATTTTTATGCAGATATTATTTACTTTAGCCACTTAAATTAACTACTAACATATTTATATCTATAATTTTGAAAAAAAAATACATTTATAACATAATTTACGTAAATGTATATCAAAAGCTTATTTGAATGCTTTAGTAATGTCTGTCCAAAAATTTATCTGACTGGACATGGGAGGCTCCCACCGAGTCCCACCTTGCAAAACCAAAGGGTATGGTTGTCCCTTCCAGATGGCTTGAGTTCACAGCTTGAAGTAAGAGAAACCCTATGGGCTCAACCTTCATACCCATATGGCCCCATGAGCACGAAGCACAATACTTCACCTGTCCTATCTCTGCAACGAACCAATCAGAGAAAACCCTTCTCCCTTACGTGGCAGATCTTCACTGGTTGTGTTTCTTCACTTAATCTCTGGCTCGTGAATTGGTCAACCCTGTCAATTATTGCCGAGGAATCTTTGTCTCGTCTCTGAAAGAGCAATGGTTTTTAAAGTTGCAAGTGGGAAGTGCCATCTCTAATAAAAGGCAGTGTCTCTCTGAGTTTCCCCAGGTCCTCCAATACCTGTTAATGCTTGCTCCCAAAAAAACAATGGAGAACCAGCCTTCAAATGGCAGAAGGGCAATGGAAGAGCTAACCAGGGGGCGTGACATGGCCAACCAGTTACTTGATGTACTTGTTCATAAATCGAATATTCATCATGGAGACGAAGAGCAAGGGTCACTATTACCATTTGCTGTGGATCTTGCGCGCAAGGTACTGAGATCATTCACAAATACCCTTTTGCTCTTGAACACCAATATTGATAACTCCGATGAGTTGGTGTTGCCTATCACTATCAGAGATTTCTCTTCGTCCATGAATTGCCCAAAGCCTGAGGATATGGATGAAACTTGCAATAGTTTGACCACTAAAAGTGGAAGAGGGTGCTACAAGAGAAAGTAAGAATCTTTTACATGTCTTGCTATCTGATTATATGTGATGATTATTATTATCTTTATCTGCTCTTAGGATCTAAATTTTCTTATCAGCTTCTCACAATAATTATGGTTGGTTGGTCCTTAACTGCAGGGCCGCAGGCTGCAGTGAACTAATATCTAGTTGTAAATTTGTATCTGTCTTAAGTCTCGTTTGTCAAGAATTTTTTTTCTTTTTATTTGTCCTTTTTCTAAGTAATTAATTAGATTCTTTGGGTAAACTAAATTTTTATTCTCTTTAATTTTAATAAAAAATAATTTTTGTCACTTTAGTCCCCAACTTTATAGGTGGGCTCAATTTGATCCTCGTTGTTGCAATTAAATCCCAAAGCTTTCCCCCTTTTTAACCATTTTTATCAAAATTAATAGCATATATCGGACTAACAAATATTGCATAATACTTTTTGCATGGTCCAAAGAATCATTATTCATCAAGGAGCTTGTAACTCAACTGAAATCGCTTCAATCTTTAGATTGGAGTCTGACTATTAGTGACCTTTGTTATTCTCCTCCCCTACCCCAATTAAGTGCTTGCACCTCCTATATAAAAATAAAATAAAACCCAAAAATCACTCTTTCACCCCATAATTGCAGATTTAAACTGCATCTTGACCAGGTTCACCAGTATTATGAATGGTCAAGGTGACACAATTGTGATATGGTGTTTCTCCTGTCAAAATTATTTCATAAATCTTTTAGACTTTTGAGTTATAAGTAGATTATATCGGATTAGTTGCATTGAAAATATTAAAATAAGTATCCTATGATTGGAATTGTTTGTTGGCAAAAGAATTGCACCAACTTGGGAGAAGGACAGCTCAATTCTGATTGAAGATGGTCATGCATGGAGAAAGTATGGACAAAAATTGACAATGAATGCCAAATACCTCAGGTCCTCTTCCATTTTAAATTACTCAGCAGCTTCTTATATATTTATAACATATCAAGCCATTTCAGCTCAGAATCAATAATATGACTGAAATATATGTGCAGGAGCTACTACAGGTGCACTCACAAGTTTGATCAAGGTTGCCAAGCAATAAAACAGGTGCAGAGAATTCAAGAGGACCCTCCCTTGTACCGGACAACGTACTATGGCCATCACACTTGCAAAAGCTTTCTTTACCCAGAGATAATATTGGAACCTGCTTCTTCTTCTTCTGGCTCTTCTATATTACTTAGCTTCAATAACAGCCTCCCAAGCGAAGATCAAGAACACCCCTTTTCATCTACAAAACAGGAGCCCATGGAAGTGATTCCAGATGACCAAATTGCTCACAATCAATTATCCTCATCAGATTGCCTTCTGTTATGTGACTTCGAACTTGGTTTCAATTATTCAAGGCATGTCAATATGCTATCATCGACCGAACCTGTTGTTGAATTTGACAATGTTTATGGGAGGTTTGGATTTTAATGGCTAGAAATGTTTTGGTCTGCAAAATTTAGATCACAGAGGGCAAGGCATTGGTGGCTTCATCTTCCTGGAACAGAGCTTAATTCTATCTGTATAGTTGGCTTAATTACTAGTAAAATCTTCTACAATGATAATAAAGGGGTTTTACTTTTTTCTACTAAAAGGATTCACCTTCCTTGAAAAGAAATCATTGGTAGTATTGTATAAAAATTCGATATAGCTCTGCATATATAGAACTACATATAATAAAAATGTATCTGTAATATCCTTTTTCTTTTCAAATGCATAATAATTATGCCTTGGTCCATCGCAGCTTACAAGTATATACCATTTATACAATGGGTAACTTGGCGGATCAGCTTGATGTACAAGCTTATTCATTTGCTGAATGAAATCAGCATCTTCCACTTCAAAAACAAAAATAGATTCAAGAAGAAATCACAGTAACATTGTTTGCTAAGGATTTGAATGCTATGAGAAAAGATGATATAAATTTTATGGGTAATTACACTTATCTTCCTTAGTACTTATTTCATTATCATCCTTTTTGTTTGCAAAATTATACGTATCTAACTCTTTCATTTTGTTATTTACAAGGAATAATAGTATTAGAACTATACATAAATTAAGTGAGATAAACATATATTTCTTAAAATATATATATATATAATGTAATAATAGCACATAAAATAAGTATAAATTCAGGAGAGATCAATGTAATTACTCCTAATTTTATTATGAAGAGTCTTACTGTTTTATATACCTTATTAATTATCAAATAATAAGGATTCCCACTGTCATACAGATGTCTACTAAAAAATTTTACACCAGTCGTTTTCACTGTCACGTTCTTAAGAAAAAGGAAAAAGGGGTAGATGATACAGATTAGTTGACTACTTATGAAACAAGTTATGACTTTTAACGCGCATTTTCACCTTTCTAATTCGTACATATTGATGGAGAGGATCAGTGAATGTGTGTGTGTGTGTGTGTGTGTGTATATATATATATATATATATATAACAGAAACCAAACAGGGACTGCCCTGAACCGTCTATAACTCTCCATGCATGTAGCTTGTTGTGCTGTAGCTTTCGCAAATAATATATCACTAATAACTGGTTAGTTATTGCGGCGTTATTTAACTTTTCCTTTATTATAGATTAAAACGTACGCTACTATTATATATATCTATATATGGTTGGTGTTATGTAATATTTAAATGATCAAAATAATTGGGAGTTTTTGAAATAGAGTCCTGAAAATTTTCAGTAATAATACAAAATAAATATCTTGTGTTTTATTAATTAATTAAATTTAAAAGATATTAGGAAGAGAAAGCCATATAAAGCAAAGAGTACTCTCACGAACCCAAATTCTTCAACAAAAACCCATCCCTTCTACAAAACATTAGATCTTTTGCATAGCATATTATTATTATTATTTTACTATAAAGTTAAGGAAATGGAAGGTTGTCTCATCATATATTAGGGCATACTATAAGTTCAAGTAAAAATTTATAATGATATTTACAAATTGTCTATCAATAAAGAATCATTAACAAAAACTGAATATAAAACATGTTAATTAAGTCAATCTCCATTTGTTATAGGTATTAATTTGATTTATTGTAAGAGAAATAATCATTTTGAGTTAAATTTCAACTTTTATATCTGATAATAAGAATATTTTCAAGTTAGTTTTCACTTCAACTGAAATTAAATCTCTTTTAGTCAAGATTTAAACTTGAATAATCAAGACATAGAGCACATCTCCTTGACCACTAAGCCAATCCCTTTGGATTTGTCAATACTATTTGTGTTTATGTATAAATTATTATTTTAGTATTTTTATTGACGGAATAAAGAAAAATTTTCCACACAACAATTTTCCTATTCTAAAATAGATAATATAAAGCACCGCTCTTTTAAAGTAAAAATCGTCTTAACATAAAATTATATATCAAATTTTGAGGTTTCTCCATTACTTTTTTTTTTTATAAGGATACCAATATTTTTAATACTTACTGATCAATATGTATTCATGTGTCGCACTTTGTAATATGCATTTAATCAAAAAAATTTCATGAATTTTTTTCATAAATTTTTTTATATTTTATAATATTATTTAATCTTAATATTTAATTAAGTATGATACGTAACTAAATATTAACTATTAATTACGAAACATACAGTATCCTCATAAAAGTAAAAGTTACTAGAAGAATCTCCATCAAACATTTATATCAAATATGATGCAACTACAATACGTTAAATTTTATTATTATATTACAACATTTATATTTGTGGAATGTCTCTTTTTTTTTTTTTTTTTGTTATATTGAAGATGTAAAACATCTAAGTAAAAGAAGGATATAGGTGAAGGATCAAATTTTTAATATCATCTTTACACCCTAATCTTAGATATTAAAGCCAATACCAATTGAAGTTCAAGTTCATTGAATCGGGCCATGACATCTTTATCTATGCAACTTTTTATGTGCTTCTTAAGATAATGATGAGAAAATAATAAGTGCAATAACGCCCAAGTATATCATTTTCTGTGGGCAGGGGTAGTGTCGTTTGAGATTCCAAAATTTTTTATACATGTATTTTTTCAAAATAAAAAATTTTAATCTAGCCATGTTATTTTACTTTGTCCCCTCAACAAAACTTCTTTAATTCGATCCCTGCATGTATTAGTCCAAAATCCTCTTTGCAGTCAAGTCAAATATTAGTACTATAATTAAGTTTGATATAATATTTTTCGATGAAACAGTGCAGAATAATTAATCTGAGGGTAGATTTTCTTTCAGTATATATAGTTGAATACAAAAATGTCCTCATGCGAAAAAGATACCACCAAAAATATATTTTTTTGAACATTCCAACAACCGCGTAGAAGATATATCAGAAAATTCTGTATCCTATGAATTTTCTTGTTCAAAGTTCAATCTGTCAACTTCATTGAGAAACTAATCTTCATTCCTAGTCATAAAATTCGTCTGGATTAACATATTGCTATGAATGAAAATGTCGTTTATCAATAATACTTGTCTGTTTCCCTTAATTCTACACAAGTAGGGTCTATTTTGATCATATTTATACATTTATGGATGACCTCCAATTTGAGAAACATGCAGAGTTTGTTGCAAAAAGAAAAACATTTTTCGTTTTTCAATTAAATTTGACATTAGGAAATATGCTTGTTTCAGTTTATTGTGTGTTTTTTTTCTAAACTCCTTTTAATGGAAAAAATCAACATTAGTTCATGATAATAAAATATTCAAGATAAATTAATTCAACTACCAATAAACTCTTCAGTTTTTTAATTAAGTACATGACTAGTTGCACTATTATTGATTATCTCGAATTACTTTCCCTTATTTTTTATACTTAATCACACAAAAACATTAAGAATAACTTTGATAAACTAAATAAAAATATCAGTTTTAAAATCCTGTTTTTTTAATTTTTCTCACAGATAGGAATTTTTACGTTCAAACCTCAACAATTTTTATAGATTCTTGTATGAACAATTAGTTAACACCAAACGTGGATTTGTTTCATTTTAGCCAAAAATCAATACTATCACAAACCTTCCTCCTTATTGTCGTTACTGGAGTCATCGTCGCTGTTACCAACACCTTCATTCTTCGCTGCTATTATGAGTTGATTGTATTAAAAATAGTCGTAGTCAAACATAATAATTCTGAAAATTTATGTTATTTATAATGTATATGTAAGATTGTTATTAAGTTTTAGTTAAAATGTCAAAAGAGGTATACAACGTGTGTTATTTTTATCCACCAGGAAGGATTAGTAAATCATCAAACAGAACATAAAATCGGAAGCTACAGGTACCCAGGAACATATGTCGGAAGCTACCCATTACACTAGTATTTTTTTTTTCTTTTAAGGAGTTGTGATCATACGTGAGAGACTAATCATTACTTGGATTATCGAGACTCTTCTTCTCTATAAAGTATTCTCCTACTTGAAAATTAAAGGGATGTTTGGTTTGTTTTTTATTTTTATTTTCAGTTAATATATTTTGAGTTATAATTGTAAAAATGTTATCTTATTTTCATTTTATTTTTTGTTTTCAAAATTTTATGAAAAAAATGGTGAAAACAGGAAATTATTTTTTTATTTTCATTATTTCCTTAACAAAATTTTGAAAATGAAAAAAAAAAAAGAATAAAAACAAAATAATATTTTATATAATTATAATTAAAAATATATTAATTAAAAATAAAACTAAAAATAAACTAAATAAGCCCTAATATTATAAATAAAGCTTATTCCAACATAATTCTAACTTCTTTGACACTTAGCGACACCTTTACTGGGTACACTACAGTGTAGTCTTAAATATCTTAATATCTTCCTTTCCTTTCTCAAGTCTCAATCCCTCTCACCATAATTGGGCCAACCTTCAAGGCTTCAACGGAAATAATGGACCCTGGTTACTGTGATTCATGGTGTACGTTTTTGAAATCTTGCATTATATGATATGTGGACCATATATTATAACCCAGTTATACGAAACTAATATTTGGTCTGAAATAAAACGAACCTTTGTTGTTGTCAGGAAAAAATGAGGAACCTGTTTTTTTTATTTTATTGGTAGACAGGATCAAGAAAAAGTTTTACATGCAAAACTTTTAGGCCATCGTAGTGGTGCCCAAAAACTAATTCTGGGCTCTGTGCACTCTTAGACTTTGATACCTCCGATCTCGGCCCAAAAAAATAACTGATACCTCCAATCAAACTGGCTTGTTTTACAGCAAATTGCAGAATGTTTTTTATTTTGGAAAAGGATAGGCACGAAATTCTTGATTGGATACTTGTTGCATGCATCTTACTATATACACCCAAGTAAATAAATTTTTCGAGATGCCGTTGTATTCTTTAATAGCCACTCAATTAGTGATTAGCTTCAGGTTTTTTGCAATAATTCCTTATAAGGTAACTTATTGAACGTAGTTATTGATTTGGTTTCTTTGAAAGTAAGACTCTTACTTTAAAAAGGTAAAAGTGAGTATTTATATCATACATAATAAATTATGAAATTATTAAAATTTATTTTTTTTATTCTCTTATCAATAGTCATAAATGATCACTTTATTTTTTAAAGTGAGAGTCTCACTTTAAAAAAAATTAAATATTCTTTTCATGTACTATTATTATATTATAATTCATAAAGTTACAGTGATCTTCATAATGAAAATATTAATGCTAAATTATCTAAATAAAAATAAATAATTGAAGATAAAAAAATTTCTAACTCTATGGCCTATGGCTACGGCAGTTACATGATGGAATGAATTTTTTTTTTTATTAAAACATAATATGTTGAAGTTTTGAATGTTTTTCATGTATTGTATTGAAGAGTATTGCTACTCGCACAGCTCTTTTTATATTTTTTGTTACAGAAAAATTTAAGTTCAAGAAAAAATTCATTTTAATTTAAGGTTAGAACATGTCCTTAGTTCATTATGTATTTACAGAAGAATTTATAGATGACTCACCAATAAAAAAAATGTAAAAATCAAACTTAAATTACATTGAAGCATGACATGAACTTTTTTTATATAAAAAGTCACAATCATATATGTTGAATATGCATAACGATGAGGGCTCATTTAGATGAGTTTTTTAAAAAAAATTTCATGAGCTTTTTTAATAAAATCTTTTAAAAAAATAAAAGATGTTTTATGTTTTGATGTAATATTTGAAAGGTAATTTTTTAATTTGAACAACTTTTTTATATTATAAAAAAATCTTTTTTATAAGTACAAAAATTTAGCTTCTATTTGCTTTTTTTCAGTGCTTCAGTTTTTTTTAAAAAAAATTCATTCAAATATTCTAAAAGTGACAAAAGTATTTTTTTAAAACAAGATTTTTTTTATGAAAAGAAACACATCCTCTAAATTGCTTCGTGTTTTCTCAAGTAAAAAAAAATTGCTACGTGTTTATCAAATCACCTGCGTGTAAAGAGTTTCTACCAAAAAGCAAAAAAAAAAAAAAAAAAAAAAAAAAAAAAAAAAACACTGGAGTTCGGCCCCTCATTTAACTTCATAATAATAAATTTACTACTAGAATGTTTGGATACTTATTTTACATTCAAAAGAATATTCTCACTGAAAAACTTTGTCTTAAATATTTTGATTATAATTTTTGAAAAATTTTCCGATGCCCTTTCTTTCTGTATGGATACCGGTACTCTTTTTACGTTAATTTATTTATTTTTTATAATTATTTCATCTTTATAAGAGTATTAATACTCTTTTATATATAAAAAATATGACAAGTTGATTAATAATTTTTTTAATTATTATTGATTTATCTATCTATCTAATAAATAATATTTATTTATTAATATTTCTTATTTCATATTTCAAATTTATTATATTTATAAAATAATTCTAATCTCAAATCTCAATTCCATTAGTTATTGCCGAAAAAAAAATATTTTATTAAACATGTTACGATAAAACTATAAATTTCAAAAGGTTTTGTTATAAAAAAAATTATGAAAAAGTCATAAAGAAAATGTTAGATAAAATTATCGAATGTTAGAAAGATAATTGTGAATTTATACTTTCTAATAACTCCGTCAAGCTCAAATTTATGTAATCTTGATTTTAGATGAAGTGAAAATAATATTAATTTTTTTTATTTACGTCTTCTTAATAAATTTTTTATTTTTGGGTTGTTTTTGAAATTTTTCAATATATCGATTTTTATTCAAAGAAACGATTGCTTACTTAGATTTTTTTTTGAATAAAAATTTTTTATGTATAAAATTATAAATATCGATAAAAAGATTTATTTTTTGATTATTTTTAAAAAATTAAATAAAAACAAACCAATAATATTATAACATGTCAAAAGGGTACCAGTATCCATATTATAAATTGAGTACAGTAAGAATTTTCATATTTTTTTGTAAAAATGAAATAGATTAATAAGGCACTATCTAAATAATATCTCACTCTCAACTTTTTTTTTGGTTATCTTTAAAAGAAATATTTGACCACAAATAGAATTTTACAAAATAAAGCTACAAAACAAATAAAAAGATAAAAAAATATATAATAAAATTATGATAAAAATAATTCATTTAGTCTCTCTATTTTTCGTTAAATATAAATATATTTTATAAGTACGACTAAGTGTATATTTAAATTAGTTGTAAAAAAATTATTTTAATAATCGATTATATGTATAATTAATTTTTTAAAAAATTAATTATGATAAAATTAGTTTCATATTTAGATATGTTAATTAAAAAGTAATTTTAAAATAATATATTTTGTTTAAATTATATAAAAATAATTATTTTTATATAATAAATTACTAAAAAAATGTATGACATTAGTTCTAATAAAAAATTGATGTGGCTAGATTTAGGGTGATATTAATAAAATTATTTCCATCTTCCAAAATAATCAAATAGATAATAATCATAATGCAAAAAATTCAGTTTTAAAAAAGAGACAATTTTTCATGTATCAAAAATAATTTTAGATTATTATTCATTTTAAAGAATTAATACCAAACAAATTCCAAAAGATGAAAAACAGCTTTTATTTTTAAAAAAAAAGCTGTTTAGAAAAAAGTATTCCCCAAACAAGTTCTAATTTACTCATCGTAATTTTATTTTTAAAAGTAAATTAATAATAATAATAATAATAATAATAATAATAATAAGATATTTGGTCTTTAATCTATACTATATATAAGAAGAATATTCCTATTTAGTCTCTAAATTTTAGTTTCTTATTTTGTTATACAAAATTATTAAAAAATATATTAAGAAGATAAAAATATATAACCAAACATAAATTTTACAATTTATATTATATAAAAACACGTTAGTGCTTGCAATTTGTTAGTATATTATTATTGCCATTGGTGTGGACTGCGGAGGAGCGAGGAAGAGAAGACCGAAGGCGTTTACACTACGACCACCAGGAAAGAACAGGAACCAACAACTTGTTTAGTACACGTGCTAAAAACATGATTCATAAAACGATGATATTAAGATTCTAGAACAATTTAAGAATCATTCACTATAAATTTAATTATTTAGTTTTTGATAAAATATAAATATATGTATATAATAATACAAATTTATTAAATCTCACTTTCTTAATTTATTCACTAAATGATTATTACTTATATATATATATATATTGATATTTTTTATAAATAATTATTACTTATATTTTATTTTATAAAATATAAAATGTATAATATATCATAATATAAGATCTTATTTAATATATTATATAAAATAAAATTTAATAATATAAAAATTGATAGTATAATATAAGATAATATAAAATTTAATAATATAAAATCTAACTATAAAAAAAATATAAAGATAAGTGTTATAATTAATTTAAAATTATAGTATCATATTTTTATTTAATTTAATATAAAATAATTTTATTAAATTTTATTAAATTATTTAAATATAATTAATTTATCTTATAATTATTAAATAAAAAAATAATTAAATAATTTTATTCTATTAAATATCATATTAAATAAGAAAACGAGTGATGTATAGTATATATAATATAAAAATCCTTATCCTAACATTGCCGTAAATGATACAAATCCGTTTGTCTTTTCACTGTATACATGGTCACTGTCAAATATATTGTCTTGTCGTCTTTCTTGTTCCATGCTCTTCCAATATTTCATTAAAAAAAAAAAAAATCTTCTTCCCCAAATAAAGAAGACAACGTGGCTCCTGAACTAGAGATGAGATTTTCGGATCCCAATTTCGCTTATCACGGAGAAATTCACACCTGTCAGTATCATGCTTCACTACTTTTTTTTGTTTCGCCTTGTTATTACAGAAAATTGATTTGGTTAATAATGAGAGGAGAAATTATCGCATGTTTTTAAAATATTAATAAATATATATTTTAACAAATATTTTTATTATTAATTTTATTTTTAAAAAATTATATATTTTTATATTAAAAATTTAAAATTAATAATAAAAATACATCTTTAAACATATATTTATTATATTTAAAAAACATGCAATAATTTTTTATAACGGGGGTGCCTCACTGACTTGACACAACTATGAAAAATTCTCCCACGTAATTATATATGAAAAAAAATCTTGCTTTATGCGCTATCACAACAATTATTAACATGTTTAATTTGATTTTTAAAACTTTAAAATCATAATTTAAATAAAAATAAAATTTTTATTACTTTTATCAAAATTATAATTTTAAAAGTTAATTCAAACATATTATATATATAATTTACTATTAAATTATTGATCAAGTAGCAAACTAGCTACTACACTTTAGACCTATACGTTAGCGATTAAATTAACTGATTTAAAAAAAAATAAAATAATAAGGAATGAATGCCATTAAAATATAATGATATGAATTAAAAAGTCATAAAATTTTAGATTGCATGTCAACAGATTTATTGAAGGGAAATGTACATAAAAATGAGCTCATATAATCAAATTAGGAAATATAAATCATTGATAAAAAATAAATGGTGACAATGAAAAGTACATGAGTTATGTAAGAAAAATTATGAAAAATTAAGGAACATAAAGATCTCCATTAATACAATAAAAATGACAATAATAATAACAATATAAAGATCTCCATTATTATGTTTTTTGATGTTGGGTAAAAAGTTCACTCTCTTACACCACATACTTCACTTTGTCGTTGACGACTTGTTTTATCTGATTAAAGATAATTTTATTGATAAAAAAGATTTAAAACATAAAAAATATAATAAAACTTACAAAAAAAAAAAGTGTACATTTTAATGTATAAAAAACAAAATAGAAGAAATGAAAGTCAAAATAAGAAAACAAAAACTGTCCTTAGTCTCTGCACCAATTGTACCGAAAAAAAAGAAACAAAAACTGTCCCACGCGTGATGCGTGCTAAGTGTCTACATTATTGGTGTGAAGAATCGAGAAAGCGATGACAATTAATGTAGTGGATCCAAGAACCTGAGTTGTCTGCACACTCCACGTGGTCGTACAAGAATGTAGGACCCGAGAACCTGTGATTGTTACTTATCTCCAGCACCACGTGGGTGAACACGTGATTTTAAAATAATTTTATTTTGTGCCCTTGTGTCTGTGTCTCTTTTTTTTTTTTTGGTAGAAATGTCTGTGTCTCTTTGCCCTGCGCCCCATCTCTACCGTCATCTTATCCTTTCTGGTTCACAACTTTCTCAGACAATAAATAGCACGTGACAAATAATAAGATTTATGCTTTATTTGATATGGAGAGGAAAAAAAAAGAGATATAATTAAAAAAAAATGGAAGAAGATTTTCTTTTTTTATTTATTTTCATCAAGAAAAAAATAAATACTTTGTCCATAAATATTAAATTATTTTATTATTTTTTATAATTTATAATATTTGATTTTAATATAAATAAAGTAAAAAAGTAAAATTTTTTTAAAAAAATTTTCTTTTTCTTATTTTTTTAGATAAAAGAGAGATATAAAAATATTAGATTCACAAAAAAAATTTTTACTTCAAATATTTTTTATTTTTAAATTAATATCAAATAAGAGATAAACTTTATCATTAACCTCTTCTTTTCTTTTCATTAAAAAAAATAAAAACAAACAAAGACTTAAAGTTTGTTTGAAACAAATTTTATAAATTTAATTTTAAATTAATATAATTTTCAATTTTAATTTAAAAATAACTTTGAGTAAATTAATTTATTTTTAAAAAAAAATTCATGCAAACAAGTACTTTTATTACTGGTTCTTTGCATATGTTTTTTTTAATATAATTTCTTTGAAAGACATTTATATTTTATTAGGTGTAGATACATTTAAAAACAATGAAAATCCAAAAAATATATTATGTATTTTTTTAATTAAATTTTTGTATTTCTAAAACATATTTTTTTAAAATATAAAAATTTTGTTTAAATATAAAAAATAAATTTGAGCAAATTATTTTAACTTTTTTCTGTTGATTTGTTTTTTTTTTTTCACAAATTACCGTATATTTTTAAAATTTACACAAATCTTTTTTTTTAATAAATTATGTGTAGCATATTTTTAACATATAAAATATTGTCTTGTGTAAATACTTAAAGATTATGTGTACATTCTTTAAAATATTTAAGGCATATATGCATAAATTTAAAAATAAATAAAAATTTATAAAAAACATAATATTAGAGTAATTTGCTCAAAATTTTTTTTTAAGGAAATAATGTCCAAGAAACGTATAAAATAGTTAAAGGAGTTATATAACGCACTAAAGATTTCATTCCTTAAAACATGAGTCCTAGAACTTGCAAGAGAGATATTACACCTTTCCTAAATACATATAGCCTTATGTGATCCGTTTTTATCAATCAAAATACTTATTAGATGAAAAAATTAGTATAAAGTTTTTGTATGATATTATCTAATTACAGTTATCAAGTATTATTTTTTTTTTTTAAAAAAAAAGCAAAACAGTTAACTACGAATGAACATGCTCCCGTGGAGTCTGCTAGAAGAGAGGCACCAATGAAGTCAGCAGTAATGGAGGATTGATAATCCATAATTAAATAATATTGTAAAACTTTTAAAATTAAACCGTTTAATTAATGTGAGTTTTAAACAAATTCTTCTCCACTACATAAGACAGTGTCACACGGTGACACCCACTAACTCCTTGCTCTCACTTCACTCACTCCCATTCCTCCGACATGACAAGCCCCGCTGTTTGCCGCCCTTCCTCCACCGCCACCGCCACCTCCTATCGCCGGATTCTCTTCCTCGTTGCCCTCTTCATATGCGTTCTCTCGGCCAATGCCCGCTCGGGGATTCTTCTCCCGAGTCAACTCCACGATTATGACTCACTGTTTTCATCGTCGGCGACTTATTGCCCAGCACCCAACCCCAAACTCAACTACCGTCCGGTCATTGGAATCCTCAGCCACCCCGGCGACGGTGCCTCTGGGCGCCTCAGCAACGCCACCGGTGTTTCTTACATCGCCGCCTCCTACGTGAAATTCGTGGAGTCCGCTGGCGCCCGTGTTATCCCCCTTATCTATAATGAGCCAGGAGAGAACCTTCTTGCGGTATCATCCCTCGTTAGAAGCTCTAACGTTTTTAGATTTTTTCTTCTTTTGAACTTTTCGGTTGCCTAATAAAGTGGATTATGAATGAATGGCTTTGGATACATTTATTTTTTCAAAAGAATATTTTTACATATTTTTAAATATGTGGAGATGCAATCTTTTAAAAAAAAAAAAAAAAAAAGAAGTTATCACTTTTTTTTAAAAGTCATTAATCTTTAATTTAAAAAATATTAAAAAAAGTTATTTTTACTATTATTATTTTTGAACAAGAATATTTTGTATTTTTATAAAAAAAATATCTCATGTCTTTTTTATTTTCTTACAAATCTTACTCACATAAATTTTTTTAATTATGTGATTTACATTTTAAACAATTTACTTTTAAACTATTGTATCTTAATTTTTTTAAATAAAAGCTTGATACTATTCAAAAAAGTAAAAAAATAACATTAATTAGTAACATATTTTTAAGTCTTTAAATATATAATAAGATTTGTTTTGATTGTCTCGCGTATCATCTTTCATAATCACATTATCATATTATATTTGAAAATTTTATTTTCTCTTATTTTTTATTAATTTATTTTATCACATTTTATATATTATAACTCATTATTCTTGCTTTTCATGAGAGTATACTTGACAGGAGTTTTTATCGAAACTATATGCATGGTGGTGTTTTCACGAAATTTATAAAAAAAAAATAACTTTTTATCTAAACAGCATAAAAAGCATTTTTTTTATATCATTTTCAGTAATATTATTATTAAAAAAGTAATTTTATTGTTTTTATTTAAACAAACTCAAAATACATATAAAATATTAACATAATAAAAATAAATTACGTTTTAAATATGATAATTACTATTTAATTTTTATCTTGTATATATGGTCATATCATTATCATTTTTAGACTTAAAAAATTAAGTTTATTAGACAGTTCAAATGAAGCTAAACTTGCAAGATATTCCTAATTCATAGAAAAAAATACAAATTCAAAAGTATTTTTATGATTTAATATTTAAATACAAAATTATTATTTTTTCTTAAAAAAATTACTAAAACTATATATAAAAAAAGCTTTTTTATGAGCTCATCCGAATCCTATTTTGCATGTGATGAAGAAATGTATGTACGCTTGCGATGATAGACAGTTGACAACTCATTTTTTTCACTTGTTGCAGAAGCTCGATTTGGTCAATGGGGTGCTCTTCACCGGCGGTTGGTCTAAAACTGGCTTATATTTTGAAACTGTTGAAACAATTTTTAAGGTATCTGCTGATTCTTTTACCAGTTAGTAGTATTATGCTTTAATAATGATTGAGAATATATTGTCCATTTTATTTTCAAGGTTCGTGCTTCAAATCTCGTTTATGACCCACGGAGTGATATTTTTTGAGAAGAAAATAGACCAGTTCCTATTATGTAGCCTTCAGCTAGCTGATAAAAAAAAGTACTAATATGCATTCACAGTGACTTGTAGTATGAGTAACCAGCTTGCATTTGTTGGAAATTGGCTTTGTATTTGCAAATTTGTGAAACTGAAGTTTCGAAAATTTGGAATATGAATAGTAGATGTAGGAATTATTGTTGCTGACGTGATAGTAATATTTTTTTTTTCATTTTTGCTATTTCCCATAAACTATTTTACTTGTACCTGTTATTAGATAAGCTTTGTTGCCAAGATCTCAAGGCATGGATATATGTATTTGTGCATACAAGTTTACTTATCAAGTTTTATTTAATTAATTTATATGTGCAGAAAGTTTTAGAGAAAAATGATGCCGGAGACCATTTCCCAAGTTTTGCCATCAACTTAGGTTTGGAACTTCAAATAATGATCGTAAGCGAGGTAGGTTTGGTTTCTTGTGGTTTTATCATTTGTGACTTTGGAAACTCACTCTTCGAAAGAGGAAACACCCTGTGTAATAGTCAGATTCTTTCTTACTAGCCAGGGTAATTTAATTTAATTAATCTTTTAAATGATTCATTAGTGCTTGTTTGAATGTGTATTTTGTTTGTGTTTGAAAAAAATTTTTTAACTTTTTTTTAAATTTAGTATGTTTGAATGTATTTTATTAAAAACAATTAAAGCTTTAAAGAAAGTACATTTTTTTTAACTAGATGTTAGTGCTAATAAAAAAAATTAGAATATAAAAACTGTTCAAACATTAAAAAATTATTTTTGAAATATTCCATCTAAACATACATTTTTTTTTTACTTTTTATAATTTTTTTTAAAACTCATAAAAAAACCTTTTTTTAAAGAACTTATTCAAATGAGCCGCCCTAAATATGAAGCGACTTTTTGTTAGCCATATTTTTGTTTTCTGCTTAATTTGTTTCGAGTAGATACATTTTATATGATATCTTCCTATATGTTGCCTTATGAACATTGTTATTCATCATAATCTTTTTTGGGATTTCAAATTCACATATGAAAACTTGGTGAATTTTATTCTTTGTATCTATGTTGAACATTTTGAACGATATTCTTTTTTAGCTTTTACACAAGGATGGCTGTTCTTCTTCTTGATAATAGGACAATAATATTCTTGAAGAATTCAGTGCAGAGAAATGGGCGAGTACTCTTCAATTTATGGAGAATGCAGATATCAATGGAACTGTATTCCAAAGGTAAACTGATATTATTAGCTACATTAATATTATTTCTTCTGAAGCTGCGCTTTGATCCCTTAAAGGACATCTTATGAAGTTTGGAAGCAGGGCTTTGAACTTAAAATTCTTATTGCCATGTCTTTCTTATACCTTAGCTCTTTCATTTTAGAGGGTATATGGGGGATTCATTTAACAAGATATCAGTGTACCTGAAGTTTTAATCATCCTTGTGTTAAATTTCTAGGTCCTATAACATTTTTTTTTGTCACAGAATGAGATATGCAAAGTTAATATCCCTTCTCTTTTTCCTACAGATTTCCTCCAGACTTGATACAGAAGTTGAGTAAAGATTGTCTTGTCCTGCACAATCATCATGTGAGTTTTATGTTGTCAATGACTTATTGTGTAGCATGAGGCTTTTACCGAATCTCCCAATTTGACTTGACAAAATCTCAACCATTAGAGTATTTAGGTGCAGTGTGAGGTTCCCTTGAAATTGTTCTTGTTCTTAATATTCATCAACAAATTATTTTTTTAATTTTATAATTGAAGTTTCATCCATACGGCTGGCGACTAAAACTAAGTAAAACTCGAATTGCTTGAATTGTAAGCATTTGCATTTCACTTTTTAACTTTATCTTCTTGTTAATTATATCTATGTTATTTTTACACTTCAATGGTACATATTTTTTTATACACCTATTTTTTATAATAATAAGGAAGAGAACAAAAAAAAAAGTGAAAAGAAGAAGAATTTCTTTTTCTTTCTTATTACCATTCAAGACAGGTATATGGAGAGATATAAAATTAAAATGTAAAAATAATATTTTTGCTTCTTGTTATTTACTCTCTCGGCTCTTGTAAGCAGTGATATTAAGTTGCAAAATTATTCCAAGCAAGTTTATCCCCATCAACCAAAAAATAAAAATAAAAATAAAAATGGTATAGTTAAGTGCCTTTTTTAAAGTTACCTGCTCTACAAGTTACAAGTGCCTTGCTCAATATGTTCCTCAAAGGTTAACTGGATATATTATAGCTATATGTGAGGCTGAGCAATGTTCCTTCCTGAAGATATGCAGTTCATGGCATGCATACCTGCATTTTTTAGTGATTTGGATATTGTTATTATGTTTTTGCAGGTTAACTTTATTTTTAAAAAATTAAAGATATAGTTAATGAAGTTCATGATCGGATTATATATACATTTCTGAAATCAGTAATATAATTTTATCTCATTTTGGACATGACAGTATGGCATATCCCAGGACGATCTTCTGCAGTAATCGAAGTTATCGAAATTTTTAGGATCTTGACCAAATCTTGAGGGATCAAATGATAAGGTATATTAAATGGTTGTCATCTTCTTAAAATAATATGATCTTTGCCCAATCCCTACGCATTTTTGGCATACTGATGTTAACGTTGTCTTCTTTCAGCTAATTCGTTAAAGAAACTCTACGCTAACTATCATCAGTAACTGTATTTTTAGGTTTACGTTTCCACAGTACAGGCGCATAATCTATCCTGATGACTGGCTTCCAAATGGCATCCAGAGGTGAATTCATAAATTTGCTTTGCAATATACCTCTTGCTGTTAACTGTTGCTTCCTTGAGGACTAGGTCATGCACCCACTTTCACTCATAGTTCATTCTCAGTTTGAACTATATAAACACCTTTACAAATTATGTCGCAGAAAAATGCCTTTGAATGGGGCGTGGCAAGAAATACTCACTCAGAGGATTCTATTCGGGTAACTCAGCATGCTGCAAACTATTTGGTTCAGGGTTAGGACTCAGAATTTGAATATCTTCATGCCGCTACAT
>NSJW01000885.1:0-298995 GCA_019955255.1 Castanospermum australe | reverse complement strand
ACGGATGAATTTTAAATTTTGACAATCAACTTCTTCAACTTAAAAAAAAATAAAAAAATCAACTGTCACCTGCATTTATTTTTCTTAGTTAGTTCATACTCAAATTATTCTTAACTTAAAAATTTTCAATTACCACACATTCAACAATATTGGTTCCTTATTATATATATTTCATACTTTGAAATTATATTTTCTAAAATTTAGTCATTTTTTAACACAAATTAATTATTGAAAAGTTTTTTCGAAGTTTAAAAAAAGTTAATTATTGAAATTAAAAATTGAAAAGTTCATTTATCGTCAAAACTCAAAAGTTGAAGGGGTCTTGTATATTTTTCTCTTCGTTAATTAATATTTAACACATGTATCATAATTGTATAGCTCATCTCCATTTAAGTCTCTTCCAATTGTTTATCACAATCAACCGCTATATATCTCTCTTTCCTCTCCCCGTCTTCAGCTCTTCACTTTCGTCTCTGATCTTAGAGGGTATTAGTTCAACTCTATGATTTCATAAAAACTGAGTATAGGCGAATTGCCAAGCTGTTAACGTGTTAGTTACCGCTTTCCCTTAATTTGGCATTAATCTCAATTTCTCACAGATACCAAAGTTAAGGCGTGAGAAAAAGAACGAGTGACTCCGTCTTTTGTTTTTTTTTTCTCCTCCCTCCACAGCTAGAGCCACAAACAAGTCGCATTGGTTATTAAACTAAGAATGGTTCCATCAAGTCAACGATTAGGTCTTTCCTCTACTCGTTCTAGCTTCCTCTCTTTGGAGCTCTTCTACGTACTACGTCAATTCGATCTTTATTAATAAAAGACATCTATTTATGCCTGAAATATCCGAATAAATTATTTCATAAGTTTAGTAAGACATCACTCAAGAGTTTAATATGACATCTTAATTCTACTGCTTAATGCAAATCACATATGCACACAATGACAAATGTAATTTTATCCTTTTTTTTGTGGCTAATACATCATTTAATTAAGTTTAGCCTAGCTATAAGAAGTGAAGGCAGAACAAGAAAAGGGAAAAAAAAAAGTCATGTTATCTAACTTGCTAATTATTTTTCTGTGAGAAAAATCATTGCGATCGATTGAAAAAGGAAAAGAAAGGCCCGACCCGAATCCTTCCAACTACAACAAAGTTGTCGTAATCGAATGACAGTCTTCGTTAAAGACACCATAGCTTGCATGACTGAAACGTTTTGTTTTATCAAAATTTGTCTCCTCCAGATCTTTATTGTTCTCACCGGCTTCTCTATCTTGAATTATGGTAGAATGGGGCCGCAATAAGAAGCTCGTTGGGGACAAGACAACGTGTCCTTTTCCCCCCTTTCAAGTTCAAGGTGTGCTGGAGCGCGTTTTTCATTTTTGGCTGGTCATTTTTTCTCCTATTTAATTAGTGAGTAATTCCATCAACCAAACAACGAGCGAAAGTTTTACATGAAATGGTATCACTCCTCTTCTAATACAAGCCGTTTATCAAGATAAGTAATTTGATTTGATCTGTTTGGTTGCTGTGCTCTGCATTGAATTGAGCTGTCATTTTGCTTTCAAAGTTCAAACTCTTTCCCACCCCCACCCACAGGCCACAAACCCACATTCTCCTCTGGCTCCGGTCCCATTCATTCATAAATGCATAACAAGCAAAGATCGTCCCCATATTCAGGCGCATCAATATCAGCACAGGACCACCTTCACAACAAAAAATTAATTCAACAAGCATGGACCACTATGGAGTGCAGTGACCACCAACCATGTCCGTTAAATAGGACGGGGATTAAATAGACCAAACGGTCTTGCTCTTAAGAAGCTCATCGCATATCACTCCACGTGAAACCCAACATGCGTAAAATATTATTTCGAATATCCCAAAAAACAAATGAATTGAACAGACAGAAATGCGTAAACCACAGGACATTAACGCACATTTAAGAGGAGGTAACAACGTAAAATAGTACATCAAATTAACATTAACAAGGCTGTTGCTATCCCAGATGGTAATACACAGTGATGAGGATATACAAATTCCAATCCACCATGCATATGAACAAAAATTAAGCCTCCTGGCTTGGCTGGAAATTACAGGTTTGAGGAGCTCCTGAAAGAGCCCAGAGCCTTCGCCGCCTGGGCTCTCAACACGAACTGGTGGTAGATTGCAGCAATGGCAGCACCGAGCATGGGTCCGACCCAGAAGATCCACTAATCATTAAAATATACACCGTTTTCAGGACGCATTTTTTATACGGAAAAGTAGGAAGCAGAGAAAAAAAAAAAAAGAGAATTAAGGATATGGAGGTTTGGTTTTGAAGATGCATACCTGGTCATCCCATGCCTTCTCATCGTTGAATATCACAGCGGCCCCGAAGCTTCTAGCCGGGTTGATGCCGGTGCCGGTGATAGGGATGGTGGCCAGGTGCACAATGAACACCGCAAACCCAATTGGAAGTGGTGCCAACACCTACAAAAAAAATAAAATGAACTCCTCCTTTTTTGCAGTTCAATTCTCACTCTAGTTGTGGTCTGGATTATCCCAAAATCAAAAACAGAATTAAGTACAAAGGTGAAAAAAGAAAGGGTACTTAACGTACGGGAACATGGGAATCCCTGGCATTTCTCTTGGGATCCGTAGCAGAGAAGACGGTGTAGACAAGAACAAAGGTGCCAATAATCTCAGCGCCCAAGCCTGTGCCTTTGCTATACCCAGGAGCCAGTGTGTTGGCACCGCCACCGTACCTATTGTAGTAGCTCTTCTGGAAAGCCTTCGCCAGGCCAACACCACTTATGGCCCCCAAGGACTGAGCCACCATGTACAGAATAGCTCTCACCAGCGACACCTTCCGCGCCAGGAACAGCCCGAACGTCACCGCCGGGTTTATGTGGCCCCCTGCTCACATATGTTTTTTTACTTTTACCAAATCCAAATAGACGAAGTTCACATTTTTTTAAAGTAGATTTTTCCTTGGAAAGGGAAAAATTACTTACCAGATATGCCGGCGGTGCAGTAGACGAGGACAAAAATCATGCCGCCGAAAGCCCAAGCGATGCCGAGGATGCCAACGCCTTCACAAGGCCCGGCTTCGGACTGGCTCTTGTAACCAATGACGGTCAAAACGGTGACGTACAAGAACAAGAGAGTGGCCACGAACTCGGCAATGAGGGCCCTGTAAAAGGACCACTTGCCGAACTCCTCGGCGTCGAAGAGTGGAGCGGGTGGTGGGTCGTGGTAGTCCTTCCGAGGTAACCCACCTTGTCCTGCGGCATCCTCGATGTCTTTTGCCATGGAGAATAGGAACAGGGAGACACTGCTGCTGTAGTGAGCTGGGGTTCAGTGACACTCTGATAAGGTTGTGACTTGAGGATCGAGAAAGAGTCTATTTATATAAGGGGCATGTTTTAATTTTATTGAGCGGTTAAGTGTAATTTTATACTAATTAAACTTGGTTTTTCTGCTCCAGCTGATAATCATTTATTCGAGTGTTGCCTTGCGTGTTTGCGTGACCCACCCTTTCTACTTTTTGCTTCCCTCCAACTCTTCTGTCTCTTGCTGATTACGGCGCATCCTAATTAGCTTCCATTAAGTTCATTCTTTTCTCACAATAATTTTAATTTTAATTCATTTTCAGCCAAAAAAAAAACAGATTTTATAGTATTATTCTTATAACATATTTAGAATCTAGTCAAATTTTAAGCTTAAATATAAGTGAAGGCAACGTTTTATGATTTACAAGGTTTTCAAAACAAACTAGACTCTTGATATTAGGTTTTGTTTAGTGTGGTAATTCAAAATTAAATAGATGTACATTGTTATATCATTTTGAAATATAATATTTTTAAATATTATTGTTTAAAAATGAGTTGGTTTTTCCTTTTAATTAAAGAAAATAGAGAATGTGGTACTTACTAGTTTGCAACGTTCAGATGCACGTGGCTGCCTCGGAAATAAAAGGATATGGTAGTCACAGGCACAACAAAGGCGTTATTAAGGTGACACGTGTAAAAGGCATAGTGAATGGACCCAGAAGGAGAAACCGTAGGCAGGGGGAATCGCATGGAAACTGAGTTATCATGGTTCCCACGAGGCTGAGACGCAGAAGCAGGGACCAATGGCAAGGAAAAACACCAGTTGCTGTGAAAAATGACACAAAACGCTCCAAGATGAAAAAATCACCTGCATCGCTGACCGCCTCATCCTATATCCAGTCCATCTTCTCTTCCTCCTTTCTACGCCCCTCACACTGTCACCCACCTTTCCATTATTCTCCGGCCCCCAGCATCCCAATTTCATTTATTTTTAATTAAAGCATTATTTTATTCGATGATTAATTAACCCCTTTTAGATTATAGTTAAGTTTTTTATTAAATTATAAGACATTTTCTTCAATTATAATCATGTGTAAAAACTTTACTTATACTTTAAAACTCATTAACATGAATCTTTAAACTTATCAAAACTTGAATACTGATACAAACTGAACTCTATGTATATGTGTAGAAAATATTTTATATGAATTAATATGCATTGTTTGATGAATTTTCGTTAAATCTCTTTTTTTCAGAAATTTTGTTTAATAATAATATTCATTACTTCATGAATATATTATTTAATAACTTGACATTCTTATTCATGTAAAAAAAAATGCGACGTGATATTATTATCTCACATTTTCAGAATGTATGCTAAACAATTTCTTC
This sequence comes from Castanospermum australe, assembly GCA_019955255.1. NCBI lineage: Eukaryota > Viridiplantae > Streptophyta > Magnoliopsida > Fabales > Fabaceae > Castanospermum > Castanospermum australe. The sequence continues at coordinate 294,297 of NSJW01000885.1, read as the reverse complement.
ATTAAATATACGAAACGGTACAATCTTTTTGAGTTAGTAACTTAAAACAATGTGGTTTCAAGTTAAACAAAAAAAAATGAATGTTTCGTTTAGCTGTTAATTATTGAAACAATTCACTTATAAGGCGTATATTTAATTCTCGCAACCAGCAACTCTTTAATTGATATATTATCTTTGAATATTATTGTAAATTTTTACTAAATTTATAACATGTCATGCTACTTTCACTTTTTTTTAAAAAAATGCTACTAAACTTAGATAATGTAACGTAGGTGCAAATTTAATAAGAGTTTAATTTTTATTTATTGTTCTGTAAAATTTTATATTATTATTTAATTATATATTATTAAATTATTAAAATATTTAAATTAAAATAATAATTATTTAAAAAATAAAAAAATATAATAATATATAATTAAATAATAATATAAAAAAATTTATATTAATTATGAATTAAAATTAAATACATTTAATAATATACAAATAAACAACATGTTATTTGACTATATGTATTGTTTCAAAGGATATTTGTTCCAACAAGTAGTTATGGTAATTTTTTTATTTTTAATTAAGATATCTTCATATGCGAAACTAATTTTTTTAAAAACACAATGACAACTGATTTTTGACTTAAAAAAATTCTTTTAACAAATATGTATTTCAATATTTAAACTTTATTTTTTTAAAAAAATATAACTCGCGTACCACCTCGTTGAATATTATTGATTATAATAATCTAATTGTACTCGAATGTATTAATCACCAGTGGGATTTTGCACGAATCGCCTCTTCGACATTATTTTAATATTTCGCGTCAGACGTAGAATCTGTATGTTACCCTCATCTCTTTTATTTTTTTAAAATTATATTTACTATTCACAGGACGAATTTTTTTTTAAAAAAAATCAGTCTATATTGTATTTCATAGAAAGTTACGAACGGATTTTCGGACTTCTGCAACAGCCCGATCGACAGAACCGAGTATAAGAGGACGATGACGATAAATAAATTAAAAAAAAAAAGAACATAAGAGAAAATATGCAAGGCTAATTTTTTATGCCTCGTGTCATACAAGAATAGTAATTCGTACATCCGAGCGGCTGCTTGATTTCTGGGTAGTTTTGTTTTCTGCTGTCTGGGAGATAAGCATAGATTTAACGTACATTTAAATTAATTTATTTTATATTTAAAATAATTTATAATTATGGTATTAAAAATAATTTATAATTAAAATTTTATTTAATTTTTTTTAAAATAATTTTTTAAAAAAATAATTTGTCACCAAACACTCATTTAAATGTTTTATTTTTTTTCTCTTGTTCTTAATTTTGTCTTTATTATGAAATATTGACAATTTAACAAAAAAAAGCATCAAGCAGGAAGGTTGGTGGTCTCTCAGACCAAGCCAAACCTACAAGCGAATGCTTAATTGGATAAATTCATGTGTTTAAATACTATTATAAATTGTAGCCGAGTTTTATTTGCCATGTGTTTTTTATTTCATCCCCTCGTTCATATGCTTAAATTGGATAAATTCATTCTAATAAAATCCTAGAGTAATGTACAATCTTTACATCGCTTATGCGATAACGGTGGGCTCATTGATACGCCAGCTACGGCACTAATGAGAAACCACCATTTTATCTATATTGCAGATACCCAATACATTATCGTTCCGAAAAACTCAGCTAGAATTTATAATAGTATTTAGAGATTGTTTAATATGGAAAATTACTTGAAGCGGAAATCAAAATCTAAAACTCACAAGCAAAGTGCTCGCTTACCAGGTAATTAATGAGATGTTGACTCTTTTGCCATTCTAACGGAGCTTTACATTAAAATACCGAAAGAAGAAAAAAGAAAACTACGTATTTTACAATATTTACTGTACACTGGTGTTGCGAACTTGTGATCGCGTTCACAACCGGATTCTCTTCATATTCATAAAGCTGGGACCTTCAAATCATGTTTGACTTTGGCATGCTTACTGGACGAAAACTTGCATCATTTTCATTTGCTACTTGAGCAGTCCTGCAAACATTTAAGGTACCATCGAAGAAATGAATACGTACGCGTTCGTTCATGGACGATGGATCCAATATCACAAACCACCAACAAGGTACATCAAGATTAAGTTGGGAAGAGGTTATTTTAATTAACTGGTAGCTGATCATCATCGTATTCCTCAGCAGCTTCTTCGGTGATGGTCTCCAAGCGAGGCGAATTGGAAGGCTTCGTTGGGAAAATTATGGGTGCCGGGGCAACCTCCATCCAGGAACTTGGGTTTCTGATTCCCTTGGCCATTGACGATTGATTTTTTGACGAACAATTAATATAGCTCCCCCAACCAAATCGAAAGATTTTCTCTCCTCCTCCTAGCTATATATGTGTAGAAAGAAGAGAGGTAGTTGTGTTTATAAGAGGAATCAACTAAGAGAATCGGAATGGTCTTGGGCAACTAGGATGCCAAGGGCCTTGTGAATATATAGGATCACAAATCCTAAGTTGAAAGAAAAGCAGGAGATATTTGTGGCAAATCTAGGTGACGGTTTTAATTAATTACCTGAATACACGTGGAGAATCGAAAGCGATTCATGAGAGATTCTTGGGAAGCTTCGTTATGTCATGTATGAAAAAATCTAGGAATGGGAAAGTTCCAGAAATTGCGGGGCGAATACTGGAACCACAAACGCGTCCAGTGCATAATTCGTGGCCGGCCGCTAAAATAGCCCTACGCAACCAAATGAATTCCCTGTTCGAGAGGCAAGAGAATAGGTCAGCAACTCCACCTTGGCACATTTTCTATTATATTCTCCATCAAATATTCGTCTTTTTTTACCATAGCTTCCAGAAGATGGTGAGAATGAATATGACATGGACTAAGCCTTCTCCCAAAGCTAATTTGTGCGAGGCTATGACTTCAAAGGCACGTCGATGCAAAGAGCTACTCAACCAAGTCATTGGCTTAATTACCAAGTCTTTAGACATGAAAATTGTTATAATATATTATCAACTTTAATCTTTGATTTTTTTCAGAAAACTTTCCCTAGTTCTACCCTCATCGGGGAATCATAATTAATTTTCAAAAACAAAAAATAAATATCGACAGAGACAAATTGACAGGCCCCTCCTAAAAATTCGGATTATACTATATTATCCACTAACATGTTTCCTATATTCTAGATGATTTAAATTCTATGGAAACAGAAAATGAAGGTCAATATTCGCAGATTCTAGATGTCTTTGCTAGCTAGAAATATGGACTACCAATACCAATAATAAAAAAAAAACTTTTTTATTTTTATCTCACTAAATTATTACAAATCAACACGTGCGATATTCGATTATTAAATTTGGCAAGGACACAAAATTCAAGTCAGAATAAGAACACTCAAGCAACACTATATTTTATATTGGCTAAAGGATTATTTAATTATCCTCAGGTCCAAAAAAAAAAAATGATTCTTCTACAGCTTGGAATGAGATAGAGCAAAGATTGTGCTGTGAGTATCAGCCATCATCATTTGACTTGAGATCAACGAAGAATCACAGAACTATGGATCTAATTTGGATACATTTATCCTCAAATGATTTATAACCGAAAATCAACCCATTCTAAAATAGGAAACCGGTAAAAGAAAATTGAAAAAAAAAATCACTAACACTATGTTTGGAATCACTAAAAAATAAAATTAATTTGATTTGATTTAAGTTAAAGTGATTTAATTTGATTTAAAAGTCATTTTTTTATGTTTAAAAATTATTATAAAATTAAATCAATTCTTATTTTATAATCTTTTAAATAAAAAATTTTATTTATAAATCAAATCAATTATTAAATTTTATTATTGCAAACATACTCTAAAGTACATTGACAAATGCCAGTAATCTCAAGATGGCAAATTCTATTAATAAAATCATAAACTACTGTTTTGCTATTTCGACTGGAATGACCACTATATCCTTGGGTTGAGTTGGATAATGATGGGCTTTGGAGGTCCCAATGAGTTAAATTTAGGCCCAATTGTGGAGAGTCTTTTTTTGGTACCAAAAAAATCAACCAAATACCAACAACCAACTCAGGAGAAAAAAAAAAAACGAAAATGATACTCAATCATACTTAGTTTAAAAAAAATATTTGATAAAATAAGTCAGTATGTTTATTAATTTTTAAATAAATAAATATCAAATACTAACACTTTATCTTATTTAATAATCATTTTTAAGTTTAATTAAATGTTTTGTCTAAATTTTTTCGTAAATATTTTACCAAAATAAAAATAATCTTTGAGATTTTTTACCCGATATGAAATAGTGAAAGAGAAGGGTGAGAACTAGAAAGTCACTACTATACAATGAAATAGTCTTATCAAACTTTCGATAAATAAAATATTTTTTATTCATAATTTATTATAAATTAAAATCAAACGCTGTTGTACCATGCATAACCAAGAAGAAAAATACCCTGATTATTCAAAAGTCAAAATCGTTAACAAATTGAATTACTAATGTTGGTAAGGGACATTAACGATTACAATCAAGGTGCATTTTTAAATAGCAAATTGAGATGCAAGGTCCAACGAAGCTTATGATCCTTATCTTTTCTAGGCTAAGTCAATTGGTAGGAGATGTGCGCATGCGAACTGCAACTTATTTTATCTTATGAAGCGTCTAATAATATTGCAATATATGTAAACATTGAGAGACAGGTTGCAACAAGCTAATCCAGATAAAGGAAAGATAGGTTCTTACTTTTAAAAAACATGTCTTTGCACGGGAGATTAGTACTATACTGTATACCGGCGAACAGGGCAACGGGCATCCCTCATTAGGCTTGGTTCATTTTTCTAGGTTCTTCCGTTGGTGGAATGACTTCAAATTAACACATGGTCTTTATAGGTCACAAACAACTTTCTTTCTTTTCTTTTTCCAATGTGCAACCAAGAGTTTACCTCGATTGGGACTATCTTTTTTTCTCTCCTGAGAAAGCGGTGGTGGGTCATTCTTTTTTAATAAAGATAAAAGAGGATGAAAGATTGTAATCAATTGATGAATAAAAGTTAAAACAACCCCCAATTTTATAAAAATTGTTCTAGGGATCAACGTGGTGAAGACCGGTGGAGGCTTATTCCAAAAATCCCTTTAAAGTTTGGAGAAATAATGAACTTATAAACTTTTGCTTTGATATATATGGAGTACATTGAATAAACTCACTTTATTTTATGTTAAATTTAATTTAATTATAAATATTAAAAATAACAAAGATTGAATTGTTATTATTTTATTATAGAGATTTTGAAATTAATATTATAAATTAATTCTTTTAAAAAATTAAATTATTAAGTAAATACATATAAATAATTTTAAAAAAAAGAACATATAAAATTTTTAAATTTTAAATTATTTATAAATAAATTTTTTAACTTTAAAATTATTTTAATTAATATTTAAATTATAATAATTAAATAAATTAATCGTTTAATCAATATATAGTTCAATGCAAATGTGTAAGAACTAACTGATTATTATTTTTAAAAATAACCGTATCTTGTTTTTGTGGGACTAGTTAATAACCCTTATCTTGGAGCATTTCAAACGACACCTCAGGCCCACCCGTATCCTAGGCATCGACGAGTTCCCCTCGATACAGAGCGACCTCAAACTTATTCTTCTATTTTTTATTTTCAATTTTTTTTAAATGAAATATTATGAAGTAAATAAAAAATTATCAATTAAAAAAGATGTATTTTTTATTTAGTTATTAATATTATATTTTCAAAAGATCTGAATCCATAGGGAGTTCCTCTCTATTCTTCTGTGTTCTCTTTCATGCGTGAGCAATTTTGATGTACTCACGGGCTATGCCGAGGCATAAAGAGGATAGAAATGGTAATATAGATCTATCTAGGGCTCTAGGAGTTGATTTAGATTGTATATTTTTGTCACCTATTACTCTTTATATATATTAAAATTAGGATTTAATATCAAAACATGCGGCAAAAACAAAAACGGATTATATTATATTTTAAAAAGTGCAGATTAAATTTTGCAAAAATATTCGTCCTTACATAGTCCATTGCCATCTCCACGGGAGAACCGATAAGGATGTCAAAATTTTCCTGCTTCGTACAGCTTAATGACCATGTCGCAACAAAAGTATCCCATGACGTGTCAAGATATGGACATTCGGATCATCATTGAACAGGGATGGCCGTGGAGCCCACAGCTTGACGCTGAACTGGACGATAAGATGGTTTCTTACTTTTTCTAGACGTAGAATTTTTTCACACGTATATCAATTAATTTTATTGAGAGAAAAAAAATGATCAAAAAAGTTTTTATACTTTAATTTTAAAAATTTTATCTCTTTTATTTTATTTTAATATTTTTAACGCATTAAATATGCACTTATTATATTCTTATTATTAATTAATTGATGGCGGTTATTATTCTAACGCAAGAAAAAGAAATTCTCAGACGAGAAAGCGCGTGATACCCTCTCTAGTCTTCAAAATAATACTAAACAGAACAGGCATCGGAAATGCATTTTTTTTTTCTGTCGCGAATAAAGAAAGATACCATTGGTCCACGTGTATGTTCTTTCGAATTGGATAACTTTGCTTTTATCTCTCTCTTTCGTCATACTCTCAAAAAAGAACAAAATAATGATGAGTATGCGATATGGTCTATGGGTCACTAATTTGCCTACGTGTCATTTCGTGGATTGGCTTCTCCAAAATAACAAATTCATTCATTTTCTGCATAGCCAAAACAAAAAAAAGAAATTCATTCATTTTCAGAGAAATTTTAATTACAGACACTTCATTTTTTATTTTTATTAAATATGTTTCATAATAATTATATAAGTTATCTTATTGCTTATACGAAAGATAATAATAATCATATAATGTGCCATAACACTGTGGTACAGTGCATAACAATCTCATTTCATTCACTCACCCTCCGCGTATCGTATTAGTGTCCAAAGTATAATGAAGGAGTTTCCAATTGAGGCAGAAGTTGCGGTTCCATATTCTTCACTCCTGATCAGGTGCATCGTTGAATCACCACAGTTGGTCTCCATCGTCCACTGCACTGACCAAATCCAATGGGGCCTTCGTGACAGAACGGGTGAGGGCGTTCGCATTGAAGTTCATTTTATAAATTTAAACTTGTGTCCTTTACATTATGGATCATCATACTAGAATACAATTAGGATCTTAGAAATTTATGATTTTCACATATATTAAAATCAAATCAATAAATAGTACTAACCTTTATCCATGATGCGGAATAAACTTCAGATCTAAAAGCCTTCTTGATTGTTGAATCTTTATCGGTCCCTTCCCCTTTCGTACTTACACCTTTCACTTTTTGATAGAAAATAATCTCTCTTGCTATATCCTTATGGTTAGAGACTGAATATATAGAGGTTTAATTTGAAATTCAAACCCATAATATAGTATCATTAGTTATCAGTTTCTTTCGAATTTCAAAACCATCAGTTATCAATTAGGATAACATTCTACAATCATCAAATAATTACTCCCATCAAGCAATTACTTAATTATCTTCCCTTACAACTAATTTACCTTTCAGCCCTTTAATATGTTTTAATTAAATCATCATTAGTTCCCATTAAACATGAGATACATTTCTAACATTCTCCCACTTGGCTCATGTGGTAAATATCATTTCATGAATTGATAAAACATCAACTTTAGTGCGCATAAAATTCGACTAAAGGTTTCATACATTAGTTGCATCATAATTCATAATTAGGAATAAAACTAACAAGAGTTATGGCGGTTCTACACTATCAAATCGGCATAGTTCATTCCATGTACTACTATATTAGCTCTTCTTCCTAATAAGATACTTTAATGGAAGTATACATTATGTCCTATAGCAAACAATAATATCTTTATTAGAGACAAAATCCTGTATTTCAAGATCATCATTCATACATTCATGTATACATAAATTTGAAAAACAGGAAAAATTCAGAAACTTATATATTAATGAGCTCAGAGTGTCAATAGTCAATAATTACAATAATGATCAACAGTCATTAGCTGACATAATGCCCATACTATATAAATGACCAGTAAATATTTTTGGGCGGTAATCGCTCCGTCAAGGGATCAGCTATCATAAGATCGGTGCTAACATGCTCTATAGACGCTCTACGTTTCTGAACCTCTTCTTTAACGGCAAAGTATTTCAACTTCCATGTGCTTAGCACCTTTGGAATACTTGTCATTTTTAGAAAAAGAAGACTGCTGCGGAATTGTCACAATAAATTTTCAACGGCCTATCAATACTGTCGACCAATCCAAGCCCTGAAATAAAGTTCCGTAGCCATTTAGCCTGAACCATGGCCTCAAAGCATGCCACAAATTCAGCTTTCCATAGTGGATGCAGCAATTACAGACTGCTTCGCACTTTTCCATGATATAGCTCATCCAGCTAAAAGATACAAATAGCCAAAAGTGGATTTTCTTGTGTCCACACATCTGGCAAAGTCTGAATCTGAATATCCTTTGACCTCAAGGTTGTTTGATTTCCTATAAGTAAGCATGTGATTCTTTATTCCTTGCAAATATCTCAGGACTTTCTTTACAGCTTTCCAATGATCCACACCAGGATTACTCTGGTATCTTCCTAACATTCCAACTGCAAAACTGATATCTGGTCTCGTACAAGTCTGAGCATACATTAAGCTCCCAACAAGCGATGCATATGGAATTGCTTCCATTTCTTTCCGTTCCAAATCATTCTTTGGACATTGCATGAGACTAAATTTTGTCTCCTTTCTGAATTGGAACCGGAGATGATGAGCACTTTTCCATCCCAAATCTCTCTAAAACTTTATTAATATATACTTTCTGAGACAAACCTAACAATCCTTGTGATCTGTTACGAAATATCTCTATTCCCAATCACATAGGTTGCCTCACCCATATCTTTCATTTCAAAGTTACTAGAGAGAAATATCTTAGTCTCACTCAAAAGACCAAGATTATTTAGTTGCAAGCAAGATGTCATCAACATACAGAATCAAAAATATAAACTTACTCCCACTGATCTTTAGATATATACACCGATCGACGGTGTTTTCCTTAAATCCAAAGGAAACAACGGTACCATTAAACTTAAGGTACAATTGTCGTGAAGCTTGTTTAAGTCCGTATATTGATTTCTTAAGTTTGCACACCATGTGCTCTTTTTCCTTTTCTATGAACCCCAATGGTTGGTCCATGTACACATCTTCATCTAAATTTCTATTTAGAAAGGCCGTTTTCACATTCATCTGGTGTAACTCTAAATCATAATGAGCCACCAATGCCATAATGATTCTTAAAGAATCTTTCTTGGATACCGGTGAAAAGGTCTCCTTATAGTCGATGCCATCTTTCTGAGTGAATCCTTTTGCAACTAGTCTGACCTTGTAACGTTCTAAGTTACCATGAGAGTCACGTTTGGTCTTAAAGACCAATTTACATCCAATTCTCTTACAACCTTCTGGTAACTCAACAAGGTCCCAAACATCATTCTGTTCCATAGATTTCAACTCTTCTTTCATGGCGTTTAACCACTTTTCACCATTGTTACTATTCATGACTTGTGAAAACGTAACTGGATCATCTTCCATTCTTAAGTCAAATTCAGACTCTTGTAGATATACCACATATTCATTAGAAATAGTGGATCTCCTTTCTCTTTGAGATTTTCTTAATGCTATTTGTTGTGCTTCTTCTACTATGGGCTCATTTGGTTCATTTTACTATAATTTCATTGTGAGTAGTAGGATCATTTATTTGTTGTTCTTCATTATTATTAATCGGTACAACAACATGAGGAACAACAACTTTATTAGAGACACAAGTCAAGGAAACTTGTACTCTCAATTCTTGAATCTCCACTTTACGTGAAGTTTCACTCCCACTAACTTCACCATTCTCAATGAACCTGACATTTCCAGTTTCAATAATCCTCGTAGTATGATTAGGACAATAAAATCTATACCCTTTCGATTTTTCTGGATAACCAATGAAATATCCACTGATTGTTCTTGCATCCAGTTTCTTTTATTGTGGATTATAGTATCTAATTTATGCCTGGTAACCCCAAACATGCAGGTGCCTTAGACTAGGTTTCCTTCCAGCCCACAGTTCAAAAGGAGTCTTTGGAACTGCCTTACTAGGAACCCTATTCAACATATACATGACAGTTTTAAGAGTATAAGTCCACAACGAAATGGGTAAAGATGAATTACTTAACATACTCATAACCATATCTAAAAAGGTCCTATTATTCCTTTCTGACACACCATTTTGTTGTGGTGTACCTAGCATTGTGTATTGAGCACATATGCCTCTCTTTTCAAGGAATTTAGCAAATGGACCCGGATGTTGTCCACTTTCATCATACCTTCCATAATACTCTCCACCCCTATCAGATCTGACAATTTTACCTTTCTGTCTAATTGCCTTTCAACTTCATTAATGTAAATCTCCAAGGCATTTACAGCCTGAGATTTATCATGCAGCAAATAGACATAACCATAACGTGAATAATTATCAATGAAGGTGATAAAGTATTTTTCTTTATTGAAAGCGTTAACATCAAAGGGCCCACATACATCAGTGTGTATAATTTCAAGAAGCTGACTACTTCTTGTGGCTCCTTTCTTTGTGTGTTTTGTTTGTTTACCTTTAATACAATCCACACATACATTTAGATCAGTAAAATCTAAATCCGGAAGGGTTTCATTCCTTACCAATCTTTCCATTCTTTCTTTGGAAATATGTCTCAAACGTTTATGCCACAAGTAAGCAGAATATTCATTTATTAAGGCACGTTTAGTTCCAAACATTTCTGCCACAAGTAAGCAGAATATTCATTTATTAAGGCACGTTTAGTGCCAACGTTATGATGCAAGGTCATAAGTGTTTCAGCAATATAGATTATCAAGACATAATTTTATATAATCCATCACATAAGATACCATTGCCAATCAAATGATTGTGCTTGTACAAACTGAAACAACCACTACCAAATCTAAAGGAATATCCAGCCTTATCAAGTTTAGAAATTGAAACTAAATTCCTAGTTATACTAGGTACATACAAAATTTTCAATAAATCTAAATGATATCCAGTGTCAAGGATTAAACGATAAGTCCCGACAGCTTCCACTGGAGCTTTCATTCCATTGCTCATGAAGACAAACTTTTTATTTGGCTTTGTGGCCTGGGTTGTAAGGAATCCCTGCAACATATTAGAAACATGAGTAGTACATCCAGAATCAATCCACCAAGTGTTATAAGGAACTTCAGCTAGGTTTGATTCATAACATACATAAGCACTGGGCTTACCCTTCTTTTCAAACTAAGCCTTACGTTTCGGACAATCCTTTTGGAAGTGCCCAGCCTTCTTACAGAAATAACATCTGTTTCCATTATGTTCCTTCTTGTGAATTTTAGAAGAAGAAGCCTCATTCACCTTCAGAGGTCCTCCTCCTTTCTTCTCATGTTTCTTGAAACTTTTCTTTTCAGCTAATTGACCTTTCACATAATTGATGGAATGAATTCCCTGGTTCTTGAGTCTGGTTTCTTCCGGAACTAACATACTGTGTAATTCATGCACATTCCATTTATCCTTCATGGTATTATAGTTCATCTGGAAAGGACCATACTCAGCCGGTAATGAGTTTAGGATGAACTGCACCAGGAAATTTTCATGCACATCCATCCCCAATGATTTCAATCTTGCTGCAATATTCGTTATTTCAATAACATGCTCATGCATTGTACGATAACCATCAAATTTCATGGTCGTTAATGTACTCATTAGTGTCCCAGCAAGAGACTTATCAGCAGTTTAGGAGCGCTCTTCCACAAGCTTTATCATTTCTTTGGCATTTTCAGTTTGTGGAAGAGCTGACTTGATGTTGCTAGCAATGCTCATTCGTATATACATTAGACTCAACCTGTTGGATCTATCCTAGTTTTTACAATGGACCATTTCCTCTTCAATGCTTGTAACAGTAATAGCACTAGGTTTCTCTTCTCTAAGAGTTAAATCCAGATCCATTACCCCAAGGTAAAATTAGATTTGCTCACACCATTAAGAGAAGTTGAGTCCATTAAAAACTGCAACAGTTGAGAATAGTGAATGTGCAGCAACTGGTACTGCAAGGAATAAAATTTAAAACATTAATACTTTGAGTTATACATACATACACATTAATATGCTTCACAGATTCAGATACATTTCATACAATGTATATTGATGTTTACCTTTGGGCAATCCATCAATATACAACATTCAACATAATGATGCTAATAAAAAATTTCACATAATTTGGCAATGATATATACACTAACTAGAAATATTTATTATCTTTGGATATATAAATATAACTAATAATATATTCACATCACCAACATTCATGCTCATTTATTATAAAGACAAGCAATCAACCTTTAGGTTGATCCTTAACTGCCTTATAATAATGAACTTCAATTTACCCATAATAAAACAATAATTTTCATGTTATTTATAGCATCAAAATTATGGGTAATTGAAACACAATCATAATGTTCAGAATTAAAACAATTCATAAGAATTTGGCCACTTTGATGACTAACAAATCCATCATACTTAATTCCAAACAGAAAAATTTTCTAAACAATTATAGGATTAAATTTTCACATTCAAATTTCCTCCTTTTCACCTCTTTTTTTTTTTAATCTCATCAGCAACCGAACAACATCTCCGGCGCTAACTCTGGTCGTCTTCTCCGGCGGCCTTCATGTCCGGTCATCTTCTCCGGTCGTCGCCAGAACCCTCACAGTCCAGTCAACCCCTCCGAGCCAGGCAACAACCACCGGCAAGGACCCATATGGAACCCCTAGCGATACAGATCCCAACTCCCAGCCGAAACCCCAACCCCAAACGCGAACCATCATCTCCGGTCGTCTCTCCACCGTACCAGACCCCGATCATGGAGCAGGTTCCTTCACGCGTCCTCCTTTACCGACCATCTTCCGCAAATCTTTTCAACGAGAGAACTGCCACCACCAGAAATCCGAAACCGCAGCTACAGTTGGGAACAATAGTAGCGTGAAATTTCTGCAGCAACAATTCTGCAGTTCCTAGTTTTCCAGCGCACCACCTTAGAGGCAAAAACTGTCATCGGTGCAGCGGAAGGAGTCCACGGTGGTCGGGGGAGGTACAACCAACTCATCCTCGCCAGGATTTGGTCTCACGGATCTATCGCGCTTCCTCCGAACCCATCGTCGAACTCCCGTCAGAAAACGAAATTTCCTGCCAAAACCAGAACATTCGGTTGGTCGATGGCTTGAACTGCAGCGATGCGCGGCTGTCAGTGAAGAGAAGCATGAGGAACAGCGTGCTGGAACCCTTCGCTGGAAAACAGGAGAAACGCCGAAAAAATTGACGGAAAACAGAGGGGTTCCACAGCAACCCTTTTTTTTTTGAACATTTTTTCAGATCTGGCTTTCTCAAATCTTTCTCTTTCATGTTCATTTGTGAAAATGATTTAAAAATTTACCATACATGGAAAATCATGAATTCCCAAACCTCGCTCTGATACCACATGTAAACTTAAACTTGTGTCATTTACATTATGGATCATCATACTAGAACACAATTAGGATCTTAAGAATTCATGGTTTTCACATACATTAAAATCAAATCAATAAATGGTACTAACCTTTATCCATGATGCGGAATAAACTTCAGATCTGAAAGCCTTCTTGATTGTTGAATCTTTATCGATCCATTCCCCTTTCGTGCTTACACCTTTTCACTTTCTGATGGAAGATAATCTCTCTTGGTGTATCCTTATGGGTAGAGACTGAATATATAGGGGTTTAATTTGAAATTCAAACCCATAAGATAGTATCATCAGTTATCGGTTTCTTTTGAATTTCAAAACCATCAGTTATCACTTAGGATAACATTTTACAATCATCAGATAATTGCTCCCATCAAACAATTACTAAATTATCTTCTCTTACAACTAATTTACCTTTCAGCCCTTTAATATGTTTTAAATTAAATCATCATTAATTCCTATTAAACATGAGACACATTTCTAACACATTTACCCCTTTTCTAGTTCTAGTTATGAGTTAATTAATAATTGTAACGCGTAGAGTGAGCCAGAGTGTAAAGTAGGGTGGAGGGAGAGAGATTAGCTTTATCCATTACCATTACTACGAAAGCAATATATATATATATATATATATATATATATACACACACACACAATAAAAGGAGTAGTCTAGTCAGGAGTTGGAAATTAGAAACATTGGCGTAACAGAAGAAAAGAAACAAAAACAAAGCAGAGACACAGGGATATCAGAGCTTTCTCGTCAATGGCGTCTAGGGAGAGCTTCCTTGCAAAACCAAGTTACATCTTTCCAGCGACCTCAGAGTCAGAGTCAGAGACCCATTTCAATGCAAAATCCACAGAGGGTGTGCTGGAATTGGATGAAGCCGACGTGTGGAACTTGTCCAGCAACGCCAACCCGGTGGCAGAGGCCAAGAAGGCGCTGCCAGGTTCGCGATCGGCTCTGAAGAGGGCGTCCAGAAAGGTGGATGGGGGTGGCAGAGTGGCCCCAGCGTCATTGCCCGTGAACATACCGGACTGGTCCAAGATTTTGAAGGAGGACTATAAAGAACACCGAAGGAGGGAGAGTGATGAAGGTGCTGGTGATGAAGAGGAGGGTGATCACGATGGAGGGATTAGGGTACCTCCGCACGAGTATCTAGCGAGGACCAGAGGGGCTTCTCTGTCGGTGCATGAAGGGATTGGGAGGACTCTCAAAGGCAGGGACTTGCGCAGTGTCAGGAATGCGATTTGGAAAAAAGTGGGGTTTGAAGATTAAATTTAATCCTTGTCCTAGTGTGGATTAGAGGTGTCATTTAATCAGAGTAAAGCGATATGGATAGGATTCCATAATTTTCTTTGGCAATTTTGATTTAGGCAATTATGTCTAATGACTGCTAGTCTGCTACCTAGCTAGTTACCTCTGTTTTGGAAAGATCCATATGCTCTGTTCTTCGTGGATCTCTTGTTTTCGTTTTCTTGGATGACTAGTATTGTTAAAGTTAATTAAGGAGATAAGCCTCCTTCATTTTGGGTGTCTTAGAGTTTTAAAAGAAGGATCACTCATACTTGTAATTAAGCCTTCAGCTTTTTAAATGCTTTCTACTAATGAATAATCTTTGCGGTTTCACGTCCATATATATTCCTTCTTGTTCTTTCTCTCGTTTGTTTATTTTTTTTTTTCCTTCGTTAATCATTTGGGTTAAAAAGAAGAGAAAGCCAAATGTTGTTAAAGAGATAAGAGGACAAGGCACATAATGGATGGGAGGAATGGATTGGCAGAATCGTAGACGATGTCATGTGAGAAATGGAAGACGTAGTTGGAGTCCATGGCAAATAGCTTGTAGTTAACGCACCAGTTGTTGAGAAAGGTGCTGCTTAGCAACAAACAAGATGACTTAGTAAAATTCATATAAGGATCAATTCAAATAGCAGAAATGTTAAAAACCGATCCAATCTAAATAAAATTAAAAAATTAATTTAAAAAATTCAAAAATTAATTAAAATCGATTAAAATTAATTTTTTTTATTTTTTTTAAAATTAACCGGTTCAATTCAATTTTCACTTTTAATATTAAAAATCAAATCAAATTAAATTAAACCGTTCATATATATATATATATATATATATATATATATTAATTATATTATATAACTTTTTATTATCCATTTACCTATTTTTCTTTTGTAATCCTAAATTTCCTAATTCACTCTGTTCTCCCTCACCCTCAGTCCTTCACGCTCACGCAGCAACAGCCCTCGATAAAATGCATGAAACAAAATGAGAATAATTTTATACTTCTGGTTGTTAAAAGATCCATTTTCAATTCATTCTCTTAAATTTTATAATTGTAAGTACATGATATTAATATTAGACCAGTATTGATGCTATGAAGTGATAGAATAGTTTTTTTTTTGTACAGAAAAAAAAGCTATATGTTATAACTTATATATTCCGGTTTTCTTATGTGCCACCATTAAATACTAATAACAAACCTTCAATTTTGTCAGACCACGATACTCTCCCATTTTTTAGTAGAGATGTTAACCCTCTATTTATAAGCAACTACTTCAATATGAATTTTCCTATCAAAGGTGAAAAATGCAGGTTTGATTTTCCCTATCCCTGTTAACAATATTTAGCTTCTTAAAAAAATAGGAATAGGATGTGTGTAAAATTTTTTACCATCCAATACATGTATTTTAGGAAGTTTTACTTCTATCCTTGAACAAATACTGCAATATTTTGGTCCAACCGTATAGTAATTGTGTCATCAATTCAAATTAATAAAGGTAAACAAATAAAGAGTAAACATCAATATGAAATTAAGTATCAAATACTTACCGTAAAGTTAAATGTATATTTGAATTAGAATTTATAAATTTAATTTTAGTAAATAAATTTGAGTGAAGTAATTAATATTAATATTTGTAATTAATTTTTTAAATAAAATTTGTTATATTTTTGTAATGTTAGATTAACATATAATTAAATACGTGCAGACATCTGCATTCATGAAAATTTTTTTAATAAAATCTATACATATTTTTGATATGATTGTTAATTTTGTAAATTAAATATATGATAATATATTTTATTTTTTATTTTGGTAAGAAATTATTTTTAAAATTTCTTTGCATATTTTTTTCACAATTGTATGTTCTTGATCAAATGTTTTGAATTGTAATTTTATTTTATATGTTATTTGTAAATATCAAAAAAATAAAACAACTAAATATAAGTTATCTAATACAGTGAGAATACTATTTATAAAAGTATCATAAACAATTTTATATTATCATCATCATTCCTCATAAATATAAATTATTGATTAAATATCAAAAGTTTTTACTATTCAATAAAATTTTATATTTGTTTAGTGGGACAAGAACCGCGTCAACACATAATATTACGTGATCTTAAATGACTTGCATGAGTGACGTGGTGCTATATGGCGGCATTAATAGCTTGTATGAGTCTTTTAAGAGAGAAATTCTTATATATTATCAGAATATTATATTATACCTAAAAAATATGATACTTGTTATAATATACCAATACATACTGTCAAATAAAATTTATTATATTTTATATATACAATTTAAATGAGATTTAAATTGTTAAATATAATATTCTAATAGTATTTAATTTCTTTTTAAGAAGAGGTCACCTTAACATATAACTTAACTTTGACATTATATTTAATTTATTGCATATAGAATATAGTCTTTGTCTTGCGGCGACAGTCATCATTGCCATCAACATGATCTAATGTAATAATTAAGTTATGCAATCAGTAATAATCCAGATAAAAACGATTAATTTCGCCTTATAAACTTGGGGTACTAATTTAAGATTCTAAATAGGCAAACACAAGATTTCGAGACAAAAATAGGACTCTTGGTTTCGTTGTTATCAAGTTAAGTAGATAGTACAGAGCTGACACCGTTCTCAAATATAAGTTAAAGATCAAGTTGTGAATAGGATACAAAGCTAGCGTCCACGGATAACGTCGAAAAGAGAAACAGTGGGAAGATTCTGTGTCCATTTCGAGATTGACAAATGGAAATATATATAAGGTAGCGGCAAAGGTGAAATATTCCACTGGCGCCATAATTAACTATTCATGGTCTGTCTGATCAGGAGATTCGACGGCACCAAACAAGGGACGCAAGCAGCCCCTTGATTTGATTTGTTCCTCCGGTTTTGTTTCCATTGATGCATGCCCTTGACGCCTTCTTGGCTATTCCACCAACTTGGCTGCCACATAAAATATTTAACTATATTATTTTTATATTTTATTTTTATATTTTTTTTTACACTTACTTTTTATATTAAAAAGTAAGAGAGAAAAAAATAAAATTTTTATTATTATCTTTTAAAATAAATGTATAAATAAAGATATAAAATTAAAATATAGGATTAACATTTTAATAAAATATTACCATCATTCAACTTTAGAGTTAGACCACTGCAATTCCCCTCTTATTTTTCGCGTCATCCAAATTCCTCAATTACATAATTTGTTCTCACTCTCAGGTCATGCATGACTCATGAGGCAGAATATACCTTTGTGTGATCCAACATTAGTTCCTGGTGGTTTCATCTTTCAAATTTTATTTGATTCTTTTTTCTCTTTGGATTAGAGTCGTAACTGATAGCCTAAGTATCGTGTTGGATTAATGGGTTATTGACAGATTAAGCAGCTAAACTTGTGCATCTGAAATTGGCACCAGATTCTCTACTCTCTAGTATTGGTTTATTTATTTATTGGGCATAAATACAGGTTCCTTTCATATCTCTTTCTTGGTCTAAACTTATTCCAAACCACTCTCCCAATTTTTTATTATTATTTTATTTCATTTCCTTTATTCCTTTTGTCCCATTAGACACTGACCCTTTATTTGGATATATAAGAAGGAAAAAAAAAGAAAAAAAATAATATGTACTTGAAAAAAATAAAAAGAAAAAAAATAAAAAATAATATTTTTTTTCTTATTTAGTTATATAAAAAAGTGAAAGAAAAAATTTAATTATATAAATAACCTATACACTCTTATTATGATAGTAAAGAATGTATAGTTTTAGATAAAATTATAATTTTTTAAAACTTTTTTTCTCTCTCTCTTATTTTCTTCCCGTAAGTGAGAAGAAAACTTTTATGTAGGCCCTATACCTATTTTTTTCTTTTTTATACCTTTTATTTCGAGAAATTCTATATAATATTAGAGTATTATATTCAGTTTACTAAAATTATAATTAATACATAGATAATATAATTATATATATCATTAAATTAAATATAAAATATTATATAATAAAATTTAAATTTAATCTTAATTGTTGAGTGTAACACCTCTTTTAGAGTACTTAAATTTTTTTTTTATTTTATTATTTAAATAAAAAAAATTTTAAAATTTATTTATTTTTTCTTCTCTTATTTTATTTCTTCTTAATTTATTTCCAACCCTATTCTCCTGGATTTTGCTTCCTAACTTTCTTTAGATGTGAATAAAAAAATAGAAAAAAAATTTTAAAATTTAAAAAA
Source organism: Castanospermum australe (assembly GCA_019955255.1). Classification (NCBI taxonomy): domain Eukaryota; kingdom Viridiplantae; phylum Streptophyta; class Magnoliopsida; order Fabales; family Fabaceae; genus Castanospermum; species Castanospermum australe. Next base: position 275,104 of record NSJW01000885.1, on the reverse strand, counting down.
TTTAAAAAAAAACTGAATTTGTAGTTTTTAAATTTTTTTTTATATTTTTCTCTTCATTCAAATTTAAAAAAATAAAATTTAAATTTTTTATTTTTTTCTCTTAAACTAAACATAAGGTATAACAGTCAATGTCAGTTGACTCTATTTTCATTGTCATATTTTTTTTAAAAAATAATCATATTATAATATTATTTTTTTTGGTGAATGGTATTATAATAATTTTAAACTTTAATTTTTCGCGAATATCTATAAATCTTTGAGAATGGGATAGGGAGCGTAGACAGAGGATTTTCATCCCTAAGGCATACAATCCTCTCTTATAATTATTCAAAAAAAAAAAATAAATTATTGCGGTGGTCCCTTCCGGTTTGGGACCTCCAATTATTTTGCCTGAAGGAGACAGAAGACCATAGGAGCAATGGGTCATATCTGCGACTTATCTCGCAATCAGTTCAGTTGTCACCAATGTCGAGGATATTGTAAACTAGCTCACGGGGTGTTTAGACTTTAGATAAAGGATATGAATATCTAAGGAGAAGTTTTTCCGTCGACCTTACAAGTTGCCATTTGCCAGAAATTAAGGCTATGGCTTTTGTTAAGGATATGCATTCTTGTCTGGACCCCGCCAAATTCCACTCACCAAGGGAAACCGCCAAATGCATCAAAGCAACTCGAAAGGATGAAAATATTAAGGGGATATTTGGGAGTGCTTAAGGAAGGCGTAAAAAAAATTTAAAAAAATAAAAAAATAAAAGGCTAATTAATGGATGATTTTTTTTATTTGGATATTTAAAATTTTTTCAAATTTTTTCAATTAATTTTTTTTAAATTATTTATAAAAATTATAGAGAATTTTAAAAAATTATTTAAAAATTCTCATTTCTTTTTCTATCTTTAATAAAACTTTCAAATAAAGAAAAAATTTATGATAAATCTTTTATTTTTTCATTAAATAAAATACGATTTACATCTTTAAAGTTTATCCTAATATAAAAATATCCTGTTAAAGTTTTTTTCGTCTTATTAAACTCTTATGAACTTTGATTTAACTTAAAATCGTTAATTTTGTTATTAAATGAAACAGAGATTACTCTCACGTGTACATGACGTAACTCATGTGCATTTCACGTTATCATTTAGTTAGAAAATCTTATAAGATAAAATACAATTTATACTCCTAAAGTTTATTCATATATCAAATTATTTCTGAATTTTTTTTTATCTCACTAAACCCCTTGAAGTTTGATATAACTTGAAATTAGATATTAAACTCTAATTCATTTAAACCGAAAAATTAATGTTTTCAAGTCAGATCAAAGTCTAAAAAGTTTAGTGAGGTAAAAAAAACTTTAGAGAAATAATTTGATATTGAGTAAATTTTAAATGTATAAATTATATTTTACCATTCTTCATTTTTTCTTTGTAACCCCCCTCCATACATAGCATAAAATGAGAGCTTGAGGAAAATTTGAGGTGCAATTAATTCGCAATACATGAACTGCTCACGAAAGCATGGACGTGGGGGGAATTTTTTTTTGCTGTCCTTAAGCTAAGCGGTTTCTTCTCAAGAATTTAAGCATACAACTAGTTTTCAACCATGGAAGAATTTTGACTGTATGATTTAGGGTCTCAAATTCCACTTTAGAGGGACCGGGCGTCCAGGAAGTGGCACATTGTCACACTCTAATCCTCCTGTTCACTTTCTCATGAACTTACAGCATTTTTTTGCGTTCTGTCCAATTTGAGAACCCAAAGACGAAATTCCACATTGTGGGATGGTATGGCAAACGTCAATATATTATTATAAAGGGAAGTTCTTAATCGATGCTGATGCACGTGTTGATATGCATGATGAGTTGGGAAGATTAGTCATGTTGCCGTAACAAGGTCATGTATTTGCTTAGCCTAAGAAGACAGACAATTTTCATCTCCCAACCAATGGGAGGTCAATTAAAAGCAGCCACCAGCTACGGCAATTAGATGCCGGATTTACATTTGATGGATGATTACTCTTGTTCTTGATACAATATATAACGACTGTCAACCTCATCTGCTTGAGCACTCAGAATCTGTAGGGTTAGCTCTCAGTTCATGCAAAAATCTGGTTACTGTCTGCACTAGTGCTTCGTTCCTGTCCGGCGGGCTTGAGGAAGCAGCTGCGCTTGCACCAGAACCACTCCCTCTTCGACTCTATTTACAGTGCGCGAGAGAAAGAGAAGGAAAGGCCAATGAAGATATTGCAGAAAATATACGCACATATGTATAAGAACACGATTTGTAATTTTGTGTGCACCGTTAGAGATATAAAATTATTTATATATTTTTACCAAAAAGTTTAAGGTTTTGAGATAGTTAGTCTATGACATGACATAATATCAGAGCTAGTCAAGAGTTCAATCTTTACCGTCCTGTTCTTCATAATTAAGAAGAATCTTAGTACAAGATAAGTTAGGTATGGGCATTATTTACATTTCAAGTTCAAACGGCTCTTATACGAGAATATATGTTAAAAATATAAAATCATTCACGTGCTTTCATATAAAAGTTTAAACTATTGGAGTAGTTGGTCCGTAATGCTATGGGCTCGTTTGAATAAACTTCTGAAAAAAATGCTTTTTTATATATCTTGTTTTAGTAAACTTTTTTTTTAAGAAAAAGTAATTTTGTATTGGATACAATATTTAAGAAGTACTTTTTAATAATAAAAAGACTTTTGAGTTTGTTTGGGATAAAAAAGAATAGAAGCACTTTATTTATATTAAAATTAATGAAAAAAATTCAAATGAAAGATATGATGAGTTATGATATATAAGATATGATTAAATGGGCTAGCATAATAGAGACGATGAGATTTTCATGTATGTCATGGTAACAACGTCATGAAAAACAAGACATAAGGTAATAAAAACATGTTTAATTATGTACTCAAAGGTTTAACAATATGTTACTGATATTATTCTATTTTACTTTCTCTCAGTGGTATAGTCATTGATATTAGATTTCGATTTAAAGTATTAGGGCACAATGATTTAAAGTTGCGTTGTTTAAAATGTAATTCACAGAACTACCTATGGAGGTATATGTGAATAAGATTTATAAAGAGAAAAAAGAAATGATATGAAATGTAATTTTTAATAAAAATAAAAGATATTTTTGTTATAAAATTATATTAAAAATTACTTCTCCTTCTACTTTTTTCAGAAGTTAGAGATCATTGACTTTTAAAAAAAAGAAGTAAATTAACTTTTTTTTTAAAAGTTACATCCAAATACACTTTAAAATGTATTGGAGTACTTTTTTTTTTTTAAAAATACTTTTTAAAAAAATGTATCTAAACGGACTCTATATGTATTAGAATATGTAAATGTTTTAATTATAATTTATTCACTAATAATATTGTAAAGTAAATTTATATTATTATCTAATCATGTATTATTACATTATTAACTTAGTTTGACTATGATAATAATTATTTAAAATATTAATTTTTTTTTAATAATATGATAACATATAATTAAATAATATTATAAAAAAAGTTATATTGAATCAAAATTAAATTGGAATGAAAATTCATTATACTTGCAATAATTAATAGCAGTTGAGGACTTTAATTCATAATATGAAAGACTGTAAGTGGAGCTGTGAAGCTATGGCCTTTCACTAGCTAGGTATGGCATTCCTCTGTTATAGTCATAGACTAATTAAGTAGTGCTATAATTAAGCTGTAATAAGATAGAGATCTTACAGATGGTTTCCTTGGCCGCTTTTTTACCGTGGTGCTATCGTTCATGATTGCCATCAACTCATCAAACTGAAAAACCATAGTAGATCCCACAAGATCGTGATCGATTAGTTTGTTTAATTTATTACATTAGAAGATAAGATTCGAGAGAATGTGGAAAAAAAAAAAAGATTGTTATCTACTGTCATTTATGTTTTTCTATGGACAACGAATAGCAGCATATATATATATATATATATATATATATATATATGTATATATCAAACCTGAATTATATTTATACCTGTTTCACTATTATTTCATACTTCCTTGCATACTTGTATAGTCTTGTTTCATCATCCACGTCCTTGGATATTGTCCCTGCAACTTGGTGCTCTTTGTGGGACATTTTGTCTGAGATCACAGGAAGGCCGAGAGTGCTTATATTATATATGTATCGCCCAAGGGAAAAGAAAGAAAAAGAGTTAATTGCTTGAAGGCTCAATTGGGAAGTTGAAGCATGGCTGGTACAAACTATCTCGCAAGGGACGTTATGCGCGTAAGGGAATCCGTTGTCTCAGCGGCCACCATTCGTGGTTCTGCATTCTTCTCGTGATGAGCAGGGCCTCTATCAATGACTCCTCCCAACAGTCTATACTTGTTTGTGCCAATATGGTATCAAAACACCTGCCAAATACAAAGGTAAAAAATAAATAAATAAATAAACACGTCAATATTATTCAATTAAGTACCTAAAACGAACCAAGTTTCCAAAAGGATGACTCAATAATGTTGCTACAAGTGTTTGATTTGTCAAAATTTTTTTTATTATATTTCATGAAATTTTAAAATATATTGTAAGATTTAGTTCAAAGATAATATTTTTAAAATTTTAAAATATAATTATAATTAATTTACATTGAAAATTTCATTATTTAATATCTATAGGAAGATTATCATAGTAGCAATCGTCTTGAGGTAACAGTGTTCGTCGTGGATGGCGTGGATTACAACTAACTTCAAAATTTTAAACTTAATTTGTTTAATATATAATTTTTTGGTAGGATTAATCAAGAAGTGTAATTGAGATTAGTTTTTTATTTAAGAAGAATTAAGGAGATAAGAAGTTACTACAATATTCTTAATTGCGGTTAGTTGAATACAAGCACAAATTGCTTTCAGCAATTAAGAAAACATGATACGATGCCTTTTGGTCAAACTGGAAATCCTATTGGCCGTTCGTTGCCTTTGGTCCATCACGGAAACGTGGTCAACATGCACAGCTAATTTAAAATTTAAAATATTTACAAATCGTAATCTTTTGCTTCAATTCACTTCTAAATTACTTTAATTTTTTTTTCTCATAAACCTCTTCAAAATATTATATTAAAAAGGAAAAAAAATATATCAACGATATCCAGTTAAACCGGAACTGTTCCAACGAAAATGACAAGCATAATAATCTGTACATACAAGTGCAAGCCTCACGTTTCGGATACAGACACAAACCGTTTAGCGAAGAAAAAAGATACAGACACAATACAGTGCAACACTTGACACTTGTTGGCATTCTGGAATTTCCATTGAATATGGACTGCACAGGCCATGCAAAAACTGCTAAAGAACCACGCAAACGGCATTTGGATGTTTCTGCCACAAATCTTTCATTTCAACTTTCGCATATGTACATATATATATATATATATATAGCTGTAGGTTCAGTTACCAAATCCCTAAAAACCAGAGAAAAGAACACTGCTAATGCAGACAAAACGTGCTTTGATCTATGACTAGAAACTCTCTTGTGCCTTACAGACAGTAAAATAAGATGTCCAGCACATAAAAAAAAAAAAAAGGTACGTCATGATTGATAAGCACAGTAGGACTTGTTCGGCATTGGTCTCGTGACGAGGAGGCCTTTTCTCAATGACTCCTTAGCACAGTAGATGCATGTGTCAATATGGTATGAGAACACTTATAATTGTAAAGGAACTAGTCTTGAGATATAGTGATAATCGATGACAAAAAGTATATATACCTTCTCAATCACTAGGCTGACCTTTGAATTAATTAATTGGTTGGTTGTATTGTATGTGTCAGGAGGACTACCTTCTATTGCCATAGCCATGCAGAACATATCCGTTTGTATATATATTTGACTACTTCTGACCCCGCCATCAAATCTGGTTCTAATGGAATATGAGAGACTAATATCTGAGACCTGAGATGTAAAACCACTTCTAAAATAGGCATGTGGGATGCTATCTTATTATGGAATGTAGAACAGAGCAGAAGTCTTAGCAGTTAGCACCTTCATAATCAATATAACTCTAGGGGTAGGTTAGAAGTTTCCCCTCGGTGTAAAGGACACAACCACTTCAGCATAATGTCTTATTCTGTCTTCTAGTTTCATGCCCCGTTTTTTTAAAAAAGTTATTGAGGGGGAAAGGGGTGCAGGCGTTATGATGAACAAAAAAGAGAGAAGAAACCTCTCTAAACAATAAACAACCCGTATCAGAAAGCTGTAACTGTAATGGAATGGGATAGTCATGGGTAGAGCCATGACGGAAACACACGCAAGGAATCACGGAGGTCATGGAGTGCATTCCTGAATCATCCTTCGTCCTAAAAATTGAAACATTGTAAGAGAACCTATCAAGGGAAGTGGTTCAAATGGGTGCAGCAATGCCTGGCTCAGGTTCAGCTACATCAGGATTCAGGAGGCAACAATTTTGCAAATAGAAAGAGTTATATAAATCAAGTTTATAGTGAATTAATGAATTCTTATATCCTAACTCTGTCGAGAAGAGTTTCAAATCCGATGGGCTTAGGAACGATTTTTCTTGTGTAAATTAAAATTCCACAGTAATATATAGGCACCAATGAAGATATAATAAAGCAAGATTCTCTCACAGTCGCAGTGCAGTAGTACTGAATATGTGCAAAGCATACAGAAAAAGAATACCAAATTTTAACGTGAAAAACCCTCCAATGCTGAGGGAAAAATCACGGGACAGATTTCGAAAAATATTCTGTTATATTTAAGATAAATTTACAATATCATTTCTACACTCTCTCACACGAGGTACAAATATAATGTTTTCCAGTGAAACTCTCTCTTATTCTAATACTACAATTCTCTGTAATTGTAATACCAAGGAGTAATAAAGATGATATCTAAAATTTCTCCTGATGTATTTTTCCACACCCACACTCTTAAGATTTACTTACTATTGCTTCTGCTCACTTCGATGCATCTTGCTGAATGAATCTGCTTCTATTTATAGAAGCTCCCTTGCAACTTGAATGCAAGTAACCATTTCGGCTTCACGTTTTTATTTTACTGCACATGCAATGAATTCTTGCATTGCATTCAAGACTGGCCTATATTACTAGGCTGTAGAAAAATTACACGCTGGCCTCCTGCATTTATTATCTTGGCATGCATTGCATTTAATTGGTTGGACCCACAATTCTCCCCCTCCTGCCAATAGGAAAGAAATAATCTTGGAGACATTCATCTAGAGTTTATGGCGACCTTCTTGGCAGAAGCTAAAGCTTTTCTCTAGCTACAACTTTCGTCATCATATCAGTAGGGTTTTTATCTATGTGAATCTTTTCTAACTTGAATAGTTGCTCCTCCATTGCTTGACGCAGCCAATGGTATCTGACATCATTGTGCTTTGTGTGAGAATGATACATTGCATTCTTGCTTAAATCCAAAGCACTCTGACTAAGACAATGGATTATGGACCTTTCCTGCTTCATTCCCAATTGCTGAAGAAATCTCAGCAACCAAAGCACTTCTTTTCTTGCTTCAATCATAGCAACATATTCTGCTTCAGTTGTAGATAAGGCAACACACTTCTGCTACTTTGATTGCCATGACACAGCTCCCCCTGTAAAAGTAAATAAGAATCCTGAGGTAGATTTCCTACCATCCAGGTCACCTGTCATATTTGCATCTGCATAACCCTCCAGAATTGGTTCCAGTCCCCCAAAAGCATAAGCACATTCTAGAGCTACCTCTCAAATATCTCAAGATCCACTTTATCGCTTCCCAATGATTTTTACCCGGATTGGAAAGAAACCTGCTGACTATACAACTACATGAGCGATATCCGGCCGAGTACAACCCATGGCATACATCAAACTCCCAACTGTAGAGGAGTAAGAAATAGCAGCTATGTCTTCCCTTTCTTCTTGACTTGTGGGGGAACTCTTTGTGCTGAGTTAAAAATGATTGGCCAATGGTATGTTAACTGGCTTAGCATTCTGCACTTTGAATCTTTTAAGAATCCGTTCCACATATCATTCTTGTGACAACCACAGCTTTTTAGCCTTTCGGTCTCTCAAAATCTGCATACCTAGAACTTGCCTTGTGGGGCCTAGATCTTTCATGTCAAAGGATTTTGATAACTCTTTTTTCAAATCACCAATTATCTTCATATCTTGTCCCACAGTTAGCATATCATCTACATATAGCAGAAGGATGATAAACTTGTTATCTGGAAATGCTCTGAAGTATACACAAATGATCTGCATCAGTCCTAGTATATCCATGACTCATCATGAATAAATCAAATTTCTTGTACCATTGTGTGGAAGCCTGTTTCAATCCATACAGACTCTTTTTCAATTTACAAACCATGTGCTCCTTTCCAGTTTCCTCAAGAAACTTTACATTGAAAATTAGATTTATCATTTTAATCAATTTTTCTTAAATTTTTTTCAATCAATTATTTATAAAATTTGGTTAATAAATTTCCATTTACATTCATAAATTTGTTTTGTTCTCATTCAATCTTTGAAAATGTCTCTCTGCTGGGCTCGCATACGGTTGTATTGATGATTTGGTTGTCTAAATTCATGTCCAGGAGACACGATGGAACCACTCGAGCTCCAACGACATTCATGAACAGAAAAAGAAAAAAAACGCTCCAACGACATTCATGAAATCAACGCGAATTGCGAGAAAGAACAGGTCCTGAGGAAGAAAATTGTGTTTTGAATTCATTTCTTCTTTTTCATTTTATTTCGTATGCAAAATGAAATATATCATATGAATTTAAAACACAGTTTTCTTCCTCAATTTTTTAATTTTCTCAGGACTTATTCTTTCTCGCAATTTGCATTTATTTCATGAGGTGTAAGTGTAGTTAAAAAAAAAAGATTCACATGATTTTTTTAAAAGATTTTATTTTAATTTATTATTAGAGTAAATTTTTTTATTTTTTAAGTAATTAATATTTTTTTAATAATTTGACAGTTCATAAATGAATTATTGTGTCAACATTAAACTTTTTTTTAAATGTTAAAATTGAGTTTAAATATTTTAAGTTAAATATATAAAAAATAATTTAAAATATCCTCAAAATCAAATTGTTTCATTATTTTATATTATTTGATTTTTTCTTATATTTTTCTTTTTTATATTAGAGTTTTTTTTTCGTAAACGTTTTAAAGTTTTTTGTTTTTGGGTCAACAAGATTTTGTTTTTGGTTAATTAACCGATTTAGAGCTTTTTTTTTTTCTTTTTTTTAGTTGTTGGGGGTGGGGATTGGGGGGATTGGTGGGAGGGGGTAAGTATCGAATTCAGGGTGCGCAAGGTATCACAACTGCGTTGCCCACTGGCCTTACGGCAACTGATTTAAAGCTTAACATAGCCCAAAAGGGCGTTAACATTGTGGAATTTTGACAGCAACAGGCCCAATACCGACATTGAACCCACCCAGACACCGTCTTATCAAAACCGATATATAAACGCGGATGTTGACAGAAAAAGAACGCGGATTGCTCAGAAGCGAAAGTTCCAATTAGAATTGGGGATTAGGGTTTTGGGAATAAGATGATAGAGGTGGTGTTGAACGATCGGTTGGGCAAGAAGGTGAGGGTGAAGTGCAACGATGACGACACCATCGGTGACTTGAAGAAGCTGGTAGCGGCTCAGACCGGCACCAGGGCTGACAAGATTCGCATCCAGAAGTGGTACACCGTCTACAAGGATCACATCACTCTCAAGGATTACGAGATCCACGATGGCATGGGCCTCGAGCTCTACTATAACTAAGGCATGCACCCATTCTTTTCTCCTCTCATCTTACTTTGTCAACTTTCTTATTGTTCCAAACAAAGTTTGTGTTCCGTGTTGTCGGAGTTCTGTCTGTAAAATTACTATTTTTGCCCCTTTTTGGATTTATGGTTATTCTTCAATTTTATTAGTCAAGTTTTTTTGAGCTTCTGCTTTCGTTTAGCTTATCTTAATATAGGTATCCAAGCTAATTGTACCGGTGAAACGGCGATATTGGTCGAGGTTATCTGATGTGGATGGACTAACGTCATTTGGTATTCAAGGAATCTCATTTAAGATCTGGATTTGATTTCAGGTGTAGTTTGGCCTTGGTTCACGTTGACTACTTTATAATCATGGTGAAAATAAAATTGGACAAGGCTAGTCCCGGGTGTTGTTGGAGATGTGCAATCTATACCATCTTGTGTGTCAAGACTCAAGTGTTACTATTTTGTCCACACTCCACAACAGCATATGTTGTGGGACGGAAACAAAAAAAGGAATAAGAAAGGGGTGCTAGGCATCGTTAAAGCAGACAACCTTAAAATCGCTAGGTAGAAATTCTGGAATCGACTAGGAAACAAGGAAACTCTTTGGAATTATATTCATAAGTGAAAAATGAAAGTTCTATCTTGTTTTACGCACAGCTGGCTGCCTGGCCCTTTTATTGGCATATTAGATGAAAGCACGAAAGGAATAAGAATGGGGTGCTTGGTATAGTAGACAACCTGGAAATTCTTGACTCTATTAAAAAATAAGGAAAATCCTTGGAATAATATTCATAAATGAAGATATAACTTCTATCTCGTTTTACACATAGCAGGCCCTTTTATAGGCAATATTAGAACTTGATTTGCAAGTAAACAATCTTCTAAAACTTTCCTAATCCATATAGTATCCTAACGGAACTTTTCTAATGCATGTGATATCTTGAAGACCCTCCAGCCTCATAGCAGCATTACTCCCAAACCATCCTTTACGGAAACATGCTTCAGCTAGATGCAGATAGATCAAGGAGGACTGTTTATACCTTCCTCTCAAGCTACACACCAAGAGAAGTGTCAATCAGCTTTATTACTTGAACAGTGGAGCCTAAGAAAATTTAAGTCTAACACATCTTATTTATCTGAAATATGGACAACTGTGGGACCCTTGTCAAATCAGTATGACTCTTGTGCAGACCTTCTTGTGTGCTTTAAGGCCAAAACCATATGCAAATCCAGCGTTGTATAGTCACTGGTACAATTGAGAGTTTACCGATTCTGTCATAATTTGATTGAACTTGTAAGACATAAAAGTTTATCAAAAAGAGAGTTTACATGTGATTTAATTCCTCGTTTTTATGTCATAGGATCTTAAACTCGTAGGAGTGTAAGAGTTTGACATCCATGAGGGTTCCAACAACAAGAACTTGGGGAATGGTTTAGTATGTTCTTCAGTCATCTAGATATATAAAAAGTGTTGCTGTAGGATATCTATAGCATAGGATTGTATGCTGGTTTACTTGTTCTGCTTAGGTTTGTTTTTCTTCTAACCTTGTTCCTGATTCTATAGTACGGGAAAAAAACCATTATGAAAACTACAATAATCAAAATTCAAAATATTATATAATTGAACCCCATTCTCCCTGCATCATCTTACCTTAAGTTGATTTAATGAAACTCAATGCATTTCTGTTCCTTGAATTTACAAAGAGACGCTATTGTCCAATGGCATCACAAAATATGGAGGATTAGTTGAATGAACTTGTGTGCCTGAATTTCTTATTTTGTTGGGTTTTGAAGCACCTTGCTCTTTAGCCATGGGCATCAGATGGTGTGTTTGCTCTCATGTAGTGGGTTATGTGTTTGTTCGGAGCACGGTTGAAAGGGTGGCAAATTCATGCTTGGTCAATTCACCCTGTCTGATCTTAATAATGGTAAATTTATGTGATGAGAAATGCTTATCAATATTGAGAATGTATTGCTGTCTGTCTCTTGTATGTTGATGAGTATTTAGACTGCATACCTGGAAAAAGGAGTTTGGACAGATTGATGTAACTGGTTTCTAATGTAGCTGTAGAGTGGCACATATTAATTAAAAATAAATTTTAGGAAGAAAAAGTGGGAGAAACAGTGAAGATAACTAAGTGAAGAGAGATAATAGTAGTTATACCACATTTTTTATTTTAATTTTAAATATATAATTACATTTATGACTGCATACATTTTCTTAATTTGTTATATAGACATGCAAATAAAATATGGACTATTTATATAGATAGATAGTACAGATGGTAATGAATAACATCTCTGACATTGAATGCTTTCTAAAATTTGATTAGATTGCATATTATGCCTGTATGATGTCTGTAACATCCATACATATGCGTGCAACTTTTTCTTTCTTTTACAAGAAAACAAACGTATGCTTATTAACCTTTTTATCTTTTGCAGCCTTTCATGTCAGGTGCCTTTCTGGAATAATGTATGCTCTGGGAATGGGATCAAAGTGTCCCATTTATTGCTGAATATTGTATGAATACCAGTGTCCGCAAGACCCGTTGGTTTGTAATAATGTACATCCTGGAAGATATTGGGTTTTAAATACTGCTACAATCCGCATTGTTACTTTAATATCACCTATATTCAGATACACGAATTTGGGGGACCGTAAACCCATTTTTTGTTTGATATTGGCTGCTTCATTTTTATTTTTTCGTTTTTTAGAACTGGATAATACAGATGAGCAGTTTATTGCATGTTCAAAGCCGTGTCTTATCATTACCTACTGTTAAATTATAATTTGGATCTCCTTTGATATTCTGATTTACCTTACCTATCTTCTCATGGGATGAAAATCACCTGTCCCTATTGTCTGTCCCCCCCCCCCCCCCCCACTCCCCGGCCCAAAAAAAATCAAAATATGCCACCTAATATAGAAAATTACATATCATCATACTGTTTAACAAAAGTTTAACACCGTGAGTCTGGTCGACATCAATAGCTTGAATGATGCAGTAAAGTTTCAATTTCTTATTGTCCATGTATTGCTGGAAGTCTTGGTAATCAACCCTGTCGTCTCTATCGACATCACAGACCCTGATCAAGAGCATGGTCCAAATAACCATTATTGCCAGCATCAAAAAAATAGAAGAGGCTGTGAATGCGAAGATCTCTCTGGTTTCATGCAAGGCGAAAACATATGATCCTTGGAAACTGACTCCGTTTTCTTTGCGGGGTTGCGACAGCCATCGCTGTGGCCATGATCGCTGGCCTGGGCTGCCGTGGATTTGGCCCTGCCATCCATATTGTAAAACCCCACATTGCTCCATGTTTGTGGCTTGTCCTGCCCCAGACAACCTCTTGCTCCTTAAATTGAAAAGTCACAAGTTCCTGACAGATGCTGGGAGTGGGAGACCCTAATGAAGCATTTGAACTGTGAATTCCCAAAATCTCCTACCTTAAGCCTCAAGATCTGAAAAGTAACTTCCTAGAATTGGACGGGTCAAAATCTCGAAAGTCACAAGAGAGGTCACTCTCACGGCGTTAAACTTCCGTTGGACGAAAAAAATGCTGTTATGTAATTTTTATATTAGGTGGCAAATTTTGGTTGGGGAGACAGGAAACAGTCAATGGGAACAGGCGGCTTTCATTCCTTCTCATGAGGTTTGGACCCTTTGGTGTTGGGTAAATAGTGCGTTGGTTATTTCAATCTCCACAATTATTATTAGAGTATTGTTACACAATAAAATATTGATAGAATTTAATTAAAATTTATTTATATTTAATGGTGATTGTTAGGTAAAATAATGTGATAATAGTCATTTTATTTCAAGAGTTATAAGTCTGCTAATTTATTTTGTCGAATATTTTGTTAAAAATAATTATGACTATTTAATATTTTCCCTATTCTAACTTAATTAAAGAAAATAGGTGGCAATGATTGAACAATTAAATGAAAAACGTTCTAAGACCATAGCAGGACTAACTTCTTTAGTCGTCAGGTTCCAAAGATTCTAGCTTGAATTGGTTCTTGGAACTGAATGGAAGGTTGATTGAATTACATCTCAAAATTTGAAGTGTTTGGTATTTCAACATGCACAAGTATTGAAGTTGGGCCGAGCTGTTATAAGTGTTACGTTGATGGATCATTGTAGCAGTTGGGTTCTTATTTTGTGGTTCCAAATTTGGTATGAACTGCCCTCATCTGTTTGGGCAACTCATTGCAGAGCTATCCAGGTTCGATCCTGCCTCACTCTCCTTGTGCATCACAACAAATTTAGGATTAATTGTATTGCTTTTCATCTTGGCCTACAATATTTAATCGTATTTCTTTTGTCTGATCTTTTCATTTAATTATGTTATTACTCCCTTATCGAAATAGGTTAGTAACCGATTCCTTACAGTGTCCTACTATGTTTAGAGCTTAAATTTTGATCTACTAATAAAATTTTTTTATAATATCATTAAAAAAGTATAAATTTTTAAATAATTATTTTCAAAGTTAATTTTTTAATAATATGTGAATACATAAAAGAGAATTGTTTTTTTTTTCCATCAAAATGATAAAATGAGACTTTAATAATTAACAAACTATCTTGTGATTGCTTATGATTGTTTAATTGCAACTCTCCCAATATATTCTGAGAAACCCCATGATTTTATAACTAAAACCAATTTTGTGATTGTTTTAATTTTTATTTGTTCGTTCTTTTCCTTCAAATTGATAAATAGGAGAAGAAAAGAGAGAGAGAGAGAGAAGGACAGTAGTTTGTTGTCAAGGACTACAGAAGAGGAGGGGAAAAAAAAAAAGTCTTGAGTGGGTGTGGGACGTAAGAAGTTTTCCGTAAGAGGCGGTCATAAGTCGTAACGTAACATAGCCAAGCGGAGACATTAACGTTTGACTGGGTTGGCACTTGGCAAGGGGTGCGGGGTCCACCCGCACGAGTCTGCAATAGTGCCGCGTCATCCGAATCTCTGTCGTTTTGGTCTTGTATGACTCTCTTTCAATGAATGCCTGGGCCTGGTCCTGGGCCTGGGCCTGAGGCTGGGCCCCATCTCCTTTTAATTTTTTTTTTCTTCCTTCTCTCGTCACTTGTTTTTTGGCCTTTTACCTTCCTGTCCCTTCGCCTTCAACTTGTTATTTTCTTTTTTTTTTGGTATATTTTCAACTTATTATTTTCTACTCCAAGCACGTTCTACTCTCTCGAATTCAAATTGATTATTTATTTTTCATATTTGTTAATTTTCTGATTCTTACAGACATATCAGTCAACACACGAGATTTTGAAACATCAAACTTTACATTGTCAGCTAATAAAGCGGTTGAAATCATAAGTTTAATATTTTAATGAAAAGATAACACAATTGAAAGGGTAATTTACTGTTAATTTTTTTAGATTTAATATAATTTTACTAACCTTTTATTTAATTTTAGAAATTATACTTATTTTCCTATCTTTGTACTTTTAGTACTTACAAAATTATATATAGAGAAAATAATTTTTTTAAAAAAAGATTAGATATTTGTCTAAAAATTCTGAAACAATGTAGACTACTACAATTTCTAAAATAATTTCATGATGGTTAACTCATTGTTATATCTCTTATTTGTGAAAAGGACAATGATCCTTGCACACTAATGTTTTATACTATATTTTATTCTTTCTTATTTGAGAAGAAAAAGTTAGAGAGAATGAATGTTAGAATGTGTGTTTTTATTTTATTACTAAAAAAATAATAGAAGAATGATATAATAAAAATAATGTGTAAATAATATCATTGTCACGAAAATTTATATTAAAAAAATCAAAAACAGAAAAGTGGTGTAGGAATCAATATTAGCTGTAATATGACATAATCGAATAGGGGTGAACTACTCCTATGTGTGTGTGTTTTTTTGTATATGAGAACTACTCCGATGTGTTATTATTGTAAAAAAAGAATGGCAGAAAAAGGTCAAATAATAGAGCATTCAATTTCAATGGAAGGAAATGATCATTCAATGCGAATGACGTACTTGTTCCATGTAATGTGGCCCCTTTCCCGTGACTTGGATCTATCAAAACAACTAAACAACAGCAGGTGCCACCCTTTATTTTGTCTTCATTTTCTTTTTTTCTTATCTGCGTTTCAAAACTGACGTTTCCTTGACGCAATTGTAAAGCCACGTTCAGGTCTTAAGTAGGCAACACACCAATACTTGTCATTGATTTCTAGATAGAAACCATGCCATATTTGGTGGAAACTGGCCAGGTTCTGAAAACAAAGTAGTTGAAAATTCAAGACAATGCTTTGGAAACGGTTCTTGCCACCTCTCCCGTATACCCTTTGCTCTCTCTCTTTCTGCACTTTGACCATTGATTATTCCTCTTGTACTGTTGTTTTTCTCTCAATTTTGGGGTGTGGATTTGAACGGAAGAAATTTCATATAGATTGTTGAGACAAATTTATTTATTAATATTACATCACATGGGAACTCCAAAGTATAAACTAAAAGACCATAATCAGAAAGCATGAGCTTTATAACACACAGATTTGATGCCTATATATGTATTATGAATCAATATGCATATACAGTTTTTTTTTTTTAATTTTATAACTAAGCCAACAAAGAGATGTCGTTGATAAAACGATTTCAAGTCACATGATCCAATATCTCAAGATCTGATCATTTATAGGGATCCTTGTGTTTCGGATTCTGTCTTCTTCACTGGCTGATCAGAATTATATATGAATTACACTTACTGCTTTGAACATGGAAGCTTGCGTGGTTCGATGGAACTTTTTAGCGAATACGTTTTGATGATGAATAAATACCGTGTGCCGCCATGTGATGATGAATAAATATGATGGTAAACAAGGGGGAACATGTTTCCACGTACACCATCCACTTGTACCTATAAAGTAATGTTTCTAGCTAAGGCTTAAAATTAAGAAAAATTGACTGGTGGAGCTTTTCTTTCTCTAATGAAAACTCAACTCTTTCCCTTAATAGTAACTATAAACCAAATCTCATGAGCAACAACCATAAAGTTTTTAAGAGAGAAAAATATGAGTGAATGCATGGATGCTTGGATAGCCTAATCAGCTAGGACTTGAATCTTCATGTTGGTTTATTGTGTTCTCTGTTATAGGAGTTAAAAGAAGTGAATTACCAAATCTGTATTTCGATGAATCAAACGGCTAATATAGCAGGGATCGATGATCTCATGAGTCGTTACATGACACACAAAAACTTCTATATATACAAAGTATACGATATGCAATATTTCCATTTACGTTGCCATATATGCAGTATATACTATAGTATATATTACTAAATATATATACAGCATATACTGTAGTATATACTCCTAATCCTAAACGCAACAGTAACAGAATGGTTTTGGACCTTTGGTTTTGGTTTAGGGTTAGCTTAGGTTAGCGTAGTCAAAGCTCAAAAAACGCGAGGCAACAACAAAACAGCGCGGTTGCCAACACGCCGCAACACTTGCGTAAACCAACCGTTGCTGACGTCACCCACACGTGAACCTATTACTATCTTATCTTCACCTTTACTTTACCAAGCCAGACATGACGCGGCCCAACTTTCTCACGTGCGGCCGATTGATAATTATTTAATTATTATTTTTCTTTTAACTTCTATCGATTGCTTCCAGGCTAGGCCAGTCAAAGAAAGAATGTGTCCTTTTTTTATTTCCAGCTCTTCCCTAGATTTTGTTTTCGGGTGCTAACGACAACAACATTAGTAATTTTTTATGGGTGTCAATCTAACCATTATTGACTTTGTGTTTGAGTACTCTGTTTTTGCAATGCCAATAACCCCATCATTATTAATAATTACAATCAATAAATAAAAACTATTAATGGTCACCCACACTTTGCGGCATCAGGATTTGGGTTGAATTTTCGGTTTGATTTTGGGAGAGAAACGGAAACTCAAGTCTGTGATTTCTTCCTTCTTTTTTCTTGCGATTGTCTTCCATGTGGCACCCTATTACTCGCTGGGAATCCTGGCTCTTCATCTGTGCGAATCTGTTGCCGTGTGAAACATCTGATACTAAACTAAAAACTGCTGATTAAGTCAACTCCACCTATGTTTCTATCCCCTCACTAGACTTTCAACTAACTTGATCTTGTTGTTGTTCTTCTCCTCTTTAATCTTCCTGGTCAAACAAGAAAGTTTTGTCTGGGAGACTCATCCAACCACTTCTAGAAAAACATAATGTGCCTCTGCAATGGAAACCTGTTCACATCTCTTATTTATTTATTTATTTATTTCTCTTTTTGGCTCATTGCGGGCGGCCCTCAATCAGCATTTGGAATTGAGTTGCAAGTCCGAATCCATACAAAATATGATGCAACCATGTACTAATTTCCTACCCACCAATATTACAACAGAGACCCCAATCCCATTGAATATTTTGGGAACATGAATTAACTGTGTAGGTGATGCTATAATGATTTCGGCGTTAGAATTGCATTTAATACAAGACGGAACAGTGATTGCGAATAAATTGTCAGACAAAGCTTATGATATAACTAGTATGTACACGAAAGCAACAAGAAGACAATATATGCAACAACCGCAGAAAAGGGAACTACGGAACAGCGAGGAAAGACATCCCTTGCATGTCTCATTAAGTATTCAGCCCAGGCACTCTGGTTTTTTACAACAAAACCACTCTAAAAACTACACAGGCCATTCTTACAAACCAATTATATTTATAGGATTTCTACCCCCTCCCTCTTTTTTCCCAAGAAAAAAAAAAAGATAACTCAAGTAGGCCAGGTTAAAATCCAGAAAGAGAAGGAAAAACATGAGCTATGATCACTACAAGAAAAATTCATAATCCATTTAATAACCAAAAATTAGATCAGACTGCCTACTTCCATTGCTTTAGGAAGATAGAGGAATTGATCAACCAGCTGTACAATTGAAATAATGGTTTTATTTTCTTCCTCTACACTCCTCCATATTGTCGCTGCTGGAATCCATTAGAATGGTCAGCCTCCTGGCTGTTTTTGTGAAGTCACTGCAACAGCATCAAAGAGATCAACATGACAAGCTCTAGCATGGACTTCAATTTGCAATCCAAGAGGATGGTGATTGTGAATCCTACCTGAATGGTTCATCCCCAATGGGTTTGACTGCCCCTGTTATATCACGGTAGAGCACATGACTTCGCATCTCAGACTTTTCTGTGCCAAACATGTCTGCCAGCTTTCTGTACAGTTCATCGTAAGACCCAAGCAACGAGAGGTCCATAGTCCGACCTACATCTTGTGATTCCATAAAAACTTTACAGTGACCAGTCTCCAAAATGGCCTCAGTTTCTTGGCGGTTATCCTTGTACCACTGGAACATCTCACAAGAGGAACGTTCTGGTAGGCCTTGATGATGAAGCGCAGATCCAGAACCATCTGAAAAATTAGTCATTTTATCAGCATTTCCATCTGATGAACTATTTCCAGTAAGAACTGGGGAGACGGTGTCACCAGAGCTGCTCAGAGAGATCTGCTGCTCGGTAAGAATTGTTTGGCCAAAAAGCACAAGCTGGGGTGTCTTCACATCATCCAGTTTCTTTGAAGACTCAGTAGAACTTGCCATTGATAGTAAGCAAGAGACATTCGCACTCATGCTGGCCTTTTGCAATATTGGATTGTTGCAGACCCTCATTGGTGTGGCAGTGTGATCAAGCGGCCGGAAACCAGCCGGGAATAGACCTGACTGCAGTTTATTGGGGTGGAGATCCGATAAGGATAGACAATAGTGAGCATGCCTGGCTCCCTGCATGCCAGCAGGAGTACTTTCGGGTAGACAACCAAAGGGGTTGCTGGCACCTAGAAGGTTGCTGGGAAATGTTGGAACAGGAATCTGGCTATCAAGGGAAAAATCTGGGTGTTGAGGCAATCTCAATTTCTTCCGTGGTGGTGAAAATGGGGAAAGATGGATGGAAGGCATGTTTGATACCAATTCAACCAGCCATGGGCTCACCCTTTTCACATTTTGAAGTAAATCTGGTTCATCCCATGTAACCTACAAATACGACTTCAGCAAATTAGTCATAGCTGAAGCAAAATTTTGATTTAGTTGGACAAGATAGAAATAAACAGCTGCAATGCTTTACTAGGGGATACTTAGCATTAAGAATCATATAACCAGGTTTTTCTTGTGCTAAATTATGCAAACCAAAATGCAATTAGATAAGAAATGCACATCGTTAAGTAATGTGCAGACAACGTCATGAAATTCATTAATAATCTAATTCTCCAGTAGTTAATTTACCAACAACAGCAATGTATCATTTTTTCTATATCATTGAGTGCATATGTGCAAACATATTGTCACATCAACTTGCTAACTCTAAATGTATCCAAAGTGCAATGCGTGAAGGATACAAAATGAAGGATACCAATGTAGGTGCAGGATTTCTACCAAATTTCCTTAATAGCAAAACTCATTGTTGATGATAAGACATTTTAGTCTAAAACAAATTAACAAAAGCAGCAAGAAAAACTTCACTGTGGAGAAGAAAATTCAGGGACCGCCAGATCTCAAGCTCAATTCACCATTCTTCAGTAGTATGTGAGACTATGTTCTGTTATAGTTCAAAGAGATTAAGTTAAATAAAGACGATGATACCTGGAGAAGCCTCCAAGGTGAGTCAGGCCAGCGGAGGGGATCAGCAACCTGAACAGAGGATACGGTTCCCATAAACCAGCTTATCCGCGAGGAGTCCTCAGTTTCAAAGGCCATCTTGAACCTCATTCCAGGACACCACCTAATCTGCAGTGCTGCTTTAACTGACGAGGCCTTCACACAAAACTCTGGAGTACTTGCCCAAGGGTAGTAAACAATCTCAAAGGGTTGCCTATTGGCAGCGTGAGTTGCAGCATTAGTAACTGCATTGGCCTTCACTTTTCCCCTGCGCATCAGACTCGCACTTGGGCTGAATCCGTTGCTGTTACCATTTCTCAGGAGTTTGTTCTCGTCCTCCCTCATAAAGGCCGAAAATCCTCCATAAGGTACAGGGAAAATTCCACCTGCCGGATTCCACCCTGAGGAAGCCTCCGGTCCACCACCAATTCCCCTTTTAGCTCGCCGAATTCCAACGCGGAGATCCCCATTTTCTGCTCTTAGAAACACAATTGAATCCCCTGCAACAAGCTTCTTGTGATTGACAAAAGTACTCCATCCAGTCGTCAACAGGTGCCGCCTTGGTGTGCCTCTGTAAATGTGCCTGAATTTCCATGTTTCGCCATGAACGTCTTTAGCAAGGATGTTTTGAACAGGAGGATCCGCTGAATAGTCTAAACGAGGAAAAATTGTCTCTGCGCAATATCTAGGAACAGAAAACCCGCCACCATTGTTGGCATCCGACTGCGTCAAGGTTTTTGCAAATGAAGCGGGTTTATTCTGGGTTTCAGACCCATTGATGCCTCCAACACCATCGTCCTCATAATCAGCCCCATTATTGTTCAGAAGAACAAGCCTAATTTTCGCGTAGACCTCGTCTGTCTCAAGATCAGCCATGTATTTGATAGCTGCGACTCTGCATAGAACGTAAGGCGGAACCCTGGGGCAAGTCCTGAAGTCCACCGGTTCACATGCATGCTCAGCGTGGCCCTGCGGGAAATAGAAGACCTTAGCGTTCACCGGTGGCATTTGCAGCATCCCGCCGGCACAGGCATGCCATAACTGAGGATCCAAACATTTGTCCACCTCCTTGAATTCCTCTCTTGAGTCCATAAATGTAATTTTCTCAGTTGGAGGAAGATATCAGTTTCCAGAGAACTTTTCCTACTGCAAAATTGTCACAACCGTATAAATTTCTCAAATTAAGCACAGAAGAGTGATGGGGTTTTCATGGCTTAAAGATCAGTAAGTGCATTTCATGAATTCCTTACCTGAACAAGCATACACGATCACAGCAAAGCAGCAAACACAAGAATCTGTGCCACTTGTTCACGAGAAATCATAGAAACTCCAAAAGTGATGGTAAATTATTTAGTAAAGGTCGCAACAGGATCCCTCGACTCCTAATTTTACTAACAGACCAATTCTGATTTGAGAAGCTTCTTTCTGTTTTCTTTTTGCTCTTAATTAACCCAACTTTTGACACCTAGAAAACCCTAAGTTAAAAGATTCAATCACCAGCCTCGTTTCTTCCGAAGACTATAGATGTAAGGCAGCTTTCATGGAAGTAGGAGGGGTATGTTTGCAAGATTTGAAAATCTCACAGTTGAAACCGACCGTGAGGATGGCTCAAGCAGAGAAGAGGAAGGCAGAGTTTGGATAGAGAGTGAAGAGATTGTAATTGAACCATTGGAAAATCTGAACCTGTTAATTAAAAACACAGTTCGAGATCCAAGCCTACAAGAGTCTCGGTGGCTGTCCTGTCTCTACAAGAAGATAAAAGGAGAAAGATAAATGGAACCATAAATAAAACAAAAACCCGTAACTGACTATGCAAGAATCACTGCAACGAAATCTCCTCCAAGCTCCAAAATTTCAGCACAAAATTCTCAAATCCGAAGAAGACCCGACGAAAACCCGAAAGTTAAAGAGAGAGAGAGAGAGAGAGAAACAGAATTGGGTATACTGAATCTTGGCGTCCAAAGATTCAAATCAAAGGCCTGGGATGATGAAGTGTATGACCGACACAGATGCGCAGATGAAAAGCCACGGGCACAGACAGACCCACACTCTTACAGGCAGCACAGAACCGAACAGAACAGAGCAGAGAGCCGTTTTTAAGTTTTAGATCATGCAATGCAATGCAAGAGTCCCACAGCGCACACACAAGAAAAATAACAGAAAAGGCCTTTCTTTCACAACATATATCGAGTGGTGGTGCTGGCAGTATAGTAATACTATCAACAGTGTGGGACTGTTGCTTTCTTTTTTTTTTTCAATTTTATCCCCCTTTTATATATGTTTTTTAAAGGAAAACTTCTAACCTGATCCTTATGCAAGTTTCTTAGCTTTTTCGTCGGATCTGAAGAAAGCTTGTATCTTGAGAATCCAGCAAAACTACAAAGATCTTTAAAGGAAGCTACCCATTTTTCCTGCTTAATATTAAAATATATCATCACAGTTTGGATTTATTCATTAATAATTAAAGTGTGATTATTAATAAAAGATAAAATGAGTTTGTTTATTTATTTTGAGTTTGGTAGTTGAAGGAGAGGGAGGGAAGCGGACTTTGGGTACTCAATCCGTTAATTAAACCCTAGTTAGGTTGAGTGAATCAGAGTTAACTATATATGGGGACGGGGGTGGGGTGGGGTGGGTTCCGCCCACGGGTTCACCAACCGGGTAGCGTTGGGTTTTAGCATTTGCGGCAGACTCGAAAGTGGTTCTGAGTTCTGAGCTTCACTCTCCTTTTGGGCGAGTAAACACAAGCTTACGAGTACGAGTCAGTGGGCTATCCCGCAACCCATGGATTTTATTTTAATTTCAGTGTGTGACACTGACGTCTGAACATGGACCATTTTTGAGTTACCGAATTAACCTTTTAGGTGGTTCTCTTTCATCTTTAGTCTGTAACGTACCAATGCCTTATTTGATTTGGGAGAAAAAAATAAAAGGTTTAAATTAAATTTTTTCCTTTTTAACAGGTTCTTCATTTCCACCGCGGACATCGGAAATTGTTTTACCAATTATTCGGCTTAGCCAACGTTGGTTTGCAAGCTAGACATGGGTAAGACCAACTTGATCTACTGGTTAAACAGATAAATAAATTATAAATGATAACTTATCTAAACTCCTAAGTTTAACGGGTTATTGCTTGTTTGGTATTATAAAAAGAGAAGTTGAAAGCCTGTTTAAAGTGAGAAAATCAAGTTTAAAATGATAAATTGATGTTTGATAAAATTTATTTGTCTTTTTCGCTTGCGATGCTTTTACTCCAAATTAAGATTTCAAGAGAAGTATAATTTTGTTACTTTTATTAAGTAACAAAAGCCAATTATAAAAATTTTAATATTTTTAATTTTGATATTTTTTTAATTTTTATTTTATCTTTTTTTATTATACTTTAACTTATATTTTTTGGTAATTATCATTCATAAATAATTTAATTAATATTATTTAAATAATATTTATTTTATTAAAATTAATTTTTAAATAAAATTTTTTAAACATAAATTATTTTATTCTAAACTCATTTTTTATCAAAATCAAATTTATAAAATTAAATTTATTTAAAATTAAATTTATCAAATTTTATTTAAATACACACTTCGTGCACTAGTAGGACATATCTGTGTTTGACAATGCTTGAAAGACAAAAACTCAAATCTACTATATGTAACTATTTTTTTAATATGCAAATTGGCTATAAAACACAAAATAAATGCTATATTAAATGGAATCTTTCTAAAGATAGATGAAATTTTTTTTCAAACTATGCAATATGATCTCAGTAATTAGTACTTAAATTGAAATGAAAAAAATGATAGTAAACAAAATTTACATGTGTTACGTGACAAGCGAAGTGCCAAATATTGTGCGGCTTCTTTGTTCCCGGTCATGAAGACTTACTTCACCTCGTATTTCCTTAACATGCCACGTAGCCTAACAAACTGGAAACTTTATTTGAACGCTCTTGTATAGCGCGTGTCTTCTTTTCTTTTTTTTATAATTTTTCTTTTTTTTTTCTTTTAACAAACATGCGATGCGACGCGTAAGCCGCTATTTTTGGCATAGTATTGTAGCCCCTTCTGTCACTATGCACCCACAAGTGATTAGTGAAGTGATAACTGATTAATCTCACATGAAAATGAAACAGATAGACCATGCCCATTCTCAGTGAATGTGAGTGTTTATATCAGAGTTTACAAATTAAAATTTGGATAAATGTAATTTTAATTAAAAATAAATTTGAATAAAGTAATTTATATTTTAAAAAAATCATATTTAATTCAAAAAATTTATTTTAAAACAATAGATTTTTAAAATTAAAATTATATTTAAAAAATAATATAAATATAAAAATAAATAAAATAAAAAATAAATATAAATTTATTTAAATTTTTTAAAATCAATTTGAGTGAAGTAAACGATTATTCAAACACATCTTTATTACCTTTATTTGTTAAGTTATTATATTTATATTGTTTCTTTCTTTTTAATAAATATTAATCATAACTTTCCTATATATATATTTTTTGGGTAAAAACTTTCCTATATTTTCGCGAGACATTTTTTGGCTGGCAGATTTCTGAGTCCGCCGCCATCACCATTCACCCTCTGCACTTTTCTTCTACAAAGTTTATGCATTAAATTTATTATGATCTCATTTATGAATAAGTATTGGCGTAAAAGGAGAAAAACTGGGTGTTTCGTTTGCTGCTATCATGAAAAAATTATATCAAATTAAACATCATAGCTTTTGAAACATTATTTCAGTGGGATGAAAAAAATTAATTTTGTTGTCAGTTATTTAAAACTTTGGTGCTAGCAGTAATACTATTTATTGGCTTTACGCATGATAACAGTTATATTATTGGCTTTTGTTACGCCACGTATCCAGCTTTTAGGGAAAATTATTTTTTTAAAATATACTAAGTTAAAGTGTGTTCTTAAAATCATATGAGAATATATTTATCATTGATTCACGTGAAGTTATTAAAAATAGGTTAATAATAAAAATTTCAAATAATTTACAAGAAATGATAAATTTAAAATTTTATACTACCATTATATAGAAAAAAAACATTGATTCACTCAAAAATTAGCATTGAAATATTTTTATTGTTTTTAAAAAAATCAAATGTTTGGGTCACCATTGTGATCTGCTAAGTAATAACTTTTTTTCTTTTTGGTACTAATAACCTTTTATTGTCTTGATATATAGTTTAAACATGGTATCTAAATATAATAATGTATTAAAATTGTACAACATATTTTTTAATTCATTTTTTCTCTTTGACTTAGCAGTTACATACTCAGGTTCAGAATAGTTAAATATTTAAGAAATTCAAGCCATATATATATATATATATATATATATATATATATATATATATATATATATATATATTAAAATGCATTATTGTTATGTAGACAACAGCTATAGGTGGCGAATGAGTGATGACATTTGTGAATTGATTACTAACGAGTGCCTCTTAATTGTTCCAAACCTGAAATCCCTCTTTCCCCATTTTTTGTTTGTAATTAATTGTTTTTGCTGACGTATATTCATGAAGACCTTTAGCATTAATTAATAATACTGAATATACAAAATCTACTTTTTTCAGATAGCTGCTTTTTTTAATTATTTTGAATTTTTTTTACATTGACACTGGTATTACTGTCGAGAACAGGAACACTAAAAACTACTTCATTTCCAAATTTCCATGAATAAAAAAAAATGAGAAAATGTCCATAGCCATTGTCAATAGATTTACCAGTCAACTTATATTTGATTATGTGTTCGTTTAGATGTGTTTTTTTATTAAAAAATTACTTTTATACTTTTATATGTTTGGATTTATTTTTTTAAAAAAATTGAAACATTACAAAAATTATAAGATGTACTTTTTTTAGAAGTTATATTTTTATACTTTTTTAAAAAAGGTTTTCTATAACATTAAAAAATTATTTAAATTTTAAAAAATGTACTTTTTAAATATGTATTCAAACATATAAGAGTTTTTATTATTTTAAAAGATTTAAAAAAAACTCATATAAAAAATACTTTTTGTTAAAAGCTCATCCAAACGAGTTTCATAAAAAAAAAGGTAAAAAAAATACATTTCTATTAATCTAAGTTGCCAATTAACTTAAGTAAGGTGATTCACTTAATAATTAAGAAGTTGTGTTTCCTATACTTTAACTACTTAAATTCAAATTTTAAACCAATACTTTAAGAAATTTATTTCCCGAGATACACAGAGCTAATATGATATGTGTACCCTTAAAATCACTCATAGAGATACTATATATCAATTGATGCCAAAACTAATTTAAAAATATCCTTGTCATGCACAAAAAAATCCAAATTATTAATTGAAATCTGCCTTGACAACTTTACTTATTTAGGAAACCACATAACTACTTAGGAAAAACTTTAAACATTAAGAAATATTCAATTTAGATTAGTTCCTTTAGTTTAGAAGCTTGATTATTAAAAGAAAATATTTATTTCAAACATTCAATTGATTTGTAGTACGATGATTCTACTCTTATTCTAATAACCAAACTTTAGATTAGTTTTTTTTTAACTAAAATGTGAATTTTATAAAAAAAAATTGATTCAATAATTAAAAAAAAAAAAAGAAAACCCAAGAAGAATAATGGGTCAGATATAACTTTTCATTTTTTTTAAATATTATCATAATTACTCTGTCCTGAGATGATGAGTAGGTTGGGAAAAAGATACCGATGTAACTTGAGCGGAGGATAATGCCTGATCCTTTATTTGGGAGTAAAATCTCATATTTATGGGCATGAACAAGTTAAAGTCAATTATAATACCTTGTTATAGACAGTAATGTTTTTTCCTTGACACATTTTGCAGATTTACTTGATAAGTTGGGACCTAAAGGCGTTTGTCATTGTCCACTACAATAACCTCAAAGATAATTACCCGTAATATCAATTTATATAGGTTCACCTATGACAGTTATACATAGAACTTTTGATTTTTAATAAAAAATAAAAATAAAATAAAATAAAGAATTGAACATTGATAATTATAAGTAATAACCATGTACGCCACACTAGGCTGGATATTTATCAAGTGGCATAGCTTTCCAGCTACGGTATGGTCCAATCCTACCCTGTCCAAGTTAAAAGCCAGTGCTATTGCCAAATGTAGCGGCACTAATTTTTGCCACTTTCTGGGGGTCTGATTGCAACAACAAATAAAACCAGTGGGTCATCATGCCCCATAAGCTAATTAAGCCCTCGTACCGTTTGTTATTTTGATTTCAACCTATCATTTTTTCTTTTAAAAAATTAATTTTAATTTTTATAATTTTATATTTCATTTCTCTTGTTCTGATTCTCACTGATCACTAGTACTAATAATTTCCAACTCCAAAAACAAAAAAACAAAAACTAAACCCACGCAAGCCTAGTGGAATTGAAAGAGACTCGTTGCTCAAACCGAAAAAAGGAACAAAAACAAGAACATGATAATTAATTATAAGCAAGATAGAGAGTGGGTAACCACCAAAGAAACAAAATAAAGACACAATAAGCTTGGTAAGGTCCTGCCCTACCCTGCCTCAAGAGATAAACGAATGAAATATGAGTGGCGGGCATGGAGAGAGAGAGAGAGAGAGAGGTTAGCTAGGTCATCTCATGGGAGCTCCAGTACCACCTGTCGCAGGCATGGCATCATTGGAGTTGAACATGGAAAACATCAAAACACATGGAGCAGACGTCAAATTTAGGCAGTTGTGCATGCACGACCCATTTTCTGTGTGCACTTGTACCCAATACACAGGCACCAAGCCAACCGACAGTAAATGCAAGGTTCATGAATTTGTCCGCAACACCGTATCGATGTTAACAGCTCAAGCTTCTTCGACCAACTATCAACGTCCGTGTTGGAATTCACCCTATTCTCATTGATTGGCAGCATGTGTCTTCTTGTCACCCAACCAAACAAATTCCATCATTTTGTGTTTTTATCTCAGACAGGGACTCTGCCTACGCACAGCTGTTTTCAACTATTAACTATTATGTGTGATTATATATACCTACGGCTCCATTTTTATATCTCCAAGGGGCAGCCATGACCCATGACTGCAGTTATGTATAATTGCACTCTAATAAATAATCAATATTTATCGGTCTAATTGTAATACATCTCTTTAATTGTTAGTGTCAATGAAAAATTTATTAATTTAAACAAAAAAATTAGATAAAAGAGTTTAAATATGGAAATTTTAATTGACCCAAATCAATTTAATTTAGCAAATTTATATGTTTCGACATGAAAGAGTAGAAGATAACATTGAAAAGAAAAAAGTATTGGTGGCAATGAATCACATTTAGAGGACTACAATTGATTATGAAAATTCTTTTTTACCTTGTTTGGTTTTATTTGAAAACTATAGGCTAAAAACTATATCACCTTAAGTCCCAATCCAAGATATGTACATATAGTATATTTATGAGGAAACATCGATTGATAAGTGTAAAAGTTTTAGTCTTCTACTAATTTAACTCGTTGACTTTCTTTCATCTAATGGATATGAAACACAATCTTATAGTTGAGTCTAACATTAATTTGAAAAAAAAAAAACAGAGAGAGAGAAAGATCACCTATTTCAATTTTATCTCTCTTAATTACAAGATTTCATAATCTCTGTTTTTAAGAATATTATTTCTTCTATATTTTTATTTTTTATTCTTTCTATTATTTATTTTTGTTTGAGCTTTCTATATATATATATATATATTCCATTTCTTTATGTTGCTCTACTCTCCTCTCTTAATTTGTTTACTGATGTACCTCTTTTAATACTTTTTTTTTATTTCTATACTATTAACTAATACAGATTTTTTTTTTCAATACACAGTTTTCATGGTTGCAAACTACTTCTTCTTTACTGTATGAGTTGTAAGTGCAAAGCTTTTCTAATTATTGCAATTTTAAAAATGCTGACTTCACATCAAATTTAAAATTATTTTAGCAAAGAAAGTTAAATTAATTTAAATCGTATTAAATAAATTCCAATAATGGGAGAAACTACGATATATACGAGAGTGATAGAAGAAAAATGCATAAAAAATTATATGGTAAATGCGGACCAAAGAATCACTAATAATCACTAATAATCCGACCAAAAGAAATCACTAATAATCCATTCCTCTTCTGTGAATTTTTGCGTCAATTTTAAAATCATTTTATGATCATTCACGAATCACAACATGAGTTCCATATCTCAAAGTGTTTGAGGGGTCGCCATTTTTTTTCACTTGGTAAGAAAAGCATAACCATTTTATTTGTATGTAAGCATTAATTGATCAGCACACTAAATTGTTTTATGTTCGCAAAATGCTCATCCTTAATCCAAATTTTGGCTTAAACTCAAGCAAGTATTTGCCATAACTAAATCCTATTCTTGCCTTAAAGAAAGTACAAAGGGGAGCCGAAACACTCTACTTTTTTTAATTTAGTAATATTGCAATCACTAAATTACTTTTAAATTCTATATGTGTATTTTATAAATTCAAGAAGTACAACCTAACAAGGAAGATTGCTGTGCTGTCTCTGTCAGTTAGTAACAAATGATTCTTGAAATAATTTTTTCGTAGTATTATTAAAATAAAAATTAATTTGTGGAAATATTACTTATTAAATGTGATTTCTTAATATAATTTTTTTGCATAATTAATTTGTTTTTATAACGTCAATTCTGTAAGAACGTAGTTAAACACACACTTTAGAAATCTTGGAAACAAATTTCCCGAGAGAAATGTGGTACTATTTTATTTATGATTAAGAGGGCAGCATTGCACGCATTGGTTGATTTTAATCCCAGTGTGAGAGTGAGAGTGAGACAGGTGAGGCGCGCATGTATAAATTACAATTTAGAATTCTCTCAAAGTGTGCATTAACCTGCAAATTACTGTTATATTAAGATAAGGTATTGATTGAAGGCATTATTAATGGATTAATTAATTAATTAATTAAATTATTGCTTGCTATATATATTATGCATGCGGCTAATTAATTAAAGTGACTGATAAACTAGTGGGAAAGAGTGAGTGTGACACGCTTGAGCTAATTTGACAACTACGAGACAACAAGAGGAGGGAAGAGCAGGAAGAAAGGTAACGTTTCCTGATTCATCTCTCAATACCCAAATTCAAGAAGAGAGTTCATTTGTGTGAGAGTGTTAAGTAACTTAAGTATTATATTAAGTTTGCATCAAATATTAAATGTAAATGTAAATTTATTTCAAAAAACTAGCATATTAAATAGGGTAAAATATAATTTATATTCTTAAAATTTATTTTAATATTTAATTATTTCTTAAATTTTTTTTATTAAATTTCTTAAATTTTGATCTAATTTAAAAATGTTAATTTTTTTATTAAATGAAGCGATGATTAATATCTAATTTTAAGTTATACCAAATTTCAAGAGAATTTAGTAAAATAAAAAAAATTTTATACATAATTTAATACAAAGATAAACTTTAAAAATATAAATTATATTTTATTTTATAATATTTTCTAATCAAATAGTTACGTAGTGTGCATGTGAAATAACTTTTATTTTATTTAACATTAAAATTAATATTTTTAAATCAAATTAAAATTTATAAAAATTTAATGAAATTAAAAAAATTTTAAAAATAATTTAATTTTAAAATAAATATCAATAATATAAATTATATTTTCCTCTATTAAATAAGAGTCTCTCGTAACTTAATCTACTAACGTGTTACATTACACTGATCCTTTTTTCTTCTTTCTTTTCATTGTGGTTTTGTAATTGTATTGTTGGATGGGACGGGATGGGGTTGTGAGAATGGAGAGCGAAACGAAACGGAGGGACAAAAGAATCTTGAAGGCGTCAAAATGTGATGTTCCATTGACGCCATTAACGTCCCGTCACGGCCATCATTCATCAAACGTGCGACGGCGACTGCTACTTGGAGGTGGCAACAGCACCTCGCCTGTTCCCCCAGATCTTTATCCCCACAATACTTAAAAATTTTTTTTAAAGTATTTATCGATTACTTTAAATATTTTATTTAATAATTAATATGTATAATATTTAATAAATTATATTATAAATTTATACTTCTTTAAAAAATTAATAATATATATTAATTAATAAATAAAATATTTAAAATAATAAATACTTATTTAACAATTTCTCCCCTGCATATATGTTTTTAGTCTTTACACTATTCTTTATTCTAAATAATATAATATTATACGTATAATTATTTTAAAGGGAGATGAAGACAAGAAGTCTACTCTAAACTCTAAAGTATGGTGGACCAATCTGTACGCAGTGGCCATACACATACGGTGGTAGGTAGTAGGTGCCACAGTTCTACCACAACCACAAGCAAACCTAGCACAAAATGATAATTATATATAGATATTTTGTGGTCCATTTTCTTTCTCTAGCAATAACTTCCATCTCTACGTTGTGTCATCATTACCTCCAATTCCAAAATTTCTCACACTAGTAAGCTAAGTCTTTATTTTATTCAAAACCATTCATCGCATCCAAACTTTCATAGTTTTGGAAGCTGCATGATTATTGAAAATCCAATGACTGTTTAAGTGCTACCAAATACCAATCTTAAAATCACTTTGCAATTTTTTTTTTGGGGTAAGCAAAACCCTAATATAGGATTGATTAGGCATAAATTAACAAACTATTAAAAATGAAGAAAATTAATTAATCCCCATAATTTTAAGAATTTAATCAATTTATAGATATATTAAATAAAATAAATTATAAACAATAGTAAAAAAAATTAAAAATTTAAAAGATAAAACAAACTTTAAGAATGCAATATATTAAATTTTTTTTTATCGAATTATTTATTTTGTGGGCTAATCTGCAGCCTGTGTGATATGTGGGTTGAATGGGTCTAACTTGTTTTAAACACGCACCTAAACGGGTTGGACAAATACAAAATCAACCCACCCAATTGTGCGAACTAAATAGACCAGCGCACAAGTTGGATTGACTAAGAATTGAAACTGATAGGAGGATATTAAATGGAAATGTTAAATCTAACTGAATTCACCAAATATGAATCCCGTTCTACTTCACAGTTCACAATTTCATTTTCAGTCCAGATGGTCAATGTTTCTGTTTTTTTTTTAATCTGCTTTCCCCATCAAGGGTGTCAAGATTCAACCAGAATACAAGAAACAGAACTAAAAATGTCATATCGCAGGAGAGAGCCAAACCCAACTTACAAACAAATCCAGTGCCTCGTTTCCCACCAAAAGAAGAGGTCTCGGCTCAAAGGCCCTCAAAGAACCGCATGTGGCCTTCAAATGTCTCTCCATGTCTGATTTTGCTCACTGATCCATCATCTTCAACCTAAAATATTATAAAAGATAACATATTACTCTTTATAGACAAATCATTGATGAAGTTAAAATTGTTTTTTTAATGCATAGTTTCCCATCTGAATCGTGCTATAAGTGGTGCAAGCTTGATACTTACAGGGGATTAATTGCCAACAAGACATGTTATTCAATGATATAACTTCTAAGTATTAATTGTAGCAAGCATTATTCTTATGTTTCATTTTATAATTTGTTTATTCAATTTATATGTAAAACTTCAAATGGTTTTATTGATGACCTTACTCTAAATGGTTTTACTAATAATACACATTTTTTTTTGTTAATCATTATCAACATTCATTTTCTTCTCAAAAGTCAAAACTACACTCTACATTAGAGAAGCCTACACAACAAGATTACCAACTGAAAAAAAGCAGCTCCATACCCAATACTCAGGAGGTCGCATCTTTAGATTGTAAGTTGATGCCATGCTCATGCAATAAGCTCCAGCATCATGAACAACCAGACCAGCACCCTGCAAAGTGAAACAAAGTTTATATAGTTTAATCAAGTTGGCATTGTTGTCATCATCATCATCATTATAGTTTTGTACATATTATGATTTATGAGAGTATATTATTAATTCAACTAATTAAATTTAAGATCAATACTTTATGTTACCTTGGCTGGAGTTGGAAGTTGTCTATCTTTTCCCAAGAAATCTGCAGACTCACAGACAGGGCCGACCACATCAAAGGTTGTTATCTCAGCATTTGATGGGGCAGGAGAAACAAGCTCTATATGCTGCAACCAAACAATGGGATGTTGGTAAATATTCACGGAAAAGAAAATTTCCTGAATATAAAAGGCACATCTAGTCTTTTATTTGTCTCTTTTCATCTAGATTTGGCACAGGCAAGAGGAGTGGGCACGTTTGGGGGGTGGGGGAACTTATGTTAGTTAAAAGCATACGCACTCAAAGTCAAAGAGTCTAGAATCCTTCATTACTCCCCAACATAATCCTTAGAGGAAGGAGGGAGCCATCAGACCCAGAATTCCAATGAGAAAAAACTATATGTTACACATCTGCACCAATATCGATGTATCTGATGCCATAAGAGACTAAGAGTACTTCAATAATTACCTGGTAAGCATCATAAAGACTTGGACGGATAAGTTCAGCCATGCTTCCATCAATTACAATAAAGTTTTTAGATCCATTAGTTTTGACACCAGTCACTCGGTTAACTAAGCAGCAGGTGTTTGCAATGAGTGATCTCCCTGGTTCAATGATGAGGTTAAGATCACAGGAAAGGACAAGCTCCCGTACCTAATCCAACCATTAACATCCAAATATTAAATTAGCAGGAATATACTACAATTAAAAAAGAATATACTACAAGTCTATAATTTACATATAGAAAGAATTAAGAAAAAGGGGCACTAGAACAGGTCTAAGTCTGTGACATTAATAGCTATGTTAAGAAGAAGCAGATGCTCCTCTATGATAATAACAAACACAGACATACATATACAAGCACCTTTCAAAGTATATGTGAAGACTCAAATAAACACCATATGCAATCTGAGAGAAAATACATATTAGATGTATCAAATCAATATGAACTGCTTACTTGTCACACATAACAAGTGTTCATCCAGGAACTTTGTCATCAGCCATTTGTGGCTAGATGAAAGGTCCCATATTTGATTTTATAGAAATTCACCAGGTAAGAAAACTTCCTTCCTCATTAAAGCAGATAACTGATAAGATCACAATCAACAACTGACATCTAGTAATTTATATATTACTTATTTCTGTCCTTTGCCACTATTTTTGTCTTTCATTGACTAAATATAATCCATTTTCAAATCAGGGGACAAAACATATGTCTCAACAGATAACACTGATCTAGTCCCTCATTACTGTAACACTATACATTGATGTAATTTATGCAAATTTAATAGTTCTCAAAGGGCTTATTTTCCACATGTCCCTGCATGTCACAGCTTACAAAATGCTGTGTTTTATAATTATATAATATTGCAATTTAAGAATGCCCATTTATCAATCAATAGTGATTCCTTATTCTTATAAGGAATTGCAAACTTGATGCATTATCATGAAAAATATGGAAAGATAAAGTGAGATATCTTGGTAGAGTCCTCACGGTATCAATGAGATCTCTGGGTGTTGGAAGGATAGCACCAGAATGATAATAATCTATTCCAAGTCCACCACCAATATTTAAATAATCAACTTCAAAACCCTGAGCTCGGATTTGGTCAATGTAGTTGAACATAATACTGGCAGCATCTCTGAAAATGTCTACCTGAAAAGAAAAAAAAAAGGTTCAAGGGATAACATTTTCAACAAATATATTTAAATAGAGATTAAGAATCAACATATAACAATGCAAATTGAGCAGGCAAAGTTATCCAACTAAAAAAGGTCCAAGGTTATTATCGGAAAGCAAAATAAAGCAAGAAAAAATAGATAGGAGAGAAGTAAACCCCAAAGTAACAAAGCAAAAAAAGAAAAAATAATCAAATTGACTAACAACAGTAAAGCAATCATTGTGATGTTTACTCAAGATTTATCTGACACAGGTTGAAAGTGGAATAGGGGAATGAAGTAGAAGAAGAAGAAGAAGAAGAAACTGCGGAATTTACAAATAGAGAATGGTATTTGTTCTCATTTATATTTCTGGATGTACAAAGCTGTATTTATAGTGAAATTCTAGGGAAAAGCCTAAGAGAAAAAATAGGAGAAAAATCAGGAAAGAATTAACTGTAATCCCTTAATTCAAGGGATTGATTTTCAGCCTAAAGTCTAGCCTAGAATCTCTCTAACAATATTTATATTACAACAGTAAATATTGGATTTGATTTGGATATCCAAATCACATCCAAATATTCCAGCAATCATACCAAATCACATCCAAATATTCCAGCAATCATATCTGTACATTCCAACACTCCCCCTCAAGCTGGTGAATATATATCTTCCATTCCCAGCTTGGAAACCATCTCGTGAAAATTTCCACTCTTGAGTCCTTTAGTTAAGACATCGGCAAGTTGATCTCCTGAAGGAACATAGGACATGCAGATTAGTCCTTCCTCAAGTTTCTCTTTAATAAAATGTCTGTCAATTTCAATATGTTTTGTCCTGTCATGTTGTACAGGATTATGAGCAATATTAATTGCAGACTTGTTATCACAAATACAGTCTCATAGGACCCTGCCATTTGATCTTCAAGTCTTCTAGTATAATCTTCAGCCACAATAACTCACAAATTCCTTGTGCTGCTGCTCTAAACTCAGATTCTGCACTTGATCTTGCCACAACATTCTGCTTCTTACTCCTCCATGTTATTAGGTTACTGCCGAGAAAGGTACAATAACCTGTTGTTGATCTTCTGTCAACCACGGAGCCAGCAAAATCTGCATCTGTATAGACTTCTAACTTGAGATTTTGACTCTTCTTAAATAGCACTCCTTTCCCTGGACTTCCTTTCAAATAGTGTAGTATTCGAAGAGCAGCTTGCATATGTGATTCCTTTGGATCATGCATAAACTGGCTAATTAGACTTACTGCATAGGCAATATCTGGTCGGGTATGAGCAAGATAGATAAGCCTTCCTACTAGCCTCTGGTACATTTCTCGATCAACAGCTGGTTCTTCACTTGCTGCTGTTAGTTTCTGGTTTGCTTCAATCGGAGTAGCCACTGGCTTGCAGCCAACCATTCCGGTTTCCTTCAAAAGATCCAGGACATATTTTCTCTGTGAGATAAAGATCCCTTGCTTGGAGTATGAGACTTCAATTCCGAGAAAGTACTTCAGTTTTCCTAGCTCTTTTATCTCAAACTCTTTTGCCAAGCACTGTTTCAGTTTGAGTTTCTCCTCTTCATCATTACCAGTAACTATTATGTCATCAACATATACCAGAAGTGCTGTAACTCCCCCTGAATCCGTGTGCTTGATAAACAGTGTGTGATCTCCTTGACTTTGCTTATACCCTGACGCTTTCATGACTTTGGTAAATCTTCCGAACCAAGCTCTTGGTGACTGTTTTAGCCCATACAGGGCTTTCTTTAGCTTACATACTTTAGTTGTCGTTTCTCTTCCTTCAAAACCTGGTGGAATACTCATATAGATTTCTTCTTCTAGGTCCCCATGTAAGAAGGCATTCTTTACATCATATTGTTGAAGTTGCCAATCAAAGTGAGCAGCTAGAGATAGTAGGATTCTCACCGTGTTCATCTTAGCTATTGGTGCAAATGTCTCCTGGTAGTCTACCCCATAAGTTTGAGTGTACCCTTTAGCCACCAACCTAGCCTTGTATCTCTCGAGTGAGCCATCAGCATTGTATTTCAGAGTAAAAACCCATTTGCAGCCGACTAAATTCTTTCCATTCGGTCTGTCAACTATCTCCCATGTCTTGTTTTTCTCTAGTGCCCTCATTTCTTCCTTCGTTGCATTTCTCCACTCTTCTTTTGACAATGCCTCAGATAGAGATTTAGGAACAGCAATAGTATCTAAGCTTGCAATAAAATTTTTGTGGGGTGGTGACAAACGTTGTAGTGACACATAGTGAGACAATGGATAAATAGGTTGCTTTGTGCACTTTCTGGAACCTTTTCTAAGGGCAATGGGAAGATCCAAATCATCAACAGAGGGTTCAGTCAAAGAAGGAATAGAACTTACCGTGCTTTCATTGATAATGGGGAGATTTAAATCATGATTATGAACAGATTGTTCAGCCAAATGAGGAATAGGACTTACCGTGCTTTCATTGAGAAGGTCCGGATTGGTAGTCTGGCTTTGCTTCGGATTAGGAACAGTAGCTGATCTCCTTGAATATATCTGAGAAAAACTTCTAGGATTATGAACAGAATCGGTTTGAGGAAGGGTTATAGGTTCCTGAGAAATGAAATTTGGAATAGACTCAAGTTGAGAATTTTCAGGAGTAGTAGATTGGGAAACAAAATCAGTTGGGGAAGCAGATGGAGTTTGAGAAATGGAGACGGGTAACTCAAGATCACTAAGACCCAGACCCAGACCATCTATTTCAGGAGCATTCTTATCTTCCAATGAATTCTCCCCTGAAGATAAGAATGGTTGAAATATGACTTATTCTCAACAAAGGTTATATCTGCTGACATATAGTATTTCCTAGAAGGAGGATGGTAGCATTTATAACCTTTTTGTGTGCTAGAATAGCCAAGGAAGATGCATTTGGTGGCTCGTGGATCTAATTTTCCTCTCTGGTGGTTATGTATATGGACAAAGAGAGTACAACCGAAAACTCTTGGTGTAAGGCCATTGGATACTCGAAAGTGAGGATAGAAAGTGGATAGAATTACCATGGGTGTTTTTTGGTCCAATATTCGTGAGGGTAACCGATTTATCATATAAGTGGCTGTAAGAATAGCTTCCCCTCAATAAGACTTAGGAACTTTCCCATGAAATAACAAGGCTCGGGTAGTGTTAAGAAGGTGACCATTTTTCCTTTCAGCAATTCCGTTCTGTTGGGGTGTATTGACACAGAATGACTCGTGTATGATTCCCTCCTTTTGAAAATATGGTGACAGCACTTGATTAAAATAATCTTTGGCATTGTCAGACCTAAAGACTTTAATTTTGACCCTAAACTGATTCTGAATCATGGAATGGAAGGAAGGAATAACAGAACTCACATTAGATTTTTTGTTTGAGCAAGAAAGTCCATGTGACTCTAGTACAATCATCTATTAAAGTAACAAACCAACGAGCTCCTGAGACATTTGGGATTGTAGAAAGTCCCCAAATGTCACTATGGACTAAATCAAAAGGTTTAGAACATCGTTTATTGCTAATAGGAAATGAAACCCGAGAGTGTTTGGCAAAATCACAAAACATCACAATGAAATTCCTTAATATCTAAATTCTGAAACAAAGATGGGTACATAACTTTTAAAGTTTGAAAGGATGGATGGCCAAAA
The DNA here is from genome assembly GCA_019955255.1 of Castanospermum australe. Lineage (NCBI taxonomy): Eukaryota > Viridiplantae > Streptophyta > Magnoliopsida > Fabales > Fabaceae > Castanospermum > Castanospermum australe. The sequence continues at coordinate 236,327 of NSJW01000885.1, read as the reverse complement.
CGAAAATGATGAAGCCAAATGGCTTCTTTATTAGAAGTTGTAAGGAAAGAAACAGATAGATTTGGTGAAACTCCTTTAGAGGCATCTGGGATCTCAAGAAAATACAGCCCATTCCTTTCCTTAGCAAGTCCAATCCTCCTCTCCGAGCCCTTGTCCTGAAAAACACAATAAGATGGATAAAAAACCACATTACACTGTAAATCTTTAGTGAGTTTCTGGATAGAAACAAGGTTGGCTGATAATTTTAGCACATGAAGGACATCTTTCAAGGTAAGATTTGGTGAAATAGATATATTCCCAATTCCAGCAACAGTAGCAAGTGATCCATTTGCTACTGTGATTTTTCTATTACTAGGACAAGGGGTATACGTGCTAAACTGTGAGGAACAAGGAGTCATATGGTCAGTAGCTCCAGAGTCTATGATCCAGGAAGTGTCTAAGTGATTCCGTGAGGCATGTAAGCCAAAGAAACAGGAAGATTTACCTGAGAGGGTTAGAGAGCATGAACCTGAGGGCTTATCTAGAGATTCTAACAAACCTCTGATTTTCTCAATTTCAACCTGATTGAAGTTTCCTTTCTGCTGTTCTTCCGGAAACTCAGTCAAATGAGCTTGAGGATGTGCTAATCGATTCCCCCATTCTCGGCTTGCTGGTTTGCCATGCAATTTCCAGCATTTCTCCTTTGTGTGCCTCGGCTTCTTGCAATAGGTGCACCACAAACTGTCTCGGTTATTATTCTGCTGAGTTCTTTCAGTCTTTGCCTCGGTTCTGCCAGTCAGCAATGCTGATGCCTCCAACGTCTGAGGTTCAAGCATGACACTCCTTCGGCTCTCTTCTGCTCGGACTAGGGAAATACTTTCTTCCAATGATGGAACTTCCTCCTTGTCAAGTATCTGAACTCTCACCTGGTCAAATTCTGAATTAAGGCCAGCCAGAAAGTCATAAACCCTCTCCTTCTCTATGAAAATTTTCAACGTGGCTGCATCTTCTGAACACTTCATAATGCATACTCGATAATGGTCGAGTTCCTGCCACAGATTTTGCAAAGTATTAGCATACTCAGTGACTGTCTTGGTCCCTTGTTTTGTTCCCCTTGCTTTTGCCTGGATTTCATATATTTGGGCTGTATCTCGGGCCTTTGAGTATGTCCTCCGAACAGATTCCCAAATATCCTTTGCTGTTGTTAGAAACATGCACGTATCGCTGATAGCCGGTTCCATAGAATCCCACAGCCATGACATAATCATAGAATCAGCTTCATCCCATGCTTCAAATCCAACTTCTCCTGGTTTACGTCCAGTTCCAAGCAAGTGGCTGAGTCGGCCCTTTCCTTTCAGGTAGGTTTTGACAAATTGAGACCACTTGAGAAAGTTTTTCTCATTTAGCCTGTAGGTTGCCCTAACATTTTGTAGGTCCCCAGTCATATGATTGGACATAGTTTCCTCTGGTTTGACAGAGGTTTGAGGAGCAGAGGTTCCAGACATTGAAGCTGAAAAACAAGGAATTGGTTTAAGCAAAGGTGAGGTACGGGTACAGCAATGAAGGCTGTAGAACAGAACAGAGATACAGCAATGAAGGCTGCAGACAGACGCAGAAAGTAGAGAAAAAAAGGAAAGAAACGCAGCAATGAAGGCTGCAAAGGAAAAGGGAAAGAGATGCAGCAATGAAGGCTGCAAATAGAACCCAGAAATCTCTCCTAAAGCTCTGACACCATGCGGAATTTACAAAATAGAGAATGGTATTTGTTCTCATTTATATTTCTGGATGTACAAAGCTATATTTATAGTGAAATTCTAGGGAAAAGCCTAAGAGAAAAAATAGGAGAAAAATCAGGAAAGAATTAACTGTAACCCCTTAATTCAAGGGATTGATTTTCAGCCTAAAGTCTAGCCTAGAATCTCTCTAACAATATTTACATTACAATAGTAAATATTGGATTTGATTTGGATATCCAAATCACATCCAAATATTCCAGCAATCATACCAAATCACATCCAAATATTCCAGCAATCATATCTGTACATTCCAACAGAAACATATAAAAATTTTCTGGATATACCTTGGTAATTGTTGACCCAAGATGGCAGTGGGCCCCTACAAGCTTTAATTCATTAGGCTGCTCCTTCACAGCATCTAGAAACCACTGAAGCTTCTCATTTCTAATGCCAAATTTAGAGTTCTTATTCCCAGTGGCAACATAAGGATGGACCTAAGGATATAAAAGAAATATTATTAGAAAATGTCAGCATTAAAAACATAGTATGAAAATGCAGAGGAGAGCTGGAAATTTGGAGGTCTCGAGTTGGGCCAACAGTGATGTTGTAAGCATAGCAGCCACAACTAATTAATAAAGTTTTGGTAACAATGAAGGTCATCTTCTATTCATAGTTTAGAAGGAATAGTAACAGCAGCAGGAGGGAATCCACTGTAACTAATGAAATGGAGAATTTTACAATGTCAGTGGAAGGGAGATATCACGGGAATAGAAAAATATTCTTGCTGTTGAATGTTGTAGATTGTTGAAATTACAGACAAAGTTGTTCCAATCAAATGCCCTGAGTATTGCATCAAAGATAACTCTGATGACTGTGTTAGTCATTAACAATCTTCAGTTCCTTCTAGACTTGGAACCTATTTCAATCAAATCAAGGCCACTGCAGGACAAGTTTCAAATTCAAAAATCCTACTTGATAACTATAATTTTAGTTGAAATCAAACATTTATTTTGTTCTTCGGGAGCCTTCTTTTGTATCTAACTTCACTCAGTTGTGTATCAATTAGTCATACTTAAAAAGATATCATGTCTGTAAAAATTGCTATAAAGGCTGAATTACAAGCTTCACATAACAAACTTTGCAACACATAGTAAACTCTTTCAATATTATACCTGTGGATCCACATCAGGATTAATCCGAAGTAAAACATTCACCCTCTTTCCAGCAATTCTTGCAGCCGCTACAATGTTTTCCAAGTCAAATTCACTATCAACGTTGACAAAAACACCTTCTTGGGCAGCCAAGACCAAATCCTCCAAGAGCTTCCCATTCCCATTAAAGATACAACTATTCATCCATGAATTCACCCAGAAATACAATGAGTATCTCACAATTTTTTTAGAAAAATAGAAAAAAGTACTAAGAATCAGTTACAGAAAACTGCCAAACAATGTAATTTGAACCAAAGTTATGCAAGTGCCAGATGAAATTCCCATATATCCAGCTGGCAAGGTCAACCAAGTACATATGACATGTGCGGAAAAGATCATAAAGAAACATAAATAGATTGATATGTGTAGATACATTCATGGGTTGAGTGTAATTCAACCTTGTGGGATCAAACCCAGCACGAAGAGCCAGTCTAAGCTCGTTCCCACTTACAAGCACAGCACCACAACCCAACTGCCTCAAATGCTCCAAAATCTTTAAGTTATTGTTGGCCTTGATGGCGTAACCAATTATAGACCTCAAACCTTCCAAGGCGTCCCTATAAGCTTCAACATTTCTAGTAATCTGGGGCTTACTGTACAAATAGAAAGGTCTTCTCTCAACAGATTCCATAATTTCATCCACTTTAACTCCCTCACAGTACAGAAACCCATCTTCAGATTTGGTGAAACAGTGCTGAAAATGAGTCTTCTTGGAGTTGTCTAGTGGGGTTGTAGTAGTGTTCTGGGAGAGAACCGCTCTAAGAATACGTGGTCTAGTGGTAGCTTGGAAGGGTAGAATTAGGTTGTTTTGGGTGAAAGGGTTTTGGTTTAAAGAGTGATTAAAGGTTTTGGGAAGCGAAGGAGAGTGAGGAAGGAGGTGTGTGGCCGCCATTGAAGTGGCAATAATGTTCCTGAAAATAAAAGTGAATTTAATCTTAGTCATCTACAATTAGTGCTCCAAGAAAATTGCAAATCGATATTTTCTTTTGCAGATACTGTGCTTGAGTATGGGGATGTAGGGGAAAGGGAATAAGAATGTAATAAAAATTTGAAAAAAAAAAGGGGTGCATAAAGGGAGGGGCATTGTCAGAAAAATGAGGTAGCCAAACTTGAGAGCTTACAAACATTAGAAAATAGATACCAAAAGCACACGTAAATGGTGGTACGTAATGAGTAGAGAAGTAACATTTGGTACACAATATCAGAATCAAAATATCAAATAATCAATCAGTATAAACAGCATGTCCATGGGTGAACAACAAAACTGATGCGTTTGAATGACCAAATTGATTCAGCAACTCAGCGAGAACTAGGAGGAGAGCCTACCTATCACAAAGTTCAAAGAAACCCAAACCGCAGAAATTGCCGACAATGAGTTCAAGGGGGGAGGAGGAGGAGGGACTGGGAAGTTGGAAGTAAGGTGCGACTGCGAGAGTGCAAAAGGAAAATCGCAAGTCAACGCCCATCCCAGGCTTCAAACGTTAAACGCTTTTTTCCAAAATCAGGCTTCACAAGCCCGTTTTCTGTTGGTCTGACCCATTAGAGCCCAAAAGGGCTTATTTGATCTGGTTTAGGCCTATCTCAGGTGTTGAACTAAAACAAAAAGGCCTAACTCAGGCTAAACTAATGTTGACCTGTGACAAAAAAAGAAAAAATTAGTATTGACCAAAAATATAAATAAATGAAGCTAGAATAGTGTTCAATTCAATGCATGCCATTCCCTTCCCTTCCCCTGCAACACGAATTTTCAATAAGTAGTGGCTCGTTCGTGAATTTTTTACTCTCATACCAAATTAACTTTGAGTATAGAGCAATTGATATCTAAGAACTCATAGTAAAGTTTACATGGTGATTTTACCCCTATATATGTATAGAACTCATTTCAATTTACATAAGCTACAAGATATTAAGTTTATATAGTGTTAATGAAGGAAAGTTTGATTCATGAACAAGACGAGTACATGCAACACTTAAATGAAACTTCAATTGTTATATATCTGTGATTTATTTATTATAATAGAAGGTCCACGACAAGCCACATGTATGATCTTCCTTTCGTTCGTGAGGAGACCCCTGCTGATATCATTTTGGAAATCCTTAACCTATTAATGAAAAATAAAAATTCATAAGTTCATGATGATTTTAAGAACTTGATATGCAATTTTGAACAACAAAAATGGCAAGACACATTAGATGACAAAATAATTTAATATATTTGATAACGACAAGTGAATAGTATTAATAATTTTATTTTATTTAATAATTATTTTTAAATTAGTTGAATTTAGTCTAAAAATTTTAATTATTTTTTTTTAATGATGTAGCATTACTTGAGGTGATAAATGTCATATATTTAGGTCTGCAAATTGTCACCAATTTTCGATACAAATAGCATTACTCCATCACAAATATTAATGAAAGCACAACGGTAATGATTGAGACCCACAAGGCAACATGTAAATCTATTATTAAAGAAAAGAAAGCCATTTTCGGTTAAAAGAAAAAGATTAGAGGACTGACGAAAAGAAGGGATAATTTTTGACAGACTGAGCCTAGTACACGTGCACATACAATACTTAGCTTCTTTATGAGGGGAAGCATGGAGATAAGATGATCGGATGTCTATATCTTCCTTATCCAATGTACAACAAGACTTCTCAGGACACGCGTCAAGAACCTGTCGTGAATCGTGTACAACGGAAGTTTGGCAATGTGACGCCTGTCCCTTTAACTTTAAATAGACAGATGTTGAGCCATAATATACAAACCGTGTTACCCAAAAATAAAATAGGCGTTGAAAGGTGCTTCACAGGGTAGTAGTCCTAGACGTAGATGTTTGCCACGACTAGCACTGCATAATATTCAGTCAACTTTTTATACTGTAGTCATTTGCCAAGACTAGCTCTATCATTTAGACAAGTGGACTGGTACGAAGAAAGGAGCTTTTCCGTACCCTATCCTCTTCCCTTTCTAACTCTTTGCTTAAAGACGAAGAGCTGTGTCTCCTTCAAGATGAGCTCTTTCTAATTCTCAAGTACTATTACTTCTATTTCTTATTCTATTATTACATTGTTTTCTTCCTTCCTTTAAACGATTCCAACACTTCCGAGTTGAATGTTCAAAAGGGAGGAAAAAAAAAAAGCTTCTATAACGGAAACTTATTCTATGCACAATTTTATCAACGCCTATTAATACTCAATATTATTACTCAGCAAGAGGAGAAGTTAGATTAAGCTGCAAAAATATTTTCTGTTACTTTCACTCAGCAGGAGAAGAAATCAACTTAGAAACAACAGAATAAATTCATATTGCAATAAGCCTAAATTTTGTTTGTTCTGTTAGTTAGTTTTCTATTTCTGTTGGTCTTCTATTTCTGTTAGTTCTGTTAGTTAGTTTTCTGTTTCTGCTAGTTAGTTAATTAGTTTTCTATTAATTGTTAGTTAGTTGGCTAGATATTGATGTATATATAAGTTAACTCTACGACCATATAGAGCACTGAAGAAGATTCATTTTCTCTGCAAGTTTTCGTTTCTTTCTTTGCAAGTTTTTGTTTTTGCAACACACACTTCTCTACGAAGTATATTTTCTTCATGGTATCAAAGCTCTCTTAGAGAGAGCTCTGCTTTTGCTGCTTTCAATCATGGCAAATTCAGTCATTGAAGCTTTATATAATCCTACCAGTCCTTACTACTTGCATCCAAATGAGAATCCTGCATTAGTACTGGTTTCATCGGTTCTTTCAGGCCCCAATTACCATGATTGGGCAAGATCCATGATCATAGCATTGGACACCAAGAATAAGCTTGGTTTTGTTGATGGTTCCCTTCTAGCTCCAGAAGCTAGAGATTCACTTCATCGAGTTTGGCACAGATGCAACAATATGTACTTTTTTGGATCATACATGCATTGGAGCCTACCTTAGCCAAAAGTGTTTCTTTGGATCAAGAAGGCTAGTGATGTGTGGAGAGATCTTAAGGATAGATTCTCTCAGGGAGATGCTTTTCGCATTGCAAAATTATAGGAGGAGTTGCATACTTTGAGATAAAGTGAAATGTCTGTCTCCACCTACTTTACAAAATTGAAAATTATTTGGGATGAATTAGATGAATTCAGACCCATACCTAGCTATAAATGTGAAATTCCTTGTGTTTGTGATGATTATGATATAATGAGGCAATATAGGTAGAATGATTATTCTATAAGGTTCTTGAAAGGCCTAAATGAAAAGTTTTCGATAGTAAGGTCTCGGATTATGCTGATGGAGCCCATGCCACCTATAAACAAGGTGTTTTTTTTTTGTGGTTCAACAAAAAAGGCAGAAAAGAGATATTACACTTGATGATGGCAAAATTCTGGCAGCTGGCACTGATGCTACTGCAACAAAATTCAAAAAATCAGCATATGGCAGAGGCCAAACTAGAAGATGATCTACAGGCAAAGACAGCAATACAAACAAGTTCTGCACATACTGCAATAGACCTAGACACATAGTAGGGATATGCTATCAAAAGCATGGATTTTCACCTGGTTTTAAATTTAGGAACCAGACTGCAGTAGTGAATTCTGTTGATCTTCCTAAAGATAATGACAGGTCGATTTCTGAGAACAATCTTTAAGAGAAATCTAAAGGAATAGACCAGTCACAGTCCAGCTTTCCTTTTTCTCTAAAGCAGTGTCAACAGATTCTAGCTTTGCTTAAGACCACAAATAACAGTACAACTTCTCACAATGCTAATCAAATTAGCACTCATACTACAGACAACCATTTTACAAATGTCTCAGGTACTGCCCTTAGTCTTTCAGTCAATTCTACCTCAAGTTTCTGGATAATAGACATAGGAGCCACAAACCACATTTGCTTTTCTTTGTCACATTTTGTTACATTTAGGAGCATTAATCCCGTAGCAGTTAGATTACCTAATGGTAAACAATTAATTGTAAATTTTTTAGGTTCTATTCAGCTCACAGACAACTTGTTCTTGTCTGATGTTCTTTATCTACCAAATTTTTGTTTTAATCTCATTTCAGTAACAAAGCTCACCTCCTCTTTTACCTGTCAGCTGACATTTTATCATAACAAATGTGTGATACAGGACATGCATAGCTCGAGGATGATTAATATAGCTAATGTTGAGACTGGCTTATACACTTTGATAGTTCATAATACACTCAAGCCCACTACTGTAATAGACACTAAAGCCTTATCTGTAAATAAGAATCTTCTTAATGGGTTCGACCTATGGCATTTTAGGTTAGGACATCCATCATCTATTCTTGTCACTGTACTTCAGAAACAAGATGCATCTATCTCATGTAATATGAATAACATTTGTGATATATGCTATTTTGCCAAACAAAGAAAACTTCCATTTCCTACTAGCAATTCAAGATCTGTCCAGTATTTTGAGTTGTTGCATGTGGATATCTGGGGTCCATATGCTGTCAATGGCATCCACAGACATAAATACTTTCTCACTGTGGTATATGACTACTCAAGGTATACTTGGGTATATTTGATGAAAAATAAGTCAGAAGCTAGATTTCAATTACAGAACCTTATTAATCTGATTGGAAATCACTTTGAAAACAAAGTAAAATCGTCAGGACTGATAATGGTAAAGAATTCTCTATAACATAATTCTATAACAAAAAGAGGATCATACATCAAACCACATGTGTTAAAACATCACAGCAAAATGCAGTAGTGGAACGAAAACATCAGCACATATTGAATGTTGCGCAAGAGCATTGATGTTTCAGTCTAACTTACCTCAATTATTTTGGACCTACAGCATATTGCATTCAGTATATCTCATTAATAGATTGCCTAGCCCCTTATTATCTCATAAATCTCTTTATGAACTACTGCATAATAAGGCTGCATCCTTAGAGAATTTAAGAGTCTTCAGTTCATTATGCTTTGCTTCAACTGTCACAGCACATAGGCTTAAGTTTGATGTTAGAGCACGAAAATGCATCTTTTTAGGATACAAAACTGGAACTAAAGGATATGTTCTGTTTGATTTACACAATAAAGAAATATTTTTGTCCAAACATGTTAATTTTCATAAGTCACATTTCCCATTTCATGACATCTCAACTCATACACATCATGCTGACAACACACTCACACTTCCACTACCACAAAATGGTCAATCTCATGACCACACCACCACACTTGACCTAGTACCATCCACTTACAACTCAGCTTCAGAACCCATGTCATATTCCGCTCCACAAGTACAAATAGAAATTGTTGCTAATCTTCCAACCAGGCATTCCACCAGAATAAAAAGACAACCAACTTACTTGCAGGACTATCATTGTGAACTGTCCACTTCAACTTCAATACCAAATTATGCCTCAAGTAATGCTTATCCTTTATCAGCATTCATTTCATATAATTCTTTTTTCCAAAACATAAACACTTCACTCTTTCCTTATCCACCACCAACCACCTACTCTCAAGCTGTTAAACATAATTGTTAGCAGCAAGCCATGAATCAGGAAATCACAGCTCTGGAGCAAAATCAAACCTGGATCTATACTAACTTATCCAAAGGAAAAACTCTTATAGGATGCAAGTGGGTTTATAAGATAAAGCACAAATCTGATTGTTCTATAGAAAGGTACAAAGTTATATTAGTGGCTACGGGATACACTCAACAAGAGGGAATTGATTACTTTGACACATTTAGCCCAACAGCTAAAATGACAACCATTCATGTGTTATTAGTTATTGCAGCTGCCAATGGATGGTTCCTTCAACAGCTGGATGTCAACAATGCCTTTTTACATGGAGATATTGATGAAGAAGTCTATATGATGGTTCCTTAGGGTGTTGTTCCTCGCAAAACAAATCAAGTTTGCAAACTAAAGAAGTCACTATATGGACTTAAACAAGCCAGCAGACAATGGTATTCCAAATTGAGTTCTTCTTTGATTTCATCGGGGCACTCTCAATCAAAGTCAAACTACTCGTTGTTTACAAAACAGAATGGATCATCCTTTACAACACTTTTGGTTTATGTTGATGACATTATCCTGTCAGGAAATGATATGCAAGAGATTTCACGAATTAAAAGGTCTCTCGATGCAGCCTTCAAAATAAAAGATCTTGGAGATGTCAAATATTTTCTAGGACTTGAGATAGTGAGGTCACACAAAGGTATTGTCTTGTCACAAAGGAAATATGCTTTAGAAATGTTGTCTAACACAGGGTTGCTAGCATCTAAACTTGCCAAGACACCAATGGAGTTTAATACCAAATTATATCAAAGTTCTGCAGAAGCCTATGCAGATAGTTCAGCATATAAAAGTCGATTGGTAGGTTACTTTACTTGACCACTACTTGCCCGAATATTGCATACTCAGTGCAATAGCCGAGTCAGTTTATGTCAAATCTGACTGTTGCACATTACCAGGCTGCTACAAGGGTACTTTGATATATTAAAGGGAATCCTGGATATGACATTTTCTTACCAGCATAGTCAGATTTTAGGCTCAAAGCCTTTTCAGATTCTGATTGGGCTGGTTGCACTGAAACCAGAAGGTCCATAACTAGTTTTTGTATTTTTTTAGGCGATTCTCTCTCATTTCATGGAGATCTAAGAAGCAAACAATAGTCTCCAGGTCCATCCTTTGAAGCAGACTACAGGGCCATGGCAGCCACCACTTGTGAATTAACAGTAGCTACAGTTTCTACTGAAAGATTTTCAAATTACATTCACTCAATCAGCATTACTATATTGTGACAACCAGTCTGCAAGGCACAATTGCAGCAAATCCAACTTTTCATGAGAGGACCAAGTACATTGAGATAGATTGTCACATAGTTCGTGAGAAGTTATATAGTGGCCTTATTCATCTGATGCCAATCTCTTCCATGAATCGGCTAGCTAATGTATTCACTGAGCCTTTGGCTACCACTTCCTTTCTTCAAATACAAAACAAGCTGGGAATGTATGACATACATTCTCCAGCTTGTGAGAGGTAATACCAAGTACTATTACTCAGCAAGAGGGGAAGTCAGATTAGGCTGCAGAAGCATTTTCTGCTACTTTTAGTCGGTAGGAGAAGAAATCAACTTAGAGACAGCACAGCAAATTCAGATTGCAGCAAGCCTAAATTCTGTTTGTTCTGTTAGTTAGTTTTCTGTTATGCAGTTAAATTTCTATTAAGTTAGTTTTCTGTTGTTGTTAGTTAGTTAATTGATTTTCTGTTAATTATTAGTTAGTTGGCTGGATGTTGATGTATATATAAGTTAACTCTACGACCAAATAGAGCACTAAAGAAGATTCATTTTCTCTGCAAGTTTTCATTTCTTTCTCTGTAAGTTTTTGTTTCTGTAACTCACACTTCTCTACGAAGTATATTTTCTTCGCCAACCCTTTTTTCTCAGTTGCATAATGAAAGCATCTTTTTTCTAAAGCTAATTCAAGTAACAAGAACTTCTGAAGGATGGTTATATCTGATCTTGATCCCACTAGCTGTTTCCTTTAGTTCCTCTTGCCATGCCATGTTTCAACATCACGTCAAAGGAATACATCAGAATTGATGACTACACAACCGCTCAAAGCTTCTTGAGTTATCTCCCAACCAGCCCCAGCTATACAAAGCAGTTCTTTCAACCACTGCCAATTGTTAGATGAGACCGGGGAGGGGACCAACCATGGCTATCATATTGTCCTCAGATACATGTGCACATGACCCCTTAACTTTTTCTTTGAATCCCATGTGGCCCTCGGTAACACATGGCAATGTCCCATTCGCTGGGGGAAAAGGGCCCTACAAACTGCAGTCTCTGTCCAACTGAGCTGAGGAATGCAATCCTGGGTCACTCTCTTGTCTGTTGTCTTTAGGTCTCCTAGACCTTTTGAACTCGAAAACCAGTTACTTCATGACAGTCCATGAACATTTGCCTCATAATCGGTCCCATTCTTAATTATAAACACTTTAGCCTCATTTAAAATGAACCATAGTTCTGTTCATTACCCCCATCAAGTCATGTATTGTTTTCTACTGTTCTCTATTTCTCTCTTAATTAAGTGGTTCTGTCATCTGTGTTTGCTACTTTTCTCAGCGAAATAGCTGAAAAGGCATGGGGTTGACATAGAAGGCTAGTTAAGCGTAAAAATTAGTTGGCATTGAATAGTAAGATTAAAAGCGGGCACTTACAACTTAAAGGAAATCAGTTTCACAAGAAGGTAACAAAGTAGTTTCACATATTCAGGTCAATCCCAGTAATATACAAAAGAGATTCCAAAAAAAAAAGGCAGAATATTGATGTTCGAAAATAGCTTCTTCCACCTCCAAAATTCTGTGGTCTCATCTTCTGTTCACATGAAGTAATCCCAGCTACCTTGAGATGTCATATTCTTGAGGGTAAGCGAGCTGCTGTTCCATCTGCCAGCTCAACTTGGAAGCAACACTTTCGTGACAGGGAACATAATCCTGTGAATTAAACATAAGAATATTTGATTTTCTGCTTACATATTACAGAACTGCATTATTCTGCAGAAGAAAAGTTGATTACGTATACAATTGATTTGAAAAGCTTGATGACAGAAATGTGCTTATCGTTAAACATTAAAGAAAAAAGATTCATTTATCCCAATCTCTGAAAATTATATTTTATCTTCGCATTTACAAATATTCCAATTTTCTATTTACATAACACGAATCAGAGCAACGTCTGTTTTGGTGTGATTTTTCTAATGAAATAAAAGCAACAGATTTCACAAAGGGGTAGAGTCAATTTTTGTTTTCCTGTAACAAGATGCAAATATATATAGTTTGAGGACATCAATCATATTACCTCCAATTTCTTCACCAACTCTTTTGCTGTTGGTGCTGATACAATTATGTGGCGGGCATTTGGATTAATAAATCCCTCTTCCACAGCTTTGTCAATAAATGACAGCAAGGAATTGAAGTACCCATCAACATTTACTAGTCCCACCTACAATGTTGGAATGTCAAGAATGATTAGGCTGAGAGCACAAGGCAACTCCACGGACATGAATTAATTAATAATATAGGTTCCCAGCAAAATGGGACAAGTCAATTACCGGCTTGTCATGAATCCCAAGTTGAGCCCAGGTTATGACTTCAAGAAGCTCCTCTAGAGTCCCATAACCGCCTGCATTTAACTTGCATGAGTTTCTTCAAATATTGAATACAAAAATATAGGATAGGCCATCCATGATTGAGATGATAATGAGAAAAAACGAAGTTAAATTGAATAATTCTTGTTATATTGGCTTACACCCTGCCAGAAGAAAAGAGATATTGAAATTTATTTGAATAATTTGAAAACTCTGTTTCACTGTCTGCTTTCTTTTCGACCTTGGTGTCTTTTTCTCCACACGTTTAGGAGTGACTCCTCTATGTGGGGTGCACATAGTATTTAGCACTCTCACTCTCAGTCTCAGCTTCATGTGCAAATGCAATTATGGATCTGGTCATCTATGGGTTTTGTCTTCCCAGTGTTCCCACCCTCCCTCCTGTTTACACTTCCACTCATGGAGCGCCTGAGGAATCCACTTTCATACGAGGGATCCCAAGATAGAGCGAATTACAACTTTGTCTTTGCGTGCCTCCTCTCTCTGTCACTAATTTCCAGCACTCAATTACTCAGGATGATAACAACTACTAGTGGAAAGGTCTTCGAAAATGGCAAAGCATTATTTGGTGTCAGGTGCAGGTGCTAGTTGGAAACGTTATCTCGTGAAAGTTCTTGTTTTGCTTTACTTCCCCTCCCTGTCAAAGGCAGGAAGTTTGGTACAATCACGTCATGGTCCAAACGGAAGCAGAGGAAAAAAAAATGGTATTCGACCAGAACCACAGTTGCTCAGAGCGGCAGAAGCTCTAAATTTTAGTCCATGATGTTAATGGGTCAGGTGAGGTCAAGATCAACTAGCCCTGAAGGGTTGCTCTCTAATCATGGCATCGGGGAATGTGAAAGCAAGCCAGAAAAGTTGTTTAGGGCTCAGTAGTTCGCCTCGCTCGGTTGTATCTGGTTTTGCATCAGTGTCAAACTGAATTGAACAAAAGTGGTGGCACCCAAGATTATTTGAGACTCTCACAAAACTTCGAAATTCCTGTCCCACTTGTGTATCCTCCCTCAATGCCTCAAATGTTTGCCGAGTCGACATTATCCATTACGTATGGCTTCCAAATCATACACAAGTACTTAATACCTTGTCAAGCAACATCCATGATTAGGCGTGACAAAATTATAATAATGTTTAATCAAAAAGGTTTAAAAAAGAAAAAATACCACAGCCAGTGTCAGCTGATATTTGGGTAATAATTTCGGGATTCGTTTAATAAAATTAGGAAACTTTCATAGACAACCAGTTTGTTGAATAACAAGGCAAGTAGGAAAGAGAGACCGATGGAAAAAATTTCGTTTAACTATTCTCGAAAGAGTCAACAGTGAGTCATGGTCAATGCTACATGCTTGAAGTAGAAAGCTTGAAGCCCCACGATGGTTCTACTTTTTCTTATTGCACCTCAGATAAGTACTAACGCAACCAAGTATTTGCAGGCTAACCTGGTAAGGCAATAAAGGCATCTGAATGCTTAGCCATCTCTGCCTTCCTTTGGTGCATATCTGCTACAGCCTTTACTTCTCCCACTGTTTCACCAGTTAGCTGCAGAAGGGTTCCAACGCACATTGGAGGGAACAAAAAATAAGAGGAAAACGAGCCAATTTAAAGAGAGAAAGAGCAGCTAGGTAACGATGAAACTTGAAGGAACGGCAATCCGATGCATTTAAGCTAGCTATATAGACAGTACTTTATAACCGAAGAGATTGAATATTAAGAAAAAAATAAAAAAATAAAAAAATAAAAAAAGAAGGCAAAGGAAAAAAAAATTCTAGCCCAGCAACAGCCAATGAAGTAAAACAAGAGAAACGCAGAGCAGATCAGCTGAACATACAAAGATAAAATTATTTGCAAAAGAAAATAACTGAAAACGAAGAATATACAGGACAAGAGAGATATAACCAGTTGGAATACATGAATAGAATATAGAATCAATGGGGAAAAAGAACAAATTCTGAGTTCGACCCTTGACGAAGGGATACAAAATAAAATATAAAATACAACGAGCAATACTTTATTACGACAAGAAAAAAGAGTTTAAGCTTTTCTCCTGGCTGAAGCAGACATACCTCTCGAGGCATGAGCGTCTTGGGAATAACTCTGCAAGAGACAATAACATGACAAATATAGTGTCAATCGAGAAAGAGACCAACATAAGCACAGTGGTTACTCATTGACTCTGATTTCTTGATCTTCCTTTTACCCAACATCTTTGGGGGGAAAAAAGACAAAGAGAAATGAAAAACAGAACGGCGAGTAAAAGAGGAAAGAGTCTTACCCAATGACATGCCGACCGCCATCATGAACAGCTTGTGAAACTAAACCCATTAGACCAATGCTTCCCCCTCCATAGACCAGATCGATGTTCCTTGAGACCTTCGGAGACCATCAACAATAATATAATCAGCCTAGAAAGACTGAATAGCAAAAGCAAACAAAGAGTGGCTATGATTGTATGCTGTCAAAAAAAAAAGAGTATGAATGATGACCCATCTGGAAAACAATCCCATGAGAGACTGAGAGTACGTTTTTAACTGTTTGAAATCCAAGAAAACACTGGAGTAAAAGGAAAAAGCACTGAAAATGATTCTTCAACGCTCACTTGGCGGTGGGCACTTGTAAGTCCGTGCAACTGTTCAGTTCAGAGCTACTGAGCTTCTAAGGTAAATAGCTAAAAATTATGGAGACTTTAAGTTCCGGGAACCGAAAGGCAACAGATGTCTAAAAACATGCGAGAACAACTACGCAAATTTTTGCACTTTCAGAATGTTTTTGGGCTTGTTGGATATGATGAAGAAACAGCGTATTTTGCATTACATACGCGCTGGACAGACACAGACTCAATCAAGAGACAAGCTATTATTTCAAGGGAATCAATGTGAATTTAAATTTGCGGAGACAATGAACAAGTTACAAACATGTTATGAACACAGTGACCTTACCCAACTGAAATTCGCAATGGAATTAGAATAATCAAGACGTCATATTATAATGTATGTGAAAAGCGTGGCAAAAAAAAATCCAGCAAAAAAAAAAAAGAAACTTTTGGTCATTTTCAGGAGAACAACAGATACTGAACTAAAAAAAAGGGTGCTCTGGATTGAACAAAACAGGGTAAAAACATGGCAAAGAAAAGCATAATGTAGGAAGGCATGAATACCAATTCCTGGCCAAGCTGAATGGCAGCATCTTGATAGCTACTCTTCTTGCCCGGGCTACTCCCACAGAACACACAAATCCTCTTGAACTTCGAGTGCCTTATGTCACTCCGTGTCTCCATTTGTTGTATGCTAGCCAGTGATATTCACACCCACACTGTCCACTAACTTCACTCTGCTTCTGCAATGCTTCAGGATTCAGAAGCGCTTCTGAAACGAAAGAATCTCCCTCCTATTCCTAATCCTAATGCTACCTTCCACTGTTTTAGGAACACATGTAAGTGAGTGTGTGTTATGGGAAAATCCAAAGCATCAACTAACAACTACTTGTACACTCTTTGCTTGCCTAGCCGCTACTCTTCCCTCTCATGCCTTCTCTTTATATAAACCCCATTGCCATTGGTCATCGCACGTGAGTGCCTTTGCCTTGGCACGCCTACAACACTGTTCCTACGGTCCCAGCCTAAATTCCATGTCTATTATTGACACTTGATTTTTTTTATTTTATTAATCACTTTTAATTATTGTTTTTTAAAATATTTTTATTTAAATATGAATAGATAAATAGATATATAATTAATTAAAATTAAATTTAAATCAAAATTATAATAATTAAAAATAATTAATAAAAAATATAAATAAACAATTAAAAGCGCTAATAGTCACTCATAATTATAATACTATTCATATAAAATAACATGTAATCATAAGATTATTTTATATAAGATAAAAAACAATAACTCAGTTGGCCATCTAACGGAAACATTTTTAGATGCCATTGGCGTATTACTTAAACTATTCAAGGCACCAAAAACATTCCATATGTATACATATGACGCTATTTTATGGGAAAAAAAAGAATAACATATATATATGGGTGGGTGTCTGTGTGTTTTTTTTTTTTTGGCGATCTTACTGTGTACAATATACTTGATAATTCGAAATCGCAATTTTGTTATCTACAGGGACTGTGTCCATTAAAAAATAAAAATAGTACACAAATAAGCATATGTGAAAATAAAGAGATAAGTAATTAGTGAAAATATAAGGAATTGAACTGAAAAAATGAGACAAAATATATTAAATGGAGAATAAATAGGACAGAAATAAAGAAAGTAAATAAAGAATCCTGAGTTTTATTTACTTTTTATAAAGAAACAATAAATGGTGAGAGGACGTATCTTTATTTAATTTTAACATTAATTATGATAATATGTGAATTTACTTATTTTATGTTTAAAATAATTTATAATTAAAATTTTATTAATAGAGCTTTTAAAAAAATGACTTTTTTAAAAAAATAATCACTTTTCAAACATGCATATAATAGTGCCAATTATGCGTGCAACACTGCCATTTTGCTATGAGAAATAGCATGTACACATTTCTTATTATGATGTACCTCACATACATTATAGGTGGTTAATGGTGTTAAGGAAAAAAAGAAAAAAAAAAGAAATGATGATGATTGAGTAATTGCATGTGAAAAATGTGAGAAAATGAGTGTGTACACATAGCATTACTCATTTGATATTGTTTCAACTTCCCTCCCCTCCAATTTTTCTGTTTTTTGTATTGGTCCTTGGCCAAAAGTGTTGAAGAAATCATCCAACAGGGCTTTATCTAGAAGAGGACTGCATCAACTTTTCAACTAACCCAAATGACCATGCTTAACTAAACAGAACACCCTCATCCTAGCCACCATAAAAGTATTTCTTTTTTTTTAAATAAAAAAGAAGGCGTAATTCTTCCCTGGAAAAGACAGAGTGGGGAACGCACTGTCTTTGCTTTATACATACAAGGCTACAATGAATGGCATAGGAATCCCTTATATATACATCCCTTTGATTGGGTTCACCTCCTGAAATAGAAAGGGGCTCACCGTCAAAAGCAGAGGAAAGAAAGAAAGAGTAAAAAAATCCTGAGATTGTTATTAAAAAAATAAAAATGTTTAATGCACATCAAAACTTTTAAATCAAATCTTCCATCACTTTGTTAAAAATAATAATAAAAAAAAAAGTATGTTGAAATATATGTTTTTCTTGTTTTATTATAAACAAAAGTGTAAGAATAATTTAATAAAAATTATATGCAAATAGCATTGTTGTTAAAAATATGCAAGGAAGATACAATTCATTAATTAATTGTCGTGAATGGGCACTCCTGACAGATTTTCTTATTTGGTTTTTGTGGCAAATTTTGTTTATACTGAGCAAGTTATGGGTAATAGCAGTCAGTTAGTTCAGAGGGTGCCCGAGTGCTATTGAGCATTGTGCATTGATGATTGAATAAGAAAACGTAAGTGGGTAGTGCCTTGTATCACCTTGTGCCCTCATCCACCTTCACAAACTCGACACACATGCTGTGCGCATAGGAAACACTTGATTTTTATTTCACACGCCCCTTTCCGTTCCCCATATCCTCTCTCCCACAATTCTTCAATTATCTTGTCCCCAACCCCATTCTTCCTCATTCTCACTCATTGCATGCCCTCTTCTCCACCTCTCAAGCCTCGTTCTCCAAAACCCCAGGACTTTTAATCAACTTTTAAACCATTCTTCAAAAAAACCCACTTGCCAAGTCCTGAACATTTTGATGGGGTTTGGCCATGCCTTCAAGCTAATGGTTATTATATTAGTTTTGGAGCTCCAATCCCAAAATAGCAGTTCTGCCTGCTCTTGTTTAGCTTTATTAACACCTCTGTTTGCCTAGTTCCTGCACTCTCCCACGTTTAGAGATTATAAACTCATAATCACTCTTTCTTAATGGGGGATTGAGCTTATGTATAAAAATTCAAGTGAACCTCCCGCATGCTTGCATGCGCGTTTAAAGCATGTTTTTGTGTGTTAGTGAGTGTACTGGTTGTCTTAACTATCATAATATAGTAATATGATTAGCCTTAAGACAAGAAAAGGAAAAGAAAAAAAAAAGTCTGAAACTGTCAAACTGGATTTAATTTGATTATGGTAGTGCAGACAAAGGACAGGAATTCAAAGTATATACTTGGGATTTTCTGAAATTCTTCCTCAGTCTTCCCGAGTTCTAAGATTTTTGGTCTGTTTAATTATACTGTATGGTACGAAAAAAATTAACAGCTAGTCCTTTTGGGGAGGAGTAGGGCAATTTAACAATAAGGGAAATGATTCTTGCAGAGGTGTAAAGAATGGTATTGAAAAAGTTTAAATGTCCAGCTAAGATTTAGATGAGTTTAGTACGGTGGTAATATGCTAATAGCATTACTCTAACAAGAAACTGTGCTATATCCTGCAACTAGAAGTTACATTATCCCATTTCAATATATAGTAGCGACAAATTAAAGTCTTATACAATTAGAGTTATTTTTAATATGATATCGATTTTCATTATTTGTAAATAGGAAAGTGCCACGTCATTAAATAAGTGGATGAATCAAAATTAAATTCATGTAATGAATCAAACAAATAATGTATATATCAACGTGACAACATTTTCGATGAGTTATGTGTACTTCTCTAATTATTGAAAATGATTTCAAATCACAGACCCGTTTTACCAATTGGGTGGACAAAATCAATGAACCAAAGTGGGAAGGAGGGGAGCATTGAGGTCCCAAAAGGGCAGAGCTGATTTTGGAAACCAATTCTGCAGAAATTTCAATCCGAGTAGACAGTGGGGCAGACAAGACAATAGCAGCTATGTAACGCTGTAAAGTGTCTTGCAAATTGGCGTCACGAAATCGTGCCCAACATAAATAGCCAGAAGAGAGGGAACAGTACGAGGGGGAACAAGTTGTGAATGTGTGAAGGTTACAGAGTGTGCATGCCTGCGAATGCGAATGTGTGTTGTGAAGTTTTCTGAAACGAAGAGAGAAGGCAGAGATCTGTCATGCACCACCATCCAGTCCCTCCAACGCCCGACCTATTTCTTTGCTGCATTCGTTTTCCAACGCACAATTTTGCTTACCTTTTTGCCATCGAGTCCCCATAACTTTCTGGCTTCTCTCTGCTGCCGACAGAGTATGGTGAAAATAAATTATGCAAAGGGCAGCGTTGTTGCCTTGTTGCTACTCTTGTACAGAATAACTGTGTTCTCTAATCTAAGTTTAAAAAAGATTAAATAAATTTTTGGCTGTTTATAAAATAGTTTAAATTTGTTCTCTAATCGAAGTTACATAAATGAGTTTTAACAATTATAATAACTTAGCACAACACATGCTAAATAAGGTTTTATATATATTTTTTGTATTCAAAAAAGTTTATAATTAAAAAATTATAAAAATATTTTTGATAGACAAACTATTTTTGTGTAAAAATTAAACTTGTGTCAAGTTGAAAAGAACAATCCGATGCTCGTGCACCATATGCGATTAATTTTATCTTACACCTGTCCTAAATTTTTTGAGTTTGCACAATATTTTCATTTTTAATAATGTTATTCATATATCATACTTACTTTCTTTTTTTGAAACAAAAAAAAAGTAAATTTCTCTCTTCTTTTTTTATAAAAAAAAGTGTATAAATAGGCTTTTTTATATAATAATATTTTTTTATTGTTCATTTTCCTTTTTTTTATATTAGTTACCACAATATATTAATTTTGTAATAGTAGGAAGTTGCCTCAAGCTAAGGTGACTTTCCAACTTTTTCTTGAACAAAATTTGAAAATATATGTGAGAAGTGGTCTTAGGTTAAGGGACTTCACACTTAATTTAAAAAATTTATAAAAAATATTTTATAAAAAAAAAACTTTAATTTATTTTAAGAAGTCAAAGTGAACTTTTTTTTAATCAAATTAGAAAACCGTCTTAGTTCATGATGATTTTCTCAATTGAGTTTTCTAAAAAATTAGTTGAAATATAGTAATTCTTCAACTAATTTTTTAAAAAAAACTTACAAATTAAAAATAAGAAGTCACTTTAACTTATGACAGAGAGCATATTGATAAATAATAAAAATATATGCATTATTTATATAAAAAAGCCTGTATAGATACATGATTATTTCAATTTCCATGTATACAAGCACGCTTCTACTTCATCAAAGTTCTTCGTTTGACTTTCATACGGGGCATTTGTTAAATTGTATTCATCTTTTTCATTTTTTTGCAAGATTCTTTTTCACTTTTTCTGCTCTAGTCATCTCTCTTTCGGTTGCTTTACGTCTCTTTACCTTGTAAAAGTGCGGGTAATTTTGCCCGACAAATGCATCTTACAGCAGTTTGAAAAGGTTGTATGGTTTTTTATGGATTAAATTTAATTAAAATTTAATTTTAATTCATGTATAAATTTTACAATATTATTTAATCATATGTTAGTGTTTGATTTTTTAAATAATTATTATTATAATTAATTGTTTTTAAATTCGAAAATAATAATGTCACCATTTTTTAAATTTCTTATAAATGTACCTACATATTAATAACACAACTTCATTCGAGTTCAAAAAGTAATTAATTTATATTTTTTTGCATAATTTATAAAGAACAATTATATATAAAATAAATAAATAGCATTACTCTCACTTTTTATCGTTTGGCCAAAACATTACTCACATATGAAAAACAGTGTGTTTGGGCGTTGTAATTATGCATACTCATGAGTAATGCCCCATCAGATTCAGATGCACTCATTCGTGTCTGTGAAATTGTGGTGCTCTGGGACAAAACTTTGTCCAGTGACACTCATAATCACTTTTTAGCTTCTGGGTTCCTGACACATGGCCCCGCCGGCGGGTGCCTGTGGTTGTGGCTCTCAAAATCGTTTTGCTTTGGCGCATTACGTAACTGAACAGAGCGGAGAGCTTCCCAGCCAAAACGCAGTTGCATGCATTTTCGTTTTGGTCACCTCTTCATCGGTTCCACCCAAGTCATCATGTCTCCTCAAAATTTCGCAACTCTCTTTTCTTTGTCTTCTTGATTTAGTTTCTCTCTTCATAACATTTACTAATTGGTCATCATCATTTTGTTTTTAATCATAATTTTCTTTACCTTTTTTTTTTTTGTGTGTGTATGGTCTCGTAAAGGTGGAGCTGAGGTGCCTTTTCCAAAGTAAAGCAAACATTTAGGCTTAAAAGTCTTAATTAAGCTTAAAAACAAAAATGATGGCTCCTGTTTAATTTGGTCATTTGGTGCTTTTTGACCTTGTTCCTAACCAATAAGCATGGCTTTTAAGTTTTAACTTCAATTAAGTTTAAAGTGAAGCAAAACTAGCTAGGTAGGAAAGTGAAGTTGTATGGATTATGTTTTTCAAAAAGTTTGTTTTGCTTCTCAGTCTCACTTTTGGAGCTAATTACTGAAGCTGTCGATGGTTATGAAAAGGGGTTTCATGTGGCTGAATAATAGACTGGGTCGTTAAGGTTATCAAGCTTTCTTTTGTCTACTTCATCGACCCAAAAGGACAATTTACCTTTTATTTTGTACCTTTTTTACTCCCAGTCTCCCGCCATTGGTTTTTAGTTGTAACTTTATATTCTTTCACTGTAGGAGCTTTTAATTGAACTTTGTCAATGATCTGCATACCTCCTTTGACACAAAAGTTTGCTTTAGTCCTAATAAGCCTGCACATTGAAACCGTTGGAGCTTTGAATTTGTGACCGCTTGAACTATTATAGGCATATATATATTCTATGTATGTGGAGAAAGTTATATAAATCCATATATATATATATATATATATAATCTTAGTAACTCAGGCGCAATGAAAGTGAATTTCATCTCAAGTAACTTTACCTGCAGCGATGACTATTATGTTCTGATTGCAGCAGTAGTTGGTGCAATTATCCAAATAATATGATGCGAAAAGGACTGCTAAAATTGTCATATTATGTCTAAAGTATACTGTGTTCACAAACCTCTTCCTCATGTTAAGGTAAAGAGACGTTATAATTTTCTAGACACATTCCGTAGACTGAAGATAACGCGTTCTTTGTTGGAACTTGGAAGTGACACATTGAGCGACAACAATGAATGAATACCATATAAGCTCTTCCTTCTACGACAAGGAAGGCACCCGCTTTGGTTTTACCTTTATGGAAACTTCAACTTGATTTGGACTGCATATATATAAGAATATGAATACTTTATTGTGGGATTTGTCTTGGCCTTATTCTATATACATAAAGACTGGACTAATTAGTCAAGAACTGTCGAGTTCCCTTGAATACAAATTATACATAAAAAAAAAAAAGGTTAAGGAACGAATGGTTTTGGTTTTACACTTGCTTTATCCTTATTCCTTAAACTGCTGCGGCAATTTGAACAAATCGCTGCCGAAAGTATATGGAAATTAAAAAAATAAGTCAATCCAACCTTTTCTGGAGAAGATTGTCAAATATGGTAGTGGTTGTTTGCTTGGCCTGCACCAAGGTCACTCAATGTTCACTTGCTGTAAATTCCACCCCAATTTGCTGCACCACCATATTTCCTCGGAAATTTTGGGGACTGCTTTTGTCATCACTGTGTGAAATATCAACTTGCACGCGTAGAATATAAAGAACCCCTAACGTGATTGAGGCTACCTAAGCTTAACTTAAGGTAGCTCTTTGAGTTGTAATTCATATATGTATATATATTGAACAATTATTTAGTTCTTCATGTATAGTTTATGAATCAGCTAACACATAAAACAATTTAAAACATGCAAATGAGCTTAATCTGTGACTCGGTTTGCAGATAATTAAGTTCATGCAGAGATCGAGGATGGATGATAAACTCAGATGTTATTGACTGATCAAAAGAAAAGCAGTCTACCCGATATGATGATGAGGGTGATAATGTGCCATTAAGGACTGTCACGAATCCCCAAGGTTTCCTGAAAAATATTAGACAAAGACAAGGGATGCGAAAGTTGTTTGGCAAGGAGCGGTTGGCATATTCTACCAGCGGAGGAAAGGGGCTCAATGGCTCGTATTTACGGTAAGAGAAGACGACAAAAGCCTGCTACATTTGCATTGAGTGGTTTGACTTTCAGGTCCTCATAGAATAGCCCATATGGGCCATATCTCTCTTCTCACTTGCTCAGTGTATGCCATGGGAAAGGATAAGCATTAAACCCCCCGCCTTAGCCTGATCATTCTCCATACAATGGGGTTGTTACACGTGGCACCCCACTAGGACACACCTACGCTGCGCACCCTATATACCTCTCTGTTTCTGCCACTCTGACCTCATCAATTACTGCTACAATCATCATTCACGATTTCTCATTTCTTGCATGGAAATGCAGAGTACGATCTTCTCATTACTTGCAAATGCATGGAAATGAAGAGTGTGTTGTGTGATTTCGTTTATTTAATTAGGCCAACTTGTTTGGGGGAATTACCCTCTTCAGTTCTCACTCCATCGATCTCTACAGAAACTTTTGTGGTCATGAGTAATGACCCAAAGCTTGATTTCAAGGAGTTTGACCTATGCAGGCGAAGTGAGAACGTCATCCGGGGTTGCATTGTTTTATGGAGCCTCATTGGTCAATTTTGTCTACTTATTGGTATTATATAACGAGAGACAATTGGCTTTTTTCCTAGCTGATTTTGGTGTCGACAAAAAGCCTTGCATTAGGTAAAATGAAAAAAGTGTTTTGAATTAACCAATCAAGACGACACAAGTACATAAATGCATGCATTCTAAAGTTTCATTTTTATTTTCTTGAAGATATTGCAATGTTTGCAAGCGCAATTGGGTTCCGAATACTGTAACTTCTTTCCTCCTTGGAAAAAGAGTAGTGATTTAATGCTATCAACAGCCAATCTTTTGAATGATATGGAACAGCCACTTTTTTGACTGCATTTGTTTTGCAAACTTCTCTTTGTTCTCTGTTTCTAGCTAACAGAATTACACAAGAGAGTTAAAAGCTTCTTTAAATTATGGAAAGTTCATGAGGGGACATCTAGAAAACATTATTATAAAAAGAATTCACAGATGGATTACCTTTTCTCTTTCTGTTGTTATTTAAATTTTCAAGCTTTGAAACTACCAATTTTGAACTGGCTCTGGTCAAACAAAGTACTCCAAAGCAAGGAACAATGATATGCAATAAATTGGGTAGCATGTGCTTTTGATTGCTTTCTTAAGAGAACATTTGAAAATGTAGAATATCCCATGGATACCCACATTTTTGGATCGGAACTATGACCCACCACAACTCTAAGTTTAAGGGCATCTCACAGTTAGTTAATACGATTCCTTAGAGATCCCTTTACCATATATATGCCCTTCTATTAGTTGTCAAGAAAAATTATGGGTCATTTCAAGTTTAGGACCAATTAATTTATTTTCTTAAAGATTTGAACTAGCTTCTTGTCCTACAGCATGAGCAGTTTTGAATATATATAGCATTCGAGGTTGCAATAATTCTTTTAAAAGGTGGCATGAGAACCACATAATAGTACTTTTTGTTGTTAAACAAGCGTTACAAATGAAGAAGTTGTAGATATTTGTTACAAAAACAATCAAGCTGAACCCAGAATTTTATAATGCAAGTATTCGTAGTCCACATGACAAATTAGCCCTTCAAATATCCACAAAATCTGCTGGGCAAAAATGATTAAGAAATTAAACCTAATAAAACCATAATTTCAGACGCATCGAATCTTTCATAAAATTTTAATGAGTCACATGCCCAAAAATGAAAAATCTGTAAAGTGAAATATATATGTTGATGAATAGCGACCATTCCGGAAGAAAAGACAAAAGCAAAGGTGGCATTTGAACATAGAATGCAGTTACATGGCTTCCTTAAAGACTGTTTGTCACCTATTTTTGAGATAACGTGATACTTCAAACTGACATTCTCAGCACCGCCAAAGCTGCTTCCCGGAACTTTCATTAATTTTCTTTTTGCTCAAGTTTTTCACATGTAACATCAACATGTTTCATATTTCTTGTTAATAAATTTTCTCTATTTTTAACCTTAAACTAATTAGCAAGTTTAGTAGTACGATTATGAGTTGGTGGGAGGAAGAATCTAACAGACAGAGTAATACACAAAGTGTGAATCAGGAAGAACCAATTATTTTCCATTTAACAAAATGTTGCATCTAAGTAGTTATGAAGGCAAGCATGCAAGCACTATAATATCAAAGCATAGCTTGTCCATGCTAGACATGATAGTGAATGAATAAGTTTGCTGCATCGATTAGAGGAAGGAAAGCTTAAACTTTTCCTTGGTTTCTGGTTGTTAATTTGAGTTTGTTTTTCTGTTTGACTTGGCCTGCAAGACAGATTTCCAAGGGTATATGATCTTAAGGAGTAGCCAGATGTACTTGTCTTTTATATGCACTCTCTAATCATTACATTTAATCTGTTTACTCAAAACTTATGGCTGTGGCCACTTTAATTTGCACAAATTTGCATGATAAAAAGTGGGGGAAAAAATGGATTGGTGAGAAGGAGAACAGCATACCAGATGCAAAATTTTGACCGTTAAATAAGAATTAAATATAAAGAAGGGCTTTCTTTTCTTTCTTTCATTGAAAAGTATATAGATATTCCTAAAAGTATGATGTTTTAATTTTGGAATGGCAAATGGGTTTGTAATATCCTTTGTAAAGGCAACATGGTTGGAGAATCTTTCATCAAACTTTTTGTAACATTGGTCAAAAAACATGCTGATCTGCATGCCTTAGTGATTCCTTTGTTTGTTGGCTGACAAACTTCCTGTCTCAAATACTTTTGGGTCCCACATTAGCTATTTCTAAAGTTTTTCTCCATTTTTTTTTGGTCAACAAACTTTTCTCCATTTTGAGAGCCGCCAAATGCAATTGAATATGGCCCAACACGCTTAGCGCTGAAGATAATAAGAAATAATCCAAGTAATATTGCTTAGTGCTTACACAGCAGAAATCCATTAAAAATATTTAAAATAATAAAGAGAATAAAAATAAATCGTTATTTTAATGGATTTCTATCATTTTCAATTTTTTTTTTGAGAATTGGATTGAAAATGCATTTATGTTTTTTTTTTTTGGTCAACCAAAAATTTATTTATGTTGTGTGAGCAACTTTATTGTAACAAACCAGTTCGGCGAAGGTGTTGTAATTGCAAGATACAACTGGTAACGTCCACAAACAAACACTTTGCAACAGGTTCGTTCGTTGTTTTCATTTTTAACTTGGTCCGTAACAGGTCCTTTCTCAAGGGCCTCAGAAAAAAGTGGAAACGATTGCAGCCCAGAGTTTGGTTGGATTCTACTGCTGCTCATTTGGGCCGTTGGTTTAAAGGGCAACATGGGACCTATGCCCGGACATGGGCAAGATACTTCAATGTGGTCCTGCCCCCAATAAATATTTGAACGCTAAGAGAATTTTTGAAAAGTCAAGATATTAAACTGTAATTAACGGACACATTATTTAACTTAAGTAACTAATTATCATTTATTAATTCCCTCTAATTTGATATATTGGCTTCATTTTCTAGCTGGGTAATTTCATATCATGATTCCAACATCAAGGAAACAGGAGGACCAGGGAGAATATTCATGACTCGGGCGCAAAAGGTGAGACGAAGCTAATGGGGATTAAACAGATTAATGGCGTTGGTCTCGGAGCAGAGATTGCAATGGCGGGAGCACTGAAGGCAAAGCTGGAGCTGCATCATTACTCGTAAGTTCAACCACACAAACCAAATGCGCGTATTATTGTAACAGAATGATATAGCTGTTCCAAACTAAATGACGATGAGGCCAGCCACAGCTCAGAGCGTGACCCATCCATAACCCTCCAAAATACATTAATGTTCCAGAGCAATCTACACCAGACGGTGTTATTTCTTTTTTTTTTTTTTTAACATGATTTTATACAAATTTCAATATAAGAAAAATTATAACGGCCAACAGGAAAAATAACATAATCACATATACCATGTGAGAGTATACACATAATTTGATCATTTTTTTTTTAACTAAGGTAATTTATAAAAAGGTAAATTGTGAAATAAATCTCTCAATAAGTTGAATTCGCTTAAATATGAAGCATTCTAAGACTTTTCAGTGTAAAATTTTAATGTGTTGGCGTGAGAAAACCTATGATGCCCGAAGTTGCTGTGCAGTAACAAATCTCTACAACCATGGCATCCTAACTCAACGGCACAACAAACCAGATCCTTCAAAACTCACAAAACTCATACCCCTTTCTACACAATGATTTTTAGATGTGCACAATGCCAGATAAAAACTCTTACACAAATCCATGTGTGCAATTCTAGATCAAAACTTTTTTACACAAACCTGTAAAAACACATACCTTCGGAAAACTCATTTCTCTAATAAAAATTCATTCCTCTGAAAATGTTGCTGATGATGGATGCACCAAAATGAATCAAATAAACCAATATTTGAAAATGCAAAAAGAATTGCCCTGTCAAGAACAGTAAAAAATAATGCTGTCGCATCGTATTTTAACTGACAGAAATTTTTTATACCAGTTGGCGAAAGAAAGAAAAGAAAAACCCCAAACCAAACTTTGATGATTACCAAGAGAAGAAACAATACCTCCATTGTTTGATGTCTCTGTAGTCATGCCCGTCCTGTAGAGGACTAAAACTAAGCAGATACAATCAAGAAGGAATTCCAGGGGAGTTAACCCCAACATGAAACCTAAAATAGTTATCACACAGCCAACAAGATCAAATAATTCCGTCCCTCCTAACAAGCAAACCAAGAAAATAAACTTACGATCTCATTGGTTGACAACTGTCCAGGCACAACAGCAATGATAAAAATTTTCAACATCATGTGGTAGCCAATAAATCTGATGAGGCAATCTACTGCTATAACTAAAAGTGGTGAAAGTACGAACTACAAATCACTTTCCAATGGAAACCGTCATATTTGGAGCATATATTCTAACTTAAAAGAGAAGCTTATCAGTTCTTCTCCAGGCAGAAGCACGTTAGATATTGCTACCATGTGTAGATACAGCAGCAGTGCAAGGAGTGCATTCTTTGCAAACTGTCAGACAACATCAAAGACTTGCAACCACGTAACTCCCAAGTACCTGTTAAGGTGTTCATCAGATAATAACAAAAGCTAGTAACATTCAGCCCAATGCATGGATTTATGAGGAATTATGTTAGGAAACACCATAATTGCAAGGTGTTATTGCATTAGAACCCACAACATATATAGAATAGGTACAGAATAGTACATGAAGTCCTCTTGATCAGGTACAGATGAGAGATTAAATCCTCAAAATTCAGGCTTTGGCTTAGCATCTGCCAACGAGACTCGAATAGGTCTGCCATTCAAGTCCTGCAACCAATATTAAAGAATCACACTATGGTGACTGAATACATGATTAAAGATGGTTCCAGTGAGAATGAGGGCTATAAAATTCTATACAAGGACCCAACCTGATCAGGCGAGCACATAGTTTTTCACAGCACATATTCATACATTCAGATGTGAAGATATACACATTCACAAATCCACTATTTCTTAAATGACTTAACAGTCATGTATAAAACATGACATCTTCAAAAAGTAATCTAAACACCACATAGACATAGTTATAATGTATGCAAGTTTGCATGAGTAACCACTTGGCCATAAAGGATTAACCCTGACAATAAGGGGATTCAACCAGTGTCTAACATGCATACAGTCTGCCTTTAAAAAATGCATTTATACCATGAAAATTCATTTTTACCAAACAGAAACTTTCATTGCCTGTATGCCAAATATGTAGATTTTCAAACAATAATGAATATTCATTTAACCAAATATGATGAAGTGCTTCTTATCTAACATTCTATTCATATTCATTTACAGATCTTCTGGAACATACTAATACATGGCAGAGAAAGTAAACCACAAACATTTTAATACATGCACTTTGCAGAGAGAAAGGTTCAGCACGCTTACCACACCGTTTAAGGACTCAATAGCACTGTTGACCTCTTCAGCGCTACTGTAAGTCACAAATCCAAAGCCTCTTGATCTTCCACTTTCCCTGTCATAAATTACCTTTGCTTCCAAAACCTTTCCTTGCTCACGAAACAATGACTCAAGTGCTGATTGGTCAACACCCCATGCAAGATTACCTACATGGACACGGTTTCCAGTATCTGGAGGAGGACCACCTCTGGCAGCTCTAAAAGGGGAATTCTCCCTCCGAGCAGGAGGTGGTCCAGAATTTACTCTCAATGCCCTTCCCTCTAATTCCTATAAATTGCCAAGAAACCTTTGCTTAGAGGTGACAAACAATGGTCAAAGACAGAATTTATAACAATAAATATATTCACAGCATATAAACCAAATTTGAAAGAGGCAAAGAACTAATACTGCTAAATACTGGCGTAGCTACCTTCACTAAATGGGTCATAATTTGAAAGAACGATAGAGTCAGAAAATTGTAACTTCGAACATAAGTGGAGCATGACCACCATACTAGGTTATCTTATCATTAAACAAAACATCACGACTTACATAGCCATTGAATTGTTGAGTGGCTGCTTCAACTTCCTCAGCGGTAGACATCGTCACGAAACCAAATCCCCTGCTTCTCCCGGTAATTTTATCATAAATTACCTGCCGAAAGCCAATAACTTGAGAATTCAAAACAAGATGGTAATGCAGCCCTATAAATTAATTTCCCTCAGAACAAACCAAGTAATTCCTAAACTGGGATTTCAACCCTTTTTTTTCCCATTACGGGTACCAGATTTAAAAAAAAGCAAACTTTGGAAGGAAATATGAAATATACCTCAACCATCTCAACATTTCCAGCGCTTTCGAAGAGTTCAGCTAGTTGGGCACTGTCTACACTGAAAGGAAGGTTACCCACGAAGAGCTTGAGGTCGGGGGAGTAGCTGCGCTCGTCTCGGTCGCCGAAGGTCTCCTCTTGGTCGAACTCAGAGGAAAGTGAGACATTGGAGACGAAACGAGAGGAAGAAGCGGGAAAAGGTGTGAAGGGATGAAGAAAAGAGGCGGCGATGGAGATGGAGATGGAGATGGAGATGGGCTTGGAACCGAGTCTGGCAGAGAGGGAAGAAGAGCAGAAAGGTTGCCTGGAATAGCAGAGCGATTGGGATCGTGAAGAGAGAGTGGGAAGGGCCAAAGAAGCCGCACAGGTTGACATGGTTTCGCTTCGGATAAGGCTTCGTTTCGACCCGGGACTGAAGACAGCGAGAGCGCGATTCGTTTAGTCCGTGGAGGAACCTCGAATGACAAGAGGGGGCATATTTGTTTGTTCCTTTTTATGGAAGGGAAATGCGAGAAACTTGACAAGGTGCGCCAATTTCATAATTTGACCCTCACGTTCAAATCAGATATTTTCTTTTCGTCTTTTTTGCTGAAAATTTATGCAGAGATATTTTTCTTTTTTTTTTGGTGGTCTAGATATTTTTCTTTCGCTGCGAGACTGATAACCTTGTAAATTGCAATTATGGGCCTTGATCCAAGTGGGCAAGTATGTAGATTAGTTTTTGTCTGTATTTTCCTTGGATGGTCCAAAAGAAAAAACACAGTCCACTTCTTCTTCCTTTTTCCTTTGCAAGTGAGCAAGATGAAATTTTAGTCTTCAAAATTGAGCAATTATATTCGTTACAGCTACAAAGAATTTTCATTTGATGCCTCCATTATTTATAAAGAAAAAAAAAGAAAGAAAGAAAGAGAATTATATAAATTATTTAGCTCTTTTTTAGTAAGATTTGAACATGAAACTATCATATTGGAGAACTCAGTATTTTTTGGTACATGGAGAACTTAGTATTTAACTATTACATATATTTTTTAAGAATTTAGATTTTATAATTACTTTTCTGCCAAAAAAATCATAATATTCCTGGTAAAAAATCTAAATTACATCATCAATAATCTTGAACTAATTATACAATTTAATACGACCCACATTTGATGGCAAAAACATATTTTTATATCAAAATTATATGGGATATAATTTTTTGTTTATGACTGATTATTAATATTTTCAATTTAATTACTCTTATCATTTAATAGATATATTAATCATGAAAATACTATCTAATATAAATTATATTACCAATAACACAGTTTCTGTATATTTATTAATAAAATACCATCTTAGGTCTGAGACTCAACCCTGTCCGCTTGCTCGCGGCTTCAATATGAATTTTCTCCTTTATGGGAGACTCTTCCAGCAAAAATTGGATTTCCTCTTGCCAACATGGGTGCTTGGTTTTCTTGATCACCTGGGAAAGAAAAAGCGCAGAAAAAAACCATATAATGAACCACATTCAGTCAAAAAGCTCATACAATCATTATGGCTTAAAATCTTTGAACAAAATCAAATTCTAATGAAGCTAAGATCAAATTAATAATGTATGTCAATGATGATAACCTTGGTTCTCTTCTTTTATCCTTTATAAGTGATTGGGGTATGTGGGTTGTTACCATGTGTTCCCCTCAACATCCTACGCACTTTGGATTGCAACCATAAGTAAGCCTGAACCGTGGCAAGCCACATCCTCAACCCACGTCCCATCTTTGCCCCTTGACCATCCAAAGGCAACTTCAAATCGTTGACTTTCGTTAACTTATTTTGTATTTATAATAATTTATAATTAAAATTTTATTAAAAAAAAATTAAAAAAAGTATTTTTTAAAAAAATTAAACAAAATCAAACATGCACTTAATGCTAACTTCATCAGCAATTGTCTCTTCCATTTTTTCTTTTTTATTTTTTTCTTATGATTTCATAAGGATTTCTATTCTTGACCATATTATGAGTGAATTCTTTGGACTCGTGGCCATGTGGGGTAAGCAATCTTAATGGAATACTTGCATTCCCAACATGTCGTGCATCCCAACCTGTAAAACGAACAGGATTATTGCTGCATCATAAACAGTTTCACCCTAAAATCCAGATTAAAATATTGATGTTGGCTATGAAGATTGAGTATTTATCTTATATATTCACTAAAGCCATAATTAATGCAAATTGTAACGAAAAAACCAAATTCGGCTTGATGAAGAAAGAGATTATTTTTTGCTTAACCACAACAGTGCATACTTATGTAATGACTATGATTTGTTCAAATACTATAATAACAACAACAGCAGAGTGCAAATTATTCGATACGGAGCTCAATGATTGTAGCTGTTTAAATTCTTAAACAAGTTTTCATCTCAAGTAAAGGAAGATTGCAACCAATATTAACGAGAAGTTTGGCTCAAGTTTTGAAAAAATATATATATATCTTTAAAAATAAATGTGTAAAAATGTTAAACAAAAATAATTTTTGAGAATCAATTTGACATGAAAATACTTTTTAAAATCCTATATAAAATTTCTATGTAAGGATTTTCAAGAATAAAAAAATATTCTGTGAACTAAATACCTTTAGGATTAAGATAAAGCATGTGAAGAATTGCACATTAATCCTTAATAATCTTTTTTTTTTCATATTACATCAGCAAATGCTTCAATGATTAAGTTGACTCTCATCGATGCCACCAGGCACTAGCTAATAGCTGGCTTTGCATAAAAGTCGCAAATGTAAATATATTATTCATGAGAGAGAGAGATTTCCGGGAAGAAAATAATGAAGTAAATCCACGAGAAGAAAGGGAAATAAAATAATGAACTTTTTTCCCATTCATATTCATGAAGCTGAAGAACTAGAGATAAATTCTGGGTTCTTCATCGTATGCTTGGAGCCACCATTCCACTTGGGGTTCATTTCTTCATGTTTATGGAAGTCCTCGTTTCTGGCAACTCGTCCCCACGTCGCCTGAGTATGACTGTCACAGGGGTCAAAATATTTCTTTTAAAAAAAGGTCCAATTTAAGAGCCTCACAATCTCCAAATATAAATATTTGTACATTTACCAACTGGGAACAAGCATATGTAGATTTAATTATAAATATCTTGGAAACAACTCTAAACTAATGGGTATTTGTAACCAGTACAATTTGGTGTGATTAAACTGATCCAAATTAATTTTAAAGAATTAAGCAAGATAAAATATACCATCAACATAAATGACGAATGTATAACAAAGAAAAGAATAAGGATATATAAGCTCAACCTCAAATATTTAATTGAATTGAGTTCCCCTAAGACCCTCTCAAATCGTGGTTAACATATATATCGCCTCAAAAGTCTATCACTCTAATTATAAGGGTGTCAGACAGATAGAGTTGATAAATTTTGAATTAGATTATTAATTTATGATTTATTAAAAAATTATTAAAATCATCAAATTTATTCATAATTTATTTTAATAAATAATATTTAATTCATTCATTAGTTCATTTTAATGAATGAAGATGTCTAATCCATTCATTCTAAATTAAATGCATCTAAATATCTTTTACATCCAAATATATTTCTATGTTTCAAATTTTATAGATATTCAATAAATATTTTAGTTAATTTATTAATTATTAATTAATTAAAATTAATATAATTTATCTAATTTATTATTATAATTAAATAAATTAAATTAAATTTAAATATAAATAAATTAGATGAATTATAAATTAATTTATGTAATTGACACCCATACTGTAATTGGAAGAGACGATAATTTCAACAGCGGAGTTATGTCAGGATTTCCAGCCCACTTAATGGCAGGCTCAAATACTAGTCCATCTATTTATAATATATAAAGTCTGAAGCGTGCGCTGTAAACTTGCCACGTCAGCTATTTGAATTTTGCCACATCAACCAAAATCAGCCATCTTAGAGTTTTGCTGCATCAGCCAAAGTCTGCCACTTGAGTTTTGCCACATCAGCTAAAGTCAGCCATATTGAATTCTTTTAATTACCCACGTTAGCCATGTTGATGTCTCTAATCTCAGCTTTATACGCCTTACCTCAACTTCCATTTTCATGTCTTTAATTCTCAATTCAAGTGTCTTAATTGAAGAAGTAGTAACCGTAATTGTTATAGCTTCATTTTCATTGTAGCAATCTTTGTAGGTTCAGTTTCTTACTTAATCCCACCTCTCCGGTCATTTAACCCGTCTACAGTTACGTTATCTGCTCCTTACATCAATTGAACAAGAAAGTTCCTCCTACCTCCTACTGGCCATAGTTTTCGGAAGAAAAGTGTTCTTGAAGGTGAAAATGCTTATGAGTTTGTGCATAATTCTTAGAGTTATTGGGGTTTCACCTAGGTAAACCCTGCATTGTTGCTGATATTATTTTTCTGTTTTCCCTAAAAAAAAGTTTTTCAAAATACAATAAACTTTGCTTTGTGCAATAGAAACTGTATGATATGCATAATAGATTTTGAAGTTTTATGATAGTTGCTTGCTTGAATCACAGAGGCCATCAAAACCAAAATGCCTGATGACACATGTAGTTGGGACACTAATATTCTTCTGCACGCAGGTGTATAGTGTTCACAAGGATTGATGATAAGAAGTAGCAAACTTAGCTTCAAGCCTTTAACTAGAAAGGTAATTTGTGTTTCACTAAAAAATTAGTGATGTGGTGCTTTTATGATAATTAGATCTATGGTTGCTTACCTTTCTTTGTGACCAATGGCTCAAAGAACCAACAGTTAGAAATTGGGATTTGGGAGTATGTTGTGTGTCGTAAATGAAGGATATTTTCCATATAATAACCTATAGCTTTGTACCCAAAAAAAAATTATTGATAATTTAGACTCTGTCTGTTTATGTTTTTTCCCCTTCTAGCAGATGCTTACCTTCTACTACATTTGTGCATGAATCTGCAGGTTAGTAGCTCAACTTGATTCTTGCTGTTTTATATGCTTAGATTGTCCATTTTCATGAGATTTCTTTTAAGTTTTTACAACTTGAGTTACATATACTCTAACAAGCACATAATCATGATGGAGTCGCATTCCTAGCATGGGATAGTATTTTCAACGTAACAAATGGTTGGCCCCTTTCATTAACGTGGTCATTACTAAAATTGGTTTACTACATGGGATGAAAGAAGACGACTTATAATGGTAAATCTGTTTTCAAGAATTTAAACTTATAGTTATACCAACTAAAAGTACAGGTAAAATAAATGCTTGTATTGCGGCAAAGAAATGTATGAGAGGACATTTTTCGGCTGCTTTATTACTGGAATTACTTTCTTTCTCGAGTAAACTTTTTAGTATCATATTTTTACCAGAAAGTGTGTGTGTCTCAATTCTAAAATTCTGCTGTATGACTCTATTGATCGATCAGGACTAGGTTTAGAGTCAATTGCTTGGGTGGGTACCAATGTTAGCCGTTGTTGGCATGCTGATGAGTCTTCTTCAAGAGCTGTTGATTTTGTCTTCTTTTCCCCCTTTTTTTCAAGGTATTAGAGGAATTGACAAGTTAGCTATGCAATCTTTCAACTCCAAGTACAGTTTAACTTGAAATTGCATCACTTTTTGGCACTACTTGTAATTAGACCTACATAGCAGCTTTCAATTGGAATGACACCAATTCCTTGAGTGATAATGTCTAAGTTAAATTAGATCATTTAACACAAAAACTTGATGGTTTAGGCTAATATAGCATATCATTAAAGAACAAAGAGTCAATATTACATAGTTGTTGCCAGTACATGTTTAAGAAAAGTTCTTTACCAAGAGATGTAACATATATGTCAAGCTTTTGCTTTTTATTTTGGTACAAGCTTATGTTGTTTGATGAAAGAAAAAAAATCGATTACTTTCCATCTCCTGTATGTTGCATTTGCTATGCAAACCTCCCATATATTAAAAGCAACACACTCTCAAATAGTTCCCACACAATTTCTCATCATAGAACTGAAAATAAATGGTGTTTATTGTATAAATATGTCAAGCATGCATTTTTAATAAAACAAAATATGAAACAATTTCGTTGCGTGGGATTACATCTAGTTTTCATTAGTTTTATGCACTTTGAAGCCTGCCATATTGTTGAATGAGATCCCAAAAATGACATTAATAAAATAATGAGATAAACACATGCGCACAAATTCTTTTGCCATTCAAACTCCAGCTGGTATGAGAAATTGAGAATGCCTTGCTTAGTTTTTCTTTGGTTGAGTAAGGGAAAAGTAAGAAAAAAAAGAGTGTAAAGTGCTTTTCATTCTAATTTTTCGTCTCATTTTTCTACTACTTAAACAAACAGATCCTTTCAGAATACATAGAGAGTTCCACAAGAGTGAGACTCTCAAATTCTACCGATATTATTTTAAACTTGCCAATTACGTAATCCGCAATGATGGACTATGCTCTTTCTTAATTATAATATTGCATGTACCTTTTAGAAGTAAATAATTATCAATAACTACAGCACCCGAAGAAAATTGTCAATTTTTATAATCTTATTAATCTAAACTTATCCTAACTGCCAACTTGGAAGGAGAAAAACAGATACAAATAATGATTTTCTTTAATAATATAATCAAGATTTTAAATTATGATTATAGTTATGTTACAGTAAAAGTTTTATTATGACTGTTACGGACTGATGCAGAATATAATTACAGTGTGTTATTTTCATAATTTAAACCTTAAATATAACCTCATTTAGATATAGTCACGAATCTGAAATGGACTTGTTCAACCAATCAATCTTCGTTTTGCAACATGATACAGATGGAAACATATGCAGGAATGAGAAATTTAAGAGAAATAAATAAAAAAGTCATACATTATATAATCAACTGCACCAATAATATTATTTGTATATTATTTTTATTACATTATTTTTATATTATTTTTTTAATAATAAAATAAGAAAAACACACATTCTAATATATACTTTCTCTATTTTTATTTTTTCAAATAAAAAAGTATAGAGAATAATATAAATATAATGATGTGTAAGAAACATTCTCCTAAATCACACATACTATAAAAAGAAACTCAGTGCCTACTCGATCATACTCGGGATGCTTCATCCGCGGAGGTATGCCATTTTCTCTGAACCCAACGAGAGGGGTTGAGTGTATTACTATATATAGGCTAAAATACGTTTTCTCTATGAAGGAAGTCTCTTTCTCAACTGTCATATATACATAACCCTTTTTTTTTATAACTTAATCCCCTTAAATTTGATTTTAATGAAAATTTAGTTATAATGTTAAATTTAACGAAACTTGATTCATTTTTTACATGACATTTTATATCTGAACTTTATTATTTTTTAATTCTCATACATAATTTTTGTTATCATAAAATCTTTTTCTCATTTAAAACCGAATTGAATGAGAATTAAGTGATAAAAAATGTTTTCATACATATATGAAAGTTGAGAAATTATCATACTTGAGGACAGCAAATGTATTTAACTACGTATCCTAATATAGTACTATAGCGGATGTTTGAGAAATGTAAATCAAAATCAGATAATATCTAAAACTTTTTGACAATTGATCCCGGAAAAACAAACGTCCGAGACGCAGTTTGGCCGAAGAATGAAGATACAAAGCACTCAGAAAAATGCTCCTTCTAACGGAGCAAATTGACGAATATGCCCTGAATGGTGGTGGCGTTGACGGAGGAGGATGACGTGGGATGTTGGGAGTAGGATCAGCTTCAAAAGTCGAGCAACAAGTTGGGACAAGGCCCGTGGGCCATAGCGTAAGCGTGCCCCTCGGCTTTGAGCGTGACACTGCGGCTACGCTGTCTAAACTACTGTTGATTAAAAAAAAAAACATAGTATAAGTACATCTTTTTTTGGTACAATAGTGTAAGTACATCTATTATCATTAAGTGAATTTTTCGTTGAAAAATTCTATATTCTCTTAAATAATTTATTTGATAGTATTTTCTATTATTAAATTTGAAAAAAATTAAATGTATGTAAAATTACCAAGATGTTAAATTTTTTATTTTTTATTTAATATTTTCTTTATTAATGTTAAGATAACTTAATAAATAATACTCTTTCATATTATCACATGTAAGTTGTTATCATCCCTCACTATAATTATTAATTTTTTTGTCATTGATATTATTAATTTATCAGTGTATGAATAATGAAAAACAATAATTACCTATATACATAACTTACGAAATAAGTGATATAGTGTGTAAAAGCATTGTCTCTTATGGTAGACTTGGCTAAAAATCTCTTACAGTAACCCCGCCCCCCTTCCAAATTTGTGGGTAGACTATTAGAGTACTCAAATTAATGTCAGTATACATTTGAGTTAGATTATAAAAAAGCTAATAACATCCAATATTTTTTATTTTATATTTAAGTTATAGAACCAAAGCTAATACTTTTCTTTCTTTATTCTCTCTTTTATAAAAATGGAATTCAATCTAAAAGAATTTCCTTCACTGCAACAAATTTTATTAGTTGAAGTAGCTAATACTTTCAGACCTATGTGTCAAAACAACTACTCTGCTTTTATCATTGATGGCAAGTTTAATGTAGTCTTATAACTGCTATACTTGCCTACTTGCTAAATCGTGTGTGTGTGTTGTACTCGATCATTTTACCTACTGCATAGAGGGAAAAAAAAAAGCAGACGAAACAACATTTTTTCTCTTTTTTCCTTTTTTTTAAATGTATATTGTCTGGTATTCACTTGTCATAATAGATATGATGTATGTAACTATGTATCAATGCATTATTTCAATGTATTACTTACATTATTTTACTCAAACAGATAGGAGTACTTTCATTCATTTGATCTAAATAAAAAAAATGGAGAATGATAAAAGAAAAAATTTTAGTACGTACTCACTCAACGAGTGCAATATAATAACTAATTAATTGTAAAAAAATATTAAATTATATATGATATTAAATTTTAAAAATGACCTAACCTTAAAGCATAAATGACAGTAAATTCCTTTTAAGATATGAAGATTAAGATTCCCATAGGGAAGTCTCATAAATGATCCTCTTTTACCCTGCTTTTCACGTCAAGGGATGCAAATATAAATGATGCTAATGGTAATTTGATGTCACATTAGGCTCTAACGATGGTGGAGAAAGTCAAACTTAAATAAGAAATCTAATCTAATAAGAAACTATATATTATACGTGAAGAAGGGCCACATTTAACAAAACTTACGATAATAAAAAAAGATATCGAACGAAACAAGACGAATGGTTAGGGCTGCGCGCCACCAACAGCATCGACGACTGCCGCCCCACAAGGGAGATCACGTACGGAGAGAAAACTTGAAATTAAAATGAGAGAAAAAAAAAAACGTCGTTTAAAGTGGTAAAAAAAAGAAGTCTGGGGGAATAGAGCAATATAGGAACACGAGAAGAAATTAAATAACTAAAATAACTAAAAAGTAGAACAAAAGTCTACCTCTAAGAAGTCATTGAGTGAGACGAAAGTCGCATCTATAAAAAAAATAATAGGTTAAAATAAATAAATAATTCATATAGTTCTATTCAATTTAAATTTTAATTTTTAGATTTTTTTATATTAATTTTTATAATTTTATTTATTTGTATATTAATCCTTACTGATAAGATATTAGTCTTTATATTTTTTATTTGTTTGAGTTTTAATTTTTATAATTTTTTTTAATAAGATATTATTTTATATATTTTTATAAATAATTGATTCTTATAATTTTTAATTATTAAAGTATTAATTTTTAAAGAATCAAAATTTAAATAAATAAAATTATTAAAACTATTATTCATAGACTAAAATTTAAATCAAATAAAACTATAAGAATTAATTATTTATTTTAACTAAAATAATGTGCGCAGCTACTTTTTTTAATAAAAAAAATAAAGTGAGAAGATGCCCTTTTCATTTTTAGGTTACCACAAACTAATAATCTTAACAAAAAATTTATAATAAAATTATATATTACTTAAAAATGAAGATTTTTGAATTTGAACCTAAGTCAAATAGTTGTTAGGAGTAAATTGACTAAGTGAGCCAACTCCTGTTGATACATATAGCTAGTTTTTAGGCTATATCACCATTGAGTTAGACATGTACACACGAATTTTCGTCAATAATGTGTACCTTGAGCTCTAAGTTGACTAATAACGAAAATATATAGCGAACGTTTGATATCTGTTACGTTGATTACTACTTAAATGTATACACACGAGAAGATTCATATAAGTTGGCCTATATCTAGCCAGCGTTGGATAAGATACACCGAATCCTGTCACCCTTAAGACTGATCAAAATTGTTTTCGCATTTTCTTACCAAAAATAAGTTATTTTATCCTAGTTCATATATACACACACACACACCCACAAAACTCATAGAGCCCCAAAAATATCATTCTAGGCCTGGTAAACAAAAGTACACTCAGACTAGATTCACGATGATCTGGACACGTTGCCAATACAGGGATCTTTGTTCTGTAGCCCTTACTTTCAGTGCTAAAGATGAATTAATAGAGAAGTATAGTTTTTCTGAGTTCAATTATAAAATCCAACTAAAATTATATGATTTTTGAGTCGAAGACTGTGCATTAAGATAATAAGGTTACTGAGTTAGCTAAGTTCAATGAACATCTCGGAGAGATCATAAGCCATAATGCAACGCACTGAATGACCAGCAACAGGGTAAAGGAAGGAGACTGAGAGTCCATTGAGAGCTTTGTTAAGTATAAACAGCAAAATGAGAGCGCTAAGTCAAACAAGCAAATTGGAAGGAAATGAAAGGGGCCAAAACGAAATTTAATTGAAAACACAATTAAAGAAAAAAGGAAAGAAAAAGTTACTTAGCTTGAATGAGTATTTTTGTAACAACATAATTTGGCTGCAGGGATTGGATGTATGATTGATAGATGAGGTTGAAAAAAGAAATATAAATTTTTATATTATCATTTAATCATAAATTATTAAATTATTAAAAAAATAAATTACGATGATAATTTTTTTAAAAATTAAATACTAAATAATATATGATTAAATGATAATATAAAAAAAATTTATATCAATAATGTATTAAAATTAAATTTTTAAATCAAACGACTACTAGAGTGTTTAAGAAAGTCATGCAAATCAATTAATTAACCCCGACCAATGTTGGATTTCTTTAGAAAGTTTGGTTTGTCTCTGATTTAACATACTGGGAAGCATAAGTTATTTTTTAAAATAATAAATTTTTTAGATAAAAAATAAATACTCAGGCTTAACGTAATTATTATTATTATTATTTTATTTAGAATATTTACATTACTTTTAAAATATTTTAAAAAGTTTACAATACTAAATGACAAACTAACTCGGGATACATCCATTATCACGAATAGTTAGAAAATCAGCAGTTACCAAATTTTAAATTTGGGTCTTTGAACTGTTTTATACTTTATATTTTAAATCCCAATATATCGAATTTTATATTTTAAAATTATAATTAGTTAATTCAGGCTTTGTTTTGTTGGAATTAAAAAGAAAAAAAAAGAATGATTTTGGAGTTTTCAAAGTTTGATTTGGAATGCATCAATAAAAGTTAATTTAATCAGTGAGACTAAATTATCTACTTTTAAAAGTTTTGAATTTCAATTTTATTCATATCATTATAAAATAAACTCTATACAAGTTTTGTAACATTTTTTTTTTTAGACGAAGTCTTGTAACATATTTTTACTTTAAAATAAGATAGATACGAAAATCCGAGTCTAGTAATGTGTTTTGGATGGGGATAGAAGTAATTGGATACAGTGGCGAGAGGGGACAGTGGTTAAAAGCAAAGAAAAAGCCCCCAATTGGGTGGAGGGAGTCAGTACCGAGCATGCGACTCCTTCTTTTTGACAGTTTTGATGCTCACACTCACATTCACACCCAAAGATAGATTGTTGATTACTTTCTTCAAAGCTGCCTTTTGCCTAGAATGGTCAATCTCTTACTAGTTCCTAGCCTTGCTTCCATAATTGGATTCTGATGGGACCTGCTTCTCTTGTATGAAATGCCTCCACTAACTAGTGACTGTTTGGTTCCTAGTTAATATATTCTAGTGTTTTGGATAAAGTCAAGTCACCCTTTGTTCATGTTCAATCATCGTCCTTTTTCCTTTATTTTTTTCCTAAAGTCCTTTTGATAAGAACGAATTGCGCTGCATTCAATGATTCATCTTCATTATGTCTATTTAAATTAATTTATTTTATATTTAAAATAATTTATAATTAAAATTTTAAAAAAAATTAAAAAAATAATCTTTTTTAAAATAATCTTTACAAAACATGCACTATATGTGTTTATTGGTTTATTGCATGCATGAATGTAGAATTTGAATAATTGAATGCCGTGCCATTTATTGGCCTCTTCCCCGCAGCAAAACCCTACGAAAAAACTTTGCCACGAAACACAGTTTTCCGCGTGTCCTTTCTTATCCTTTTCTCCTCTTGGGTTACGGATGAAAAATCATTATTGTGCTTCGTCGCGCCAAACGCTTATGATATCTATAAGAATACTTTTATATTTTTAATAGTTATTTTAATTATTAAATATAATTTAAAATTATAAAATATTAAATATTTATACTTTTATTTAATATTTTTTATTAAATATTAGTAAAATTATTATAAAAAAATTTAAAAGATATATATCATTATTCTATATAAATAAGAGTACCTTTAATTTTGAGTGAATTATATGTTAATTTTTCAACAAAAAAATTAATTAATTATGAGGTATAACTAAGTTGGCAAATTAAACT
Source organism: Castanospermum australe (assembly GCA_019955255.1). Classification (NCBI taxonomy): domain Eukaryota; kingdom Viridiplantae; phylum Streptophyta; class Magnoliopsida; order Fabales; family Fabaceae; genus Castanospermum; species Castanospermum australe. Next base: position 192,625 of record NSJW01000885.1, on the reverse strand, counting down.
CCATGTGAGCAAACTTTGTTTGCAGCGCAATAATTTGAAATCCACTAAAAACATTTTGTGGTCAAGATCAAGCGAAACCTAAGCGCAAATTACTGAAATACGTTATTGTCTCACAAAAAAGAAAACATAATTAAACATAATTAGCTGATGAACTTGTAGTTCAATTAGTGGTCTCATAAATTATATAATTTGTAATAATTATGTTTTTTTAATAATATTAAAAAATTTCTATTAAATGTTTTGCTAATTTTAACCACATGTTATAATCCAATTATACGTGATATGCATGTGATTTGTTAAACCAATGTACATGCAATCTCAAATTAAATGGGTGCTTTTACATTTTATCTATAAATAAACTAAAACTCAAAGCATCAATATAAAATTAGAGATGATAAATAGATAGATTGAATAGATTTTGAATTGAATATTAATGGATTGATAAAAAAAATAAATTAATAATTTATTTATGATAGATTAAAAAATTATTAAAATTATTTAATCTATTCATGATTTATTTTAATAGATGATATTTAATCTATTAATTCTTAACTAAATGCATCTTGACTACTCCTATATTTAAATATATTTTATTTTCCTCATATATATATATATATATATATTAGATCCAATCTTACCTTTGCCAACTTACATTCCATTAAGAATTTTTGATTAATATGTAAATTATCTATTTTTATTTATATCATACTGAACAAATTAGTTGAGATATGTACGAGTAATTATAGACATTGCTTAAAATTATTATTAAAAAATAATTAAATTAAATAAAAAATCCTATTGTCCATTTTTAAACAATTCCGTTTTGGACACATACAATTAATGAAATATGTTATTTTTTGCTCACTATTCCTTTTGTCGGATTTTCATTACTTTATATTGTATTATGTGATTGTAACTACTGTTTTTACTCTTTAAAAGATATATTATTTAATTTTATATTTTAAAAATTAATTTTATCGATTTAATTTTTTTAATTTTAAGTTATTTATAAATTTTATTATTTTATTATTTTAATTTTATCAATTTAGTCCTTTAAAAAAATTAAATTATAATAAATTTAAAATTTGAGGAATTAAATTAATAAAATTAATCTTTAAGGATCAAATTAATAAATGACATATCTTTTAAAAATTTAAAATAAATTTTACTCTAATTATGTGAGAAATGAAGTTTGCATAAATTTGGAAAGAATTTATAAAGTTTAAGTTATTTAGAAAAAAGATAAATATGATTAACATTGTGGTTGATTTGAAGTCTGCTAGGCTGCTAGCATACAATTATCTTCGGTGTACGTTGTCGTTATACAAGAACATTTTATGTTGTCTTTTGGCCCAACAATTATGTATTCAAGCTGCTGTCCTACTTAAAACAAAACTCGTTGATATTTAGAACATTTAATATTGTACATACTCTAGGAAAGAAAAAAAATGGTTGAAAAGAGAAAAGACAAGAGATAATTCGTTAGCTATTTATAAGATTTGTATCCTCTCTTCTTATAGGACTATTATATTTAAGAAAAATAAACATAAATTTTTTATATATAAAAATTTATCATAATATATTATAAATTTAAAAATTATATTCAAATTCATTCGTATTTTTATCTCTCTAATAAGATATTTTCTTATTATCTCAAAATTAAGAAATAATCTTAATCCCCATTTATACTAGTAAGAGATTTTTTCATATATTAATTTATTATCTAATTCACCCCATTTTGCACGGGACAAATTTTCTATCTGATTCAATAGGGTTTTGAGGGGTTAGACTTGTTTATTTTTATAATACAGGTTAAGTGAAATGAAAAGAGGTAATAAAAGTATATCTATTTGAATATGTCTCTAAATTTATATGAGACTATATTTATTTTTAAAATTATAATTGATTATTATATAATTTTCAACTGCAAGACGGAATGGATAGAGTGTGATTTTTTAATATTTTGAAACGAACAGGTTCAAGTTTTACTATCAAAAACCTATGGGGCGAATATGAATCCGATGAATATTATTTTGAGGGAATTAATAGGGTGAGATTGAGAAAAACCTACTTATACCTGTTCCATTATCAAGCCTAAATAAATCAATTTAAATAAAATTTATCAACATAAAGAGATCTTTTAAAAAACACTTAAGTAATACTTGAAAAATTACTCAAGCGAATGTGTAATTTATTACATTTAACACTAACCTAAAATTATAGTTCTTCACAACTAATTATCTAAATATATTTTAATTCTAATTTCATTTATTTTTCTTCTATTAGTTTTATTTACTATGCATACTTTGTTACATATACATTTTTATTTCAAATTAAATGAATCATCAAAAGGAAAAGAAAAATGTGTTATGTTGCAACCAGCCAAAAATAAATTAACGGTGTTCACGATTTGGTTTTGTTTTAATTAAATAATTAATAGTTTGGACTTATCTATTTTTTGTTAAAAAAAAAATTAACTTGACTTTTTTTTATTCTCATAACTCAATTAACAACAGATAAGCTTAAAAATATTAATAAAATCATAATCAAATAGATATAAATAATAAATTAACTTAAATATTTTTATAAAAATAATAATAAATTAAAATATAATTATATATAAGTATATAATATAAATATATATATATATAAAAAGTTTAATTTAATTTAATTTAATTTAATTTTTAATAAAAAATAAAAATCAAATTAAATTAGTCAATTTATATAAAAAGAGAACTAAACAAAATTAATTAATTTTGAATTTGTTTAATTTTTTATTTTTTGATTCAATTTTTTTTAATTTAAATCAATTTAATTCGGTTATAAACTCTTTTAAAACAAATTACCATACAAACAATTTCATAATTTAATCATGGTTGTATAATCTCAGTAAAAAAAAATTGTCAACTAAATGTTCATCTTTCACATGGAATTTTTTTTTTTAAACCCGAAGATTAAAAATTCTCATAAATAACAGGATAAACGAAGCGGCAAACTTTTTTTCCTTTTTTTGACTGGGAAGTGGCAAACTTCAAGTAAAACAAACTTAAAAAAAAAAGGTTCATGATCACACCTACAACACACGTGGAAACCTAAGCCTAACCTAGTAATAGAGTAATAGGTAATGATTTTGCTGACAAAAATTCGCTCGTTATTAATAGCGTTTGTTACCATCCAAGAAGGTGTCCAGTTGTGATTGTTACAACTTACGAACCCGTCATTCCTGTTTCCCCCACAACCGCCAAAGACGAACCGCAGCAAGTTCAGCACAACCAGGTGTGTCGTTGGTGTTTACTTTTTCATCCAATTCACACACAATTTAAGACTCTTTTTATGATTAATTCTGTAGTTTTTTAATTCATTCTTCTTAATAGTAATTTTTTTAATTATTTTTTTATTTCATTTATTTTTATTTATCTTTTAAAATAATTATATAAAATTTAAAAAATTATTAAATAATTTTAAGAATAAAAAATATAATTTAATATAACTAAATTATTTTTTTTGTTTTATTAATATTTTTAAATTTTACTTATTATTTCAGTATTTCTCTTTTTATAAAAAAATAAGAATAAAGTAAAAAATTTAATTATTATTTTTTTAATATCTTTAAATAATAAATATTTTAAGATAAAATTTTTTTTATATGATAAATAAAAGTAGACAAAAGAAATAATTTTTTTTATATTTTTAAGATATTAAATATTTTATTTTTTTATTTAATACTTAATTTATTAAATATTATAAGAATTAATAGGAGAAATTTGAAAAAAATAATTATATATCCTTTTAATTAATTCTCATAATTATTAAATAAAATAAATATTAAATATTTTTTATATTTTAAAAATATTAAATATTTTATTTTTTTATTCAATACTTACTTTATTAAGCATTTTGAAGATTATTAAAAGATGTTTTAAGAAGATATAACATTGCTCAAAAGAATTTTATATTTTCTTAATTGATCCTTCTAATAGTTTTCTAATTATTAAATCAAATAAGTATTAAATATTTTTTATATTTCTAATATATTAAATAATTTACATTTTTATTTAATACTTACTTTATTAAATATTAGAAATATTATTAAAAAAAAGTTTTAGGAGAATATAGCATTACTCCTCTTTTATACTTTATAGTTTTTTTGTCATGATTGAGATATTCTTATATGTATTATTGTAAGACTAATTTATTAGATATTATCATGATTAGTCTTTAACAAGAAAATTCTTTCAATAAATGTCTACTCTAAGTACATATTTAGTGGAGAAATTTTCATAAATAAATTTGTATAGAAATTACATGCACTAAGATTTAAACGTTAATCCTCTCCCTGGTCTTCTATACTAATAGTTGGTTTAATATTTGGAACAAATATTTCTGAAAAATTTTATATATAAGATTAAAATAAAAAATATTAAACAAAAATTATGAGAATTTTTAAAAATCTTATTAAATATGAGAATATAATATTTTCATATAACAAATTATAAACTAAAAAAATTTGCAAAACAAACTACCCTTAAGATTTTTTATTTTTATGACAAATATTTTGCATAAATTAATGAAATGTCTACTTTGTAGTATGATTTTTATTGAACAACAAATTTGCTACGCAATGTTGATATTTTATACAACTTAGAATGGTTTTGTTTGTTTGAGTTTGCATAATCTATCTTCACCTTTTGTTGGCTTAGGTTGCAGCAAGAAAACATCGCATGGGGAAAATACATAGAATCAATAGAATGAAAACCAGTTATTGGTGAATATAATGGGATTTTTTTTTGGTATAAGTTTAATGGGCATTAATATGAACTAAAACAGCGAATTTTTCGTCATTACGTGGGAGAAAGCGAAGTTGAGAGAAAGTTCGTGTTAGGGAGGGAGAAATTCTCACCTACAAGAGTAATACTTTCAAAGAATCTCTGATTTAGATCTGTAAAATCATTTTGATGAACAGTGTTAGCCATAATTCTTTTGTCGATTAGGATTTTTCGTTAAGTTTGCGATGACGTACGGTTTCGGCCAGTAAAATATCGGCAAGAGAATAAACCATAATGATGTCTGCGAAGACGATTTGTTAAATTATTATTTGTTCTTCGCACCAGCTTTTTGACTTGATGGTCGATGCCCATGCTCGAATCCGGATAAAGCCAATCTCTCCCCTCTACTCAAAGACTCTTTTTTTCTTGGTTGCATTATTGAGAATGGACCATTCACTAAAAGCAAACAAACATGTTTGTTTCACTGCTTTGTCTGGAAAAAAAGGAAGAAAAATTTTCTTCCTTCAAACACTCTTGAAATGTGTGATATTCAATTATTTTTAACGCAATTATTAGAACCCAAATTGGCCATAACTCAACTAAGGACAAAATTATTAAGGTTTGTTAGAATTTTCAATTCCAGAGCTTCTTTTCATCATTCAATTACAAAACGCATTTATTGCTGCCAGTCCATTTGGATTTCAGCAACAAACGCTTTCTAACTCGCTGTGCATCAATTTGGTCGAAGCAGGGTCCTACAATTCTGCCATCTCTGATCTGTCTGTTGTAGGGCTTTGCCACTTTGTCATTACTTCTTCTCAATGTATTTGTTGATAACCTGCAAATTAAAGGCCATCCCAAGCATAATTGGTGGATTCCGCTGCATACAGGACCAGCATGGTCAATGAGTCAGTGGGGTTTTCTGTTTACCTTGGCTATATGGATTCCTCATACTTGCGGGACTGTGAGGACTCTGAATGATTGAAAGTTGAAACTAGCTCATACATGATACACTTCAAATCTCTGGCCTCGAGATAGAACTAGTTTGTGGATAATTTGCAAGTTTTGGCTGAATAAGATCAGTAAAACTAGACTCACATATGCATTAATGTCTTTGCCAAGCTAATACAGTTGTTGATGTCCTCTTGAATTGTCCTTTAGATACTGCAGACTTTGGTTTTATCTAATCCAACAAAGTTGCAACATAATTGCAAGTATAATTGAGAGTCGTATTATTATTATTTATGACTTGTTGAATTAAGCTAATCAAACGATTCAAATGAATTAATTCTATAAAAATATTCTTAATTCATACAAAAAAATATTTAAAAATAAAATAAAATAATTGTAACAAATGTATTTAAACATCTGTTTGACCTTGAAGAATCAATCGTTAGTGGTTCATAAAAAATAAAAGAATCTAACATTAGTGTTATAAGTTAATTATAAGATAATTTTGTATGTCCCAATATATCCCAATATAAATTTATTACAAAATTTAGATTGTGACTGTAGTCTTCCTTAGATAGAGATTTGTTTAAATGTATCATTGTTCTTCAATTAATAAAATTTTAACCTAATTAACCATAAAAAATAGAGTTTCTTTGAGTTTTTAGTTTCAAAGTACTTTTCATCATGTAATTATAAAAAAGTATACATATCATGTACATACGTTTTTTTTTATAATCTATTGCAAGTCATTAAACAATGAATTAAATTTTATTTATATTTTTTGAATGATTTTAATGATTCAAATAGGAGTACCATAATATATACTTGCGCATAAATAAGATTAATATTACATTTTTAACTCTTTCTCTATGTCGCTGTTGTAGTGTTCTAGATTTTTTCTTTTTCAGTAAGAGTTCTATATTTGTTATATCAGTAAAGTACACACGGTGTTTTTTTGTTTGTTTGTTTACTTTTATATAAATTTACATATAACGTATTTAGAGTAGATTCTCAATCCTTCATAATAAATTCTAGAAACAAACGTGTCTCGGTTATGAAATATAGGGTTGTGATATTTGATGTACATTTTTCACATACGTTGAGTTGGACAGTTTTTTACCACTCATCATAACTCCCTAGTTTTAATTACGTGGTGGAGATTTGTCCTGGTTGAAAAATGTGAGCAATGTGATGTTTCTAAATGTGCATATATCATTTTTTTAAAATTTATGATGCTTGGGGACTTCCTAAGGATATTAATTAAGAAGTATTTAATATTTTTATTAAATTGTCATAATTACTATCTATAAATATGAAAGTATTAAATATTTTTAGATTTTTAAAATATTAAATATTTTTATTTTTATTTAATATTCTTTATTTTTAATTCTTCAAGCAATGACTTAAGAACAGTCGTTAGCTAGTAAATTCCTTTAATTATTATAGCCTAATAAAATTAAAGGTTTGTCAGCAATAAGTGGCCGCTTGCCTTCTTCTAGAACTTCTAATTATTTAAAATAAAAAATTAAAGTATTTAACATTTTTGACAAAAATTAATATTTTATTCTTTAACTAATTAAGAAAATTATTAAGTTGATTGTTTACAAGATTTAAAATTTCTCTTTACATAAATATATTTAGTAATTTAACATAATAGTATTATTTATTATTATTGTTATTATTTATGTTATATAAATCCCCCATTACTAGCTTCAAGAATTTTGAACTATAAAGTGATTTTATATACCATCTGAATAAATTTTAAAAAAATATTTAAACATATTATTTGCTTGTAGAAAGTTATGGAGAATGTTGTCTTGTTTTAAGGTTAAAACATGCTACAAATATTAATATAGACTTAAAGGGATATCACCTATGGAATAGTAATTGTTAGCAATAATAATCAAATCTAATTCTTTTAAGTGGATTTATTTTAACATATTTTGTTACAATTTAACTCCAACAATCACTTCATCATAAATTTGTTTAAAACTAAGTTACATATTTAAAATTTCACCATATATATATATATATATATATATATATATATATAACAGAATTTGTTATGTGTAGGATTTTATGTTTACATTTTTATCACATAACTTTATCACATGAAAATTTCACAAAAAATATTAAAATCCGTGAGTAGAACTATTTCGAGTGTCTTTTTTTTTTTTGGCTATAACCATTTTGACTATATATAATATCTTCTAGAAGGAATCTATACTTGCTCTATTTAAGCCAACAATGAATAAATACATTTACAGAACCAAAAAAAAAGAGTATTTACAACAAAACCTAACATCATGGGAATGTTTCAGATTTAGATGGCTCTTATTTTGGTAAAAAAAATAGAATTACATTAACTATATTTAGAATTGGTAATTCTTAATCATGTAATTAAAAGGGTACGGGTAGCCATATATTACTTTTAGACATTTCATAGATAGATTTGCTTGACACAGAATGGCAAGATTGCCTATTTTTATGAATTTTTTTTTCGGTATAATTGGGGAAATAATTTTATATTATCTTAAAATTTTTTTTAATAATTTTTAATATTAAATAAAAATTATAAATATATTTTAAATTTTAAATTATTAAATATTAAAAAATTATTAAAAGATTATAGCGTTACTTTATTTCTATTTTTTTTTTTATAATGTCCTCAACTGTCATCAAATTCAGCAACAGCAGCAAGAGAAGACCACCAATAGAGAGACCTCAAGGGGAAAAATGACGAGAGAATATGTCGTAACGTTTTTCGTTTTTTGAAAGAAAGGAGAGACATAGAGGGAGACGATAAGAAAGTGCCAGTCAGCTTGCCATAAATGAAATTGAAAAAACAAAAAAAAAATTAAAACAGAGAAAACGTTAACTTATTTTTTTAGACCATTCTAGCTTTTTCAACACTTGCCCCTTCTCTCTTCAAAATGGCCTTGAAACCCCCCCCCCCCAAGTAATTTTCCTTTTTAACTTTCTTTCTCTGCTTGCTTTCCCAGAAAAACTCTCTCTCTCTCTCGCAAAATCTCTTCCTCTTTCTCTCTCTTCAGATCAGATATATATATTATATATAAAAATATAAATACATAAGTTTAGCATTAATTGATAATAATTATTAACTATTTAATTATTTATCTTTATGTATGGTCCCGTGGGTTATTCCGAGCCTCTGAGATCTACTCGCTGGAGTGAATAGAAAGAGATAGAGAGTGGCAGATGAAAACAGAAGCAGGGAAGGTAAAGATTTCTAAACCCTAAATACTGCCTCTGTACGATGATGAAACCCACATCATCGTCGTCGTCGGAATTCGTGCAAATGTTCCTTCTTCCTCCAATCCTTCTTTTTCACCTGCATCAGATCCACGCCAACCGGTTCAATTCCTCTTTTATCTGTTACTTGAGCTTTTACACTGTAGGGTTTTGCCTTGCTTCTGCCCTTTCTTCTGGAGCTACGTTTTTCACTTTTTTGAACCTTTTTTTTTTTGGTGTTGGGCTCTGTGATTCTCTTCGAAGATCTAATTTTTGTCGTGGCTTTTTTTTTTTTTTAACTGTGCTGAGATGATGTAAGATTTGTTGCTATGATTCTCGGGACTGTTTAAGGTGGCTTATCATATACATGAATATGGTTTTTGCAAATTTTTAATATAGATTTCGTTGCATCCATTTTGTTACCACTTGCTTGAGTCAAAACGCATTAGTGTTCCTCTGTGATTTCCATTTTTGAGCCTTTCTTCAATGCTGGGAGCATTCCTCTATTTTTTTTTTCTGTTTTTTTTTATGGTACTTATGTTGTTACAGTAATCATGCAGGATTCAAGGAGTACGAGGAGGAAGTGGTTGGATTTATCAGGAGATCCTATCTTGGATTACAATTGAGAGTCCATATAGGTCTTTGAGAAGTTTGACAAAAATTGGATTGACTTTCAGTCATGTTGAGGAGATGAAAAATATAGTTAGTACGGTTGTAGTAGAAAGATTTTGCAATGGTGTTCAGGTTGGCTTGATCGAAAACATCAGATTTGTATCTGATGATCACAGTTAATGTTTGAATATTATAGGCTGGCCGCTGGGATTCACGGATATGCTATTTGTTGAATTGTTGCGAGCATAGTTGGCTCGCAAGTTGCAAGTCCTTTATCAGCTGGCTAATTATAGTTAGTATTTGACATGTAATGGATAGAATATTTTGATTGAAATATAGTTAACTAGCAGCAATATAATTGTCTATGGCTCATTGAGAGTTTTTGCCACTTCAAAGTGTTTCTCTGAGTATCATATCTCGCTGGTAGCCTTATTGTTGGTGGTACGGTATCAAAGATTAAAATGGAAGCAGAGACATTCAGTACTAACCATCTGCCTGATTTTCTTCACCGGTCACTTCCTGCTGTTGTACCTACGCTTATGATTTCAATAGGATATGTTGACCCTGGAAAGTGGGTGGCAACTGTTGAAGGTGGTGCACGGTTTGGGTTTGATCTGATGGCCTTCATGCTTATTTTCAATTTCGCTGCTATCTTCTGTCAGTATATATCAGCAAGGATTGGTGTAATCACAGGAAGAGATCTTGCTCAGGTATCATGTCTTCCACTTTGGGGATTTATACAATTATACTGTTGATGTAGTAAGGCTGTCCTATTTGAAAAGCTTCCGCAGTCTGAACTGCTTTTTATCTCAAAAAAAAAAAAGAAAAAAGAAAAAAGGAGTTTGTTCTATTTGATTTTGAACATTTGTTGGCTTTGTGCTTTTTTACTGTAGCACGTTGCCCCCTTCACCCCCCCTTCCCCGGTAAAGAAGTTTTTTGTAAAATAAATCTCATTATTTGATTGTAATAAAAATTCATTTATGGTCGTTTCTATCTTCTGCCGGTGCATCTTATTTATTTAATCTCCTTTTACTTATGAGTTTTGACAGATTAAGTTAGAAGTTTCTAAAAATATGTGACTTGGAATTATGGAAGTTACTTTTACTTATTGATATTAATTGTTTCTTCCATCCTAAAAGAATAATTAAATAAAAGGAATGAGATTATCCATTCCCTCACCACCTGTTCCCCTACCCCCTTTCATTTTTAGTTTTTCCTCCATTATGTTACATCCATGAAGCTGACGGATATTCAGATATTAGTCCATTTTTGTCAGGCCATGTAATGTACTGTGTTGTAGTTGTGAGCTAGGTTGAATGGTGTTTTCTTTAATCTGCTTGTTGAGTTTATTACTGAGTTTGTAGTTGTTTTCTGGCTTTTCTACATTTCTACCTCAAACTCGTGCAAACACAGGCTCACACACACATACTTATCTGAGCAGGCTCAGATAGAACTTCATGCATACACTTAATCAATGTGTATTGCTTATAGATTAACTTCACTTTTTTTGTGTCAAAGATTTGCAGTGATGAGTATGATACATGGACATGCATGCTCCTTGGAGTTCAAACAGAACTTTCGGTGATTATGCTAGACCTTAACATGGTAATATTCTCACTCTTAATTAGCCTTAAATGGCTGGCTCTTCAGCAATGAATTTACTTTTCTCATACTTTAATCTGTTATATACATTACTGAACTTGTTTTGACTTGAAGCTATGATTTCACCTGTTTTGCAAGATGTTGGGCATGGCACATGGGTTAAATCTTCTTTTTGGGTGGGACTTATTCACTTGTGTCTTTTTAACTGCTACTGGTGCTGTTTTTCATCTACTTCTTGCTATCCTTCTTGTAAGTATCATTACTTGATTATTCATCTAACTGTATTGATCTACAATACACTTATTATTATTTCCTTTGTCTAGGACATCGGGAAGGCAAAGGTTCTAGGCCTGTTTGTGGCAGGTTTTGTACTGCTTTCTTTTGTGCTTGGAGTACTCATCAATCAACGTGAAGTTCCGTTATCCATTAATGGAATACTAACAAAGTTGAGTGGGGAGAGTGCGTTTGTGCTAATGAGTCTTCTAGGAGCAACACTTGTGCCTCACAACTTTTACCTTCATTCTTCTATTGTACAGGTATTATTATTTCCTCTCATTCTCATTTTCTTCTATGCATATGTAGTAAAACGTTCGTATTCATGGTATGCTCCCAAGTATATAACCTTTGTGTGCTTGTCGATATTTTTGCACGCTGTGTTTTGCTTGTTCATAAGGATGAAATCTCTGCCTCTTGCAATATGGTAGTAGGCTACTGGCCATGCTGCTGGAGGTTTGTTATATTTAGTACGTGTTTGGATTAACTTATTTTGCTTTCAGAAAAGCTTAAAATCAAAATGTTCCTGAGGGAGATTTTGGCTGAAAGTCTATTTTGGAGTGTAAAATAAGTTAATCCAAACATGCATTTAATCGATCTTATGCTCAAGGTGACAAGCTCTTCAAGCAGTGTTGGCCATTGATTTCCTCTTTCTAGAAAGCTAAACCCTTTTTGTTCATTATTTTAAGCTGGTTTTGTATACCTGTGTCAAAATCCTTGTATTTTGACTGGTTTTTGGCTGTCTCACAACTGTTACATCACTAGATCGTTGCTTTATCTAATGAAGTCTGTTGAATATTATATGGTCAATGTTTGAACCATTTGCTAATTTGAATGGTCGAAAGCAAACTTTGATTGGAGTGCTCTTGTCTCAGAACCTATATGAGTAAACTGTGGTATCCTTTTGGTTACGTCTCATGTATTAATTTTTTAATTTTTTTAAGTTCTTGCAGGTTATAGTTAGTCTTTCAAGTGCACTTAATAAGGGGAAATAAGGGCAATTATGCCAGTGCTTTGGATTGATTTGATGTTACATGCTTGGAAGTTGGCCCATTGGCAGGAATTGTTTTGAAATGGGATGTCATGCATAAAATAGAAGAAATTGACATTCTTTATTACTAGATATTGTTATTGGCGGTAAATGTAACATTCACTAATAGGCTTATGAATTGACTTTAATTGTTTCGGAGTTATACCAAATCTAAACTTAGACAGATGGTCCCAATTCTAACAAAAGGCTTAGTAACTGATAGTTTCTCTTTCCATAATGAGGTTATGTGAGCAAATGCTTCAACCAAACTTTGTTATTCCTGTGGGAGCTTGTACATTTACAGAGGGCTTTCAGTAGAGATGTTTATAGTAATTTTGAGGCATGGTTATTAATTTTCATACTTTAAAGGATGTTCATCAATAGTGTCTTATACAAGGAAGGTTGTTATTGGAAACAATGGAAGTATGATGATCTAGATTTTTTGCATAAAACATAATTAAGCAACTTCTTTAAACTGGAAGTTTTCAATTAGTTGTTCAAGTTACTTGAGGTTTTAATGAGGTTCGAGTTTGGCCTAAATGCATGGTTCCATCTTAAAAGGCACAATAATTACTTATATTGGTAACTATTGTATTGTATTGTTCTTGTATATACATTTCTCTTCAAGATGAAGGGTTTCTGATGCACTCCTTTCATCTGATTTTTGTCCATTCTCCTGGGATATGTTACTTGTTTCCTTTAAATCATATTGTGATGCACTTATGCTATTAATACTACTAATTTATACTTACATCTTGTTCTCATAATGTCATTTCCTTTCAGACAATTTTCTGATTCAGCTGTGCCCCTCAAATAAATGCTTGATGAAAAAATGTTATGATTAAGAATGCCAACATTGAGGAAGTTTAGGGTACTCTGGAAAACTTGTTGTATTTTTGAGATTTATACTTCAATTTAAAGTTTAAATCAATTATGTAAATGCCATCTTTTCATGTAATATTTATTCAGACTAAATTAATAAGAATGTTCAATTTTCTGTTCTTTGTCCTGTTTTATTACTTTAAATTCTTCAAAAATCATGTGCCCAGGCATTTTTCTGAAACTATAAAGTAAACTTATTGCATGGTATAGTTTAGAAGGGAATAAAATTGTGTGTTACAAATTCTCATACTGTAGATGCTGTTTATGCATACAGAATTTAGTCGCAGTTCCTCTGTAGCTTTCTTATAAGCAATACATTGATCTCCTGATCAAAGTTGAGCTTCCTTAAGATGTATTTACTAGTTTAGGTTCATCTGATCTGATTACTTTCTCGCACTTTTCATCATCTGCTGCACCTGGGGGAAAAAGATTGCACATCATCTGCTATGTCATAAAAGTTACTGTTTTGTCAATCTGAAACTTCTTTGCTTTTTTGCAGTGGCATCAGGGATTGACAAGCATTTCTAAGGATGCCTTGTGTCATAACCATTTTTTGGCCATCTTATGTGTCTTCAGTGGCCTTTATTTGGTAAATAATGTGCTGATGAATGCTGCAGCAAATGAGTTCTACAGTACAGGTCTTGTTTTGCTTACTTTTCAGGACACATTATCGCCAATGGAACAGGTCTTTTTTCCCTCCATAATTGATTTAAATCAGAATATTTAGTTACAGTGTCCTGTCTGTCTTACACATTCTGAACAAATATTGCAGGTGTTGCGTAGTCCAATAGCTCTGCTTGCCTTCTTACTCATTTTGTTTCTTGCAAATCAAACCACAGCATTAACTTGGAGTTTAGGTGGAGAAGTAGTTGTGCATGGTTTCTTGAAATTGGATATTCCGGGTTGGCTTCATTATGCTACAATTAGAGTAATTGCTGTTCTGCCTGCCCTTTATTGTGTTTGGAGTTCAGGAGCTGAAGGGATGTATCAGCTACTTATGTTCACCCAGGTTGTTGTAGCTCTGCAACTGCCATCTTCTGTGATCCCCCTTTTTCGAATTGCTACATCTAGATCAATAATGGGTGTACACAAGGTCTCTCAGTTTGTGGAGCTTTTGGCATTGATCATATTTATTGGGATGCTTGGCTTGAACATTGTGTTTGTGGTAGAAATGATATTTGGCAGTAGTGATTGGGTGGGTGATTTGAGATGGAATGTGGGGAATGGTGTGTCTGTCTCATATTTAGTTCTTCTTACCACTGCTTTTGCATCATTAAGTTTGATGATTTGGCTGGCTGCCACGCCTTTAAAATCTGCAAGTGTCCAATTAGATGCTCAGTTGTGGAACTGGGATATGCCAGAGACTGTACCAAATCCACCAATTGATGGTGAGGAATCATATTTAACTGAAAGAAGGTATCTTGGAGATGCATCTGTTCAGGTGAAGGAACCATCACCAGCTCTAGCAAGGACCTTGGAGTACCCAGATGTAACAGTTTCAAGTTTTCATACTGATCTACCTGAAACGATAATGGAGCCTGATCTCCATGTGACTGCTGTCAGGGAGGGTCATCCTGTTACATCATTACCTAGTTCCCCTACAACTCTTGTTAAGGAGTCAGCTTCCACGTCAGAATCAGAGGCAGTATCAGCTGTAGTTAATGAGATTTCTGGTGCTAGATTGGGAGACATTAAAACTTTAGAAATGGAAACAAATGCCCCAGTTGAGAAGACGGTGGAAGTTGAGGGAGATTCAAATGCTGAAAGGGATGAAGATGATGGAGACTCGTGGGAAACTGAAGAATCATCCAAAATGGTCTTGTCAAGTGTCCCATCTTCAACATCAGATGGACCAGCATCATTCAGGAGTCTTGGTGGGAAAAGTGATGAAGGGGGGAATAGCATTGGAAGTCTTTCAAGATTAGCAGGCTTAGGGCGTGCAGCAAGGCGTCAGCTAGCTGCTATTCTTGATGAATTCTGGGGACAACTTTATGATTTCCATGGGCAAGCAACCCAGGAAGCAAAGGCTAAGAAACTTGATGTTTTGCTCGGAGTAGATTCAAGACCCTCTGGTTCCTTGCCGAAAGTGGATGCATGTGGAAAGGAATATTCTGAAAGCTTGGTATCTGTAGGAAGTAGAGCTTCCGACACTTTAATGAACTCCGGTAACTCTGGTCCATATGACTCTCACAAGCAGCCTAGGATGCAAAGTAATTTAGAGTCTCCGTATTATCTTCAAAGGAATTCTTCCTCATTGCGGGCAAATCCCATTCAGTTATTACATCCATATGTACAGAACTCCAGCCGCAATCTCCTTGATTCTGGTGAGAGGCGCTATTCCAGTGTGCGCAATCTGCCTTCATCTGAGGCTTGGGATTATCAGTCAGCTACTGTACATGATTATCAGACTGCATCCTATCTTAGTTGGGTTGGTAAAGGCAGAAATTCTGATGACTTAAATGGTTCAATGGAATTGTCACCATTGAAATCCCCTTCCATAGGTAATACAAACTACAGGGGTTCACTTGCATTTGCTTTGGGGCAAAAGTTGCAGAACGGTTTAGGTGTAGGCCAACCCCCAGGGTTCCAAAACATAGCTGTCTCTAGAAATTGCCAATTGCAATCTGAGAGGCCATATTATGACTTTTGCTCTTCTGGACCTGCAGATAATGCGGCCGATTCAGTTAATACTAAGAAGTACCACAGCTTGCCGGACATTTCAGGATACTCCATCCCCTACAGGGCTGGTTACATGCCTGATAAGAGTGCTCCATGGGATGGTTCTGTTGGATATGGACCTTCTGCAAGTAGCACGTGTTATGAACCATCATTATATTCAAATTCTGGAACAAGAACAGGAGCTCCTTTAGCCTTTGATGAACTCTCTCCATCAAAAGTCTACAGAGAGGCACTCTCTTCACAGTTGAGTTCTGGTTTTGATACTGGATCCCTCTGGTCTAGACAGCCTTTTGAGCAGTTTGGTGTAGCTGATAAAATTCATAATGTTGCAATGGAAGGTGTCGGAAGTAGGCCTAATGCAATTGTTGAAGAAACTACTTCAGTTGTGGATATAGAGGGTAAACTTCTTCAGTCTTTTAGACATTGCATTGTGAAGCTCTTAAAACTGGAAGGGTCTGATTGGTTGTTTAGGCAGAATGATGGGGTTGACGAGGACCTGATTGATCGTGTAGCTGCAAGGGAAAAATTTGTTTATGAAATTGAAACTAGGGAGATGAATCAGGCCATTCATACAGGCGAAGCTCATTATTTTTCTTCTGATAGGAAGTCTGGTTCTTCAATGAAGAATAATGAGGCAAATTCCTCTAGTTTTTTGGTGTCCTCGGTTCCTCACTGTGGGGAGGGATGTATATGGAGATCAGATTTAATAATAAGCTTTGGGGTGTGGTGTATCCACCGTGTTCTGGACCTCTCACTTATGGAAAGCCGCCCAGAGCTTTGGGGGAAATACACCTATGTGCTCAATCGCCTCCAGGTAAATATCTGAAGAGGTTGCCATCTTTTTTTTTAAAGTAATCATAATGCCTTAAGTTTTAGCTGCTCTCTTTATTTGCATTTAAAAGTGGATGCTAGTTGTGGTTGTGGGAGTGTTGGTTGTTTCATGTCTCAAAATAAGAAAAGCATGCAATGTTTATGCTCTTATTATTAAGTGGTATTCCTTTGTTTGTTGATCACATGGAGAAGTTGCTCCTATATGGTATACATTCATCATTCATCAATGTAGAGCCCATCCATTAACGGACATTATAATATGGATGTTAGTTGCATGCCATCATCTGCTAACAAGGCTACAAGCCTACAAAATCGTCTTTTCTTGTCTTTGCTTGTCCCTATAGTTGTCTCCATTTCACTGCCCTTATCATTGATGTTTTTTGCTTTATGAGCAGGGCATCATTGATCCTGCTTTTTCTAAGCCTCGTAGTCCCTTGGCCCCATGCTTCTGCATTCAAGTTCCCATGACACATCAGCAAAAGTCAAGCCCGCCTCTCTCCAACGGGATGCTGCCGCCTGCTGCAAAACCAGGCCGGGGAAAATGCACAACTGCGTCAACGTTGCTCGAACTGATCAAGGATGTGGAAATTGCGATCTCAGCCAGGAAAGGACGTACGGGAACTGCAGCTGGTGATGTGGCTTTCCCAAAAGGAAAGGAAAATTTGGCATCCGTTCTCAAACGGTACAAGCGGAGGTTATCCAATAAACCTCTTGGCACTCATGAAGGAACTGGTTCTCGCAAGAGTCCCTCATCAGCACCATACAACATATAGCATTTTGCCCACAGCATGCATTCAGAAAACCAGTGTTCCTTGGGCTGTTTTATTTGGTGAAGCAGCTCACGCTCTACAAGTGCTTTGCCTCCGTGTATCAAATTCCTTGCAGCAGATTTTATTTCCTTGTATGTTACATACGCATAGGGCAAGAATTACTATATGTAATGGCGGCAAATTCAAAGGAAAAAAATTGGTTAGATGGAAACTTTGTTCCACCGTTTGTTGGCTTGTTTATCTTTACTTCATCCAGTAAGTGGATGCAAAGTGGGGGAAAAAATATCCAAGTATATCCGAGATCATCGACATTAAAACAAAATGAATTTAACTGTCGGCATGCTTTAAAGCCGGGTGTTGTGGTTTCTAAGTTTAGGTTCTTATGCTTAATGTTTTCCAAGAGTGGTAAAGGTTGCTTTTTGTTCATTGTTGGCAAGCTAGATGTTGTTTAAAGAGCTCAAGCTCTGTTACTGATGACGTCCATGGGAAGGGGTAAATTAATGTGACAAGGACAATTTTGTATAGCTGAAAAAAAAATATTTCTCTTTCATTTTCTTAAGATGATTCAGGGGCAAAAAAATGACAAACTAGGAGAGAATACCGAACTGAAGGATGAGATCAATGGACAAATATAAGAACAAATATTTTGTATTTTAATTATCAATAGTTAATTTCCTTTTCTAGTCATTATCAGTGATAAGCTTTCTTAAGTACGTATTTGGTAAGAGAAAAAAGAATGAAATGAGAAAGAGAAATTTTTTATATTTTAATATTAAGAATTTTATATGTTTTATTTTTTTTTTCAACACACCAAATATGTACTAAAGAATTCTCTCATTTTCTTAACATTTTTCTTATCCTAAACAATGCATAAAATATTCAATGCAATTATGCAATCCATAAATTCGATTTGGTTAATAACAGTTTGCCCAAATATATATATATATATGCAATTTACTCTATTTTTTTCCCTACGAGTTGTAGTCTCAATAATGCTAGTTCTTGTTGTTAATATCACAATATGAATATACCACGTCAATTCATTATGCATGTTTGATGAGATTTCATTGATAATTACTAGAGAGTCTCATTGGCGGGCAGCCAAATATTTTATATAATTATATTCCAAAAAAAAGATATTATATAATTTAAACTATAAATAGCTTTCAAAACATTTTTGCTTTTAAGCCCCATTTCAACTATTTTAAATTTTAAAAGAAAGTTAAAAAAAAAAATCTTGGTGGTAGAGCGAGTGCGTTGTGAATTGTGAAATGTAAATTGCAACCTCGTCTCATATGCATTCGTGGTGAAATTGTCCAAACAAGAGTGGTTGAGTTTATACGCTTCCAATTGTCCAATCACATTAGTACACGTAAAATACGTCCACCCCAAAGCGCTTACTTACTCCCATGACTTAAGCAAACGCTACCTTTCTTCGCATCACATCTTCCCTGACCTCGATTCTCTCTCTCTCTTTTTTTCTTTGAAAAAAGAAAAAGAAGATTCTTTGTTAATTAAGTGAGAGTCCCCTCCAGTCTCACCCCTCACTCATTCTCTTTCCAATCTCCGAATTTTGTGCTAGGAAACAGTAACAAGTAACAGGTACGCGATTCACAATTTCTCAACCACTCAAATTCTCACTTCTACTGCATCAAGCTTTCAAATTTTCTTCTCAGAAATCCCCAGCAGCAATTTGTATGATCTGTTTGGAATTGGATTCTTGCTACTCAAAGTTAAACAATACGCAGGAATTGTTAATAAACCATAAATCATATTTTGATTCCATATTTAGGGATTGAAATTAATTAATTAACTTAGTTGGAGTTAATCAAATCTATCTGTTTTTGAACGAAAACTTCCTCTATCATGTTTCAGTTATTGCTGTTTTCTCTTTTTTTCTTTTCAATAAAAAATAAAATCAGAAGTATTAAATGCTATGAACATGTATCTCTATTTGCTCGTTGTGAGTTCTGATTTCTGAGGATGGCATGGCGTAGGCATAATAAATATAATTAAAAGGAAGTGAATGGGGTTCGTGGTGGTGATATCGTTGCCGGTGATATTGTTCATCTTGATCTTGGCCCTGGCATGCTACCTTCTGGGTAGGGCCAAGGGTCGACGACAAGGTTCGTATGGGTACCCACAGCATTATGGGCCAACCGCTCCTCCCCCTCAAGCCCAAACCCAGCCCCAACAGAAACAGCCCGAGGCCTAGAAATGCTACCCATTCCCATTTGTTGGGTTTTGGCCATCCACCCTCAAACAGTGTGCGCTTTGCAGTTTGAAAACTGCTGTGTAATTATGATTATGTACCTAGTAATTAATGAAAAAGGGAGTATTATCGTTCATGTCTCAATCTTTTCTTTTTTTTTTTGACCTGTTCATGTCTCAATCTAGAATAAAAGGCAAGGGAAAAAAAACACTTACATACTAGTATTTGTTTACAGAAGAGTTAAATTCAGTTCATCTTATTGTACTTTGGCTGATATCATTATGTCACCATGGATTTTTTTTTTTTTGGTCATCGTCACCACGTAATTTTTAATTTTTCTTATTATGCTCCTTTTAGTTAGTTCTGTCAGTATAGTGATATAATCACATCATTATGTGAATCCAAATGGTAATTGATAGTTTGCTGTGAAATGTTCGGATGTTAGAAACACAACTCTTTAAATATATTGCTATTTCTTTTTTAAGTATAAATTAGGAGTATTTCTATAAAATTCTATCTATTTGAACTGTTCTATAAACTTAATTTTTTTGGGTCAAGAACAATAACCGTATATTATTATTTCTTGTTAATTAATCCAAATGGTAATATTTTGCTGTTTCTTTTTTTTTTTCTTGGGCTTTTTAGCCCTGTCGATCACCAGAGAAACACAACTCCTTTAATTATCTATTTTATGTATAATAAGTTAATAGAATGATATAATTACGAGAGTTTTTTGTTAAAAAAACCAATCACAACGAGACAAAATGACAAAGTCACATTGGCCAAATTATTATGCTATGTTTGGATAGAGAGTTAAGAAGGAAAAATGACAAAAATCTCTTATTTGTTTAGAAAATTTATAAAGAATAAAAAAATAAGAATTTTTAAATAATTTTTTAAAATTATCTCTTACTAATTGTTGTAAATATTTTAATTTTTTTAAAATTCTAAAGATTTTAAGTGATTTAAAACAAAAAAAGAGTAATTTATTAATTAATATTTTATTTTTCTTCTTTATTCTCTTTAAATTTCTAAACATAATTTAAGAGAACAAATTGGGCAAGAATATCAAGCAAGCACAAATCGATTTTCGTAGAAAAAGGGTTTCATTAGCTAACAATATGTATAGTTAATGTATATTTAAATTAATTTATTTTATATTTTAAATAATTTATAATTAAAATATTACTAAAAAAATTTTAAAATTTTTTTTTAAAATAATTAAATTTCAAACATAGACTTATTTTCTTCCCTAATTGCCTCTGAAGTGTAAACCGTCACAATATGCAGGCCACACTAGACTTGTAGGATAAGCATATATCCTGACCTTTGATCATCAGTGACGACAACTTGGAGTATATAAAATAAGACATATATTTGGTTCCCTCGACTCATCTGCTAATGATAATGGTTACGAATCATGGTACGTGATTGATGCTTTGAGGATTGATTGGATCCGGGGTAGGTGCGTTACATCATCAAGTTATATATTTCCGTGATGGGTCAGCGCTCCCTATGAAAATGTTGAATTTTTCAGAGGCTATTGCACGTGCTGCTCCTAGACCAAAGTGATAATTGTGACTGGACAGTTGATTCCCAGTTGTTTATTATTTTTTTTTTAAAAAAGAAGAAATTGATTCTGATCTCAATGGGTTTCTGTTTTGTTTTCAATATTATTAATTAATTTAATCTTTTTGGTAACACAAAATTAATTTAATTTAGTTTTTTTTATTCAACTAATTTAGTTCTATGATAAACTTATTGCTGCCCACAAAGTGGATTATACACTGAACCAGCCGACCCACGTGATCACAGATTCTGATATTCACACAACAACTCGTGCCATGTACATCAACGGTGCAAATTTTTATAGGGTATCAAATCAGTGATTCAAATATTCAAATAATAGAAACAGGAAACGTGTTTTTTATGAAATGAAATGTGCATGAATACCACTGCTATATAATCTATATAGAATTATGATACTTGCTTGTCACATTCTTGCGCATTAGATTTTTCACCTCAAAAGACTGTATATGAATTTTTTTTAATGAAATATTCATATATCTGTTAATTTTTAATATAAAAATCTGACCAAGACCTAAAATAATATATCGAAAATAATATACAAATATCAACTTTTTTCTCATTGAAATTATACTGAAATAATGTATAAATATCATAATCCCCCTAGATATGGTATCCCTGGTTAGTGGTTACGTACCTAGGATGAAATCTATTAAACGCATTGCAGAAATGACTAACATATTTAAATAGAATTTTAAGCTCGACTAGAGTGTGCTCGATGAAATGCCGTTTGTTTTTGCTTTTTTTTTTTCCTTTTTACCACTGTACCAAAAAAAAGAGTGTGCTTCGTAAAACTAAAATTAGAAAATAATAAATTAATTAGGTATTTGAGTGCAATGCATTTTATATAAATCTTTCATTTTCAATTTTCTATTTGTATATATACTTTAAAATCTTTATGAATGTCAAGTTTGAGTTATTTTAATATACTAAAAAATAATTCGCCTTTGACACTTATTTTACTGTTTAAATCTTGTTGAAGTTCAGTAAAAAAGAAATATTTCTTTCGGTTAATATGTGTGCGTGCTTATTTCTTTTCACAATTCTGAATTAAGAGTGATAATTAATTATTTTACTAGGGTTAATAAATTGAGTTTGACCTAAACTACTGTTTTAATAATTATTTGTAATTTTTTTTATTTTGAATTGTATATATATGGAATGTGTTTATTTTGGGTTAAACAACCTCTGAACTTATAAATTTGAAAGGTCCATTCCTGTGCATTTAGACTGAAAAAACTAACAGGATTGAGAATGGAACAAATTGTTAGTCAAGACCCCTTGTTTGTTCTTTTCTTGCTCTTAAAGAGGATTGTGAGTCCCACAAGAATTTGAAATTGCGAGACCACATGCTTGACATGCTTGTTCTTTTCTTGCTTATAAGACTATATTTGTATTAAAGAGAATAAAAAAAAAAGAAAATAAACAAAAAAAATTATTTTAAATATTTTTAACTTAAAATATTAAAATAAGTTTTTATTTTCTTTTTTTCTTTTAGTTTCTTACAATTCAAATATATCTTAACAAGACAATCCAATGTAAAGTTAGAAACAAAAAAATTGAATAGATAACATGACTATTGATTTGTTACTCCTTTCTTACATTCGATGCAAGTTCGCTTTATTGCTTTGTGCTATTAATTAAAGACGAAAGTGCATTTGCTGGTTGGGCTACTGTCGTGCAGTGTATTCCTGTAGCAAAACGCATAGACACTGCAACTTACTTCGAAAGTTCAAGAAAAGGTAAACTGTATGAGTGATGGATATACTTTTTTTTACATAAAAATCATAACACACACACACACACATACATATATATAATATATATATATATACTGTATGAGTGATGGATATACTTTTTTTTACATAAAAATCATAACACACACACACACACACACATACATATATATATATATATATATATATATATATATATATATATATATATATATATATATATATATATGAAATTATTTTATACAGACATATAAAGCAAGTAGTGTGAGATTATTCTAATATTTATATTTTATTAAAATGAATTGATGTTAACTAGTTTTTTCTTAAAATTTTGACTTTGATGTTAATTACACTTCAATGACTTCATCACGATGAAGTTATTTACTTTATGATTCATATGGCAATTACGTCATGCTTTTAAATATGGAAATGGAAAATGAGGAGAGTTTCATAAGATAAAAGCTCTTTTATTTGAATTTCCCTCCTCTAAAGTAAATAATTAATTTCAAAAGATAAATTAAAAAATATTAATTATTAATAAAAAAATTAAGAAAGTAAAATTTAATAACTTTATAATTTATTATATATTGTACATATATATTATTATAATTTCAATTATTAAATTTTTTATTAATAAGTATAAATATTCACTCTTATCTATAAAGTAATATCTTTAGGTTATATTTGAGAGTTTAGAAGGAATAGAAATGAAAGAGATTTAAAGAAAAATAAAAGAAAAATAAAAGACTAATTAAATAGATTATTTTTTTTATTTAGATATTTTAAATCCTCTAAAAAATTTTAAATTAATTAACTTTAAAATATTTACAAAAATTAATAAAAGAGAATTTTGAATAATTATTTAAAAATTCTTATTTTCTTCATCTTCTTTTATAAAACTTTTAAATAAAAAAGAGACTTATCATAAATTTTTTTCTTTTTTTATTTTTTCTCCCTAACCCCAATTCAAACATAACATAAAGCAAAATCCCTTTTATTTTTGGTAGTTGTACCGTCAAATTCGTGCTCTCTATAATGTGAATCACGCCTCTGTTCCTACTTTTTTAAACTCAAGAACTTCTCCACGCTCGGTAGGTGGATCCTGTCATATGAAATTGTGGATTATGGAACCATACCTTATTTATTTAAAAAATAATGATTTAGATCTTCTCTTATTTTAGAATTATTTTTTTAAAAAAATAAATATAAATTTTATTATATAAAAATTTATTATAATAAATTATAAAATTTATTAGTTATATTAAAAATTGTTTATATTTTTATTTTTTAATATTGTCAAGACCATCTTCGGATGGTGTTGCAACGGAAATAGCGAGAGAAATTGATAAAAAATAGAGTCATCACTAATTTTTATTTATTAAAAAAAATTATTAAAAAAATTCTTTAAAAGAAAATTGGTCTTAAAACTATATTGAATTTAGGGGTCTATTTATATAGAGGAAAAGACAGAAATTTAATTCTACTACACCCTTGATACATCCATCCTAAAATAGTTATCTTAAATTAATTATATAAATTATTAATAACTTTAATAGCATTTAATTTATTCCTAAAAATTAAAGAAAATTAAATAATAAATTAAAATGTTTATAAATTTGAAATGAAAGAAATAAATATCATTTACAAATCGAAGAAAGAATAAATTATTTACCAATTTGATTAAAAATATATTTTAAAATTTTGATAAATCAAAAAAATAATTTATTTTGGTTGGACTTGTCAAAAGTACCTATGTATTCCCAAAGTGAGAAATCAAAACTCAAGTAATTCGTCTATAAAATGATTGTGGGTTAGTAAATTTTAATAAAATAATTAGTCAATTTTAAAAAAATTATCAAAGAGCCATCGCGACAATATTGATGTTGAGATTTTTCTTTTGGGATTCAAGAGCCGTCACGAATATTTATCCAAATTAATTATTTTTTAAATATGATTAAAATTTTATTTTAAGATTAAGAAACCATCATGGTAACATTAATCATAATTAATTATTTTTTAAATATGATTAAAATTTTATTTTAGAATTAAGAACATTAATCTCAATTAATTATTTTTCAAATCAAATAAGTTGTCACAGTTAAAATGACTGAAAGATAATAACTATGAATTTTTTTATTTTTATTAAAATTAAGGATTATGATAGAGATAACCAATTCAAATTTAAAATTCTATCTTAGGCAATCAAGGGAGATATCAAGATAAAAATTAAACACAACCAAATAAATAGAATAAGTTAAATTAAAATATCAAAGTAGATCACATCAATAAATATTTGATTATCATGATTAAAATTTATTTTAAGATTAAAGAACCATCATGGCAACATTAATTTTGATAAAATTATTTCCCCAAATCAAATTAATATATATAAATTGCATACTTTATTATTTTTTAAAAAAATTTGAATATGCTATACGACTTAAGAATGAGAATAAAGAAAAATTTATATCGTATGCATACAGAAAAGAAACTATTTTAACACCAAATATGAGACATATATATTCTCCATATTACATATTTTATTATTTAAACCTATGGTTAAGAAAGATTCTTTTAAAGCATGATATTATTTTTGGGAGCGAGAGAGATTATATATATTTACTTCTACCTTTTAGCTGGGCTTAGGTAAATAACACAAATGCATTCAAATATAAGATCAACTGCATCTTCGGATTAATTCAAATTATTCAATAACATTAACAAAACCAGTTCAACCAGATAATAAATGTATATCATACATAGAGAATTATATTTGATAATGGAAATAAAAATCTCTCAATTTATTAACATTAACATAGAATGGTTCATAAGTCCAAACTCCATATATACGTATCAAATAAAGGAATATTTGCATATTTAACTACAAAACAAACATTCATGAACAATTAATCATAAATGACAATAACGACATAAAGAACACATAATTTACAATATTTGAAAGCTTAAAAAAAAACAAGAATATGATATTGTTTCAAGTTCCAAAAAAATAGTGGACAAAAACCATGATTTTTCAATTGAATGGCTCATACTATTCGAACTATGAATTATGATGAAGTAACAAAAGAATAGTAACATATCTCCTTATTAAAAACATATAGAGGACCTAAGGTGTAATGCTCCGTGAGTCGTGACCTCATCTTCTCCACGTACTCTTATTTTTTAATTAGTATAAATACTTTGATCTCTCTTATCAATTGTGTATTTATTCTAATTGTATCTGGGTGCTCTCTTTTTTTTTTCTAATCTCCTCTTTAGAATTTTCTATTCTCTTTATACAGAGCCCCTTTATTTAGTTAGAGATTATCTTAAAAGATATTATATAATCTCTTATTTCAATTCAAATTAAATTCTTCTTATTTTTTTTCTTATCTTATCTTTATCACTTCTTCTGATTAAATCTTTCTCATTCTTAATTATTAAATTTAATTATTATTTTTATCTCATTATTTTTTATTTTATTATTATTTGTTAGGATTAATATAAAATTAATTATAATTAAATAAAACTAATATCAAAAAAACCGAACAAAATATAATATTTACAAAATATAATACTCTTTTATTATTCAACAATATAAATGAATCTAAATTAATAATATACATCACGTAAGATTAGTGTTTTATAAAAGTATTTATTTTTATATGTATTTATGAATTTTAAATTGTATATGACTTTATATAAAAAAAAATATTCTGTACTAATTAAAAATAATTATAATGGTATAAGGAGGAAAATAAGTTTTTACAAAAAGAAAAATCTCTTTTTTAGTCCAACAAAGTTACCTGACAACCACGTTGAAAGAAGCAGTTATCCGTTCTTCTTGTCTCTGCTCTTTAGTTGTTGAAGGTTCAGAAGCCGTACCTATAACAACCATCCTAGGCTGTGGGCTACAGGGCTAAATAAATTGGCTCACTTAAATAAACACTACAGAAAAAGACAAAATAATTCATAAATTAAATAAGTTTTTAAATACTTTAAATAATGCAAAACAATTAGAAACAGACATTTTTTTAGTGAGGTGAGTCAACCCAACGGATTTAACTCATGGTGATAACTTTATTTTATGTATAGTTTATTTGTTGAAATTTTAATTCATTCAATTCATTCTTTCAACTATCAAATTCTTATTTAGTGTGTGTTCGATTGTATTTTTGTAAACTTAATTTTATAAATTTAATTTTAGTTAATAGTAAGTTTGTAATAAATTAATTTATATTTAAAAAAATTTATATAAAAAATAATTTTAACATAATGAATGTTGATTGGTTAATATTATTTAAAATTATTTTTAAATATATAATTATAAAAAAGAATATGAGTTTCGTATTAATTTGTTACACTTTAATTGGGTTTATTATTGTTGTGATATATCTTAATAAATGACATGAATGCTGTTATCGTAATTTTTTTTTATACTTTGTTGATATTAGAAAATTAATCATAAAAAATATGCAAGGTATAATTAATATTATAAATTTAATTAATTCTGTATTATTGAAAAGTTAATTTTGCCTGCAGTCCCAATAACAAAGGGATTATCCCTTTCCACTTCAGCATTTTCATTAATTGGTACCACCAAAGTCTCTGCCAAAACATGTCCTCCAACAACCCTTCGACGACCTGGCCTTGAGGCCCGGAGAGTCAAGTCCCAAATGAAAGAATGCCGAAAGGGAAGGTTTGAATGGTCAAGTGCTCCATAAATTTTCCCAACGCTAGTAATTACTAATGCAAAAATAACATAATCTTTCCTTTTACTCAAATTGATGTTTAAGGACTAAAATCGTCGAACACAACTTAACGTGTATTTTTTCAAACATCAAAAACTTTAAACATGAAAGCCAGTTTAATTAGGCAAACATACCTTTGAGTCACGTAACCAAACACAGCATATTAAATAAATGAACGAATTGCGCACTTGAATAAATTATGGGAACAAGTTACACTAAAAAATGAAAAGATAAATTTCAAATAAAAAAACATTTCCCTTACGTATATTTTAAAATTTTTAAAAATGTATGGTCAAATTCAAATTATTTAATATAGAGTAGCATATCACAATTTCAGCAAATAAAATTTGAATCATATAGTCACCACTTGAAAAAAGTAAGAACTTTTTTTTAATTTTTTTAAAAATAGCAAAATTGGAAATATTCATGACATATCTTAACTACATATTGCTATATTTGGTGAAATATTTTATACATCAATCATTTTCTTTCTTTATTTACAAAATCCCTTCCCCAGAACTTATTAATTAGGAATAAGGAAATGACAAACTGACAAAGCAAACTCAAAATAAAACTAAAAATAAAATAACACGATGACGTTCGGCAGCAACTGGCAAACCGGCAATGCCGCAATGGGGGTGGATTGAGATAGGATTGGGCTTATTTATAATATTAAAGTAATGTAATATAAATAATTTTTATATAGAAAATATTTTTTATTTGATTGTTGAATTTTCTTAGTGGTTATATAAAACATTTTAGTTCCCAAATTTACATGTTCTTTGATAATTTACAAATTTTAATTAATTTCTTATTTTTCTTAAGAAATGTTGATATAACATTTTCTTAATATTGATTGCTGTTGGACAATAAGGACAAAACCGGCCCCAACCCGTTTTCTATCTGAAGGAGGGTTGGTGAATAATATTTTTTGTTTTTTTTCTTACGTGACTTCTCCCTCTCCCATATGTCTTGGTCTTCCTCTTTGTCTGCCTAATTATTTTTTATTAAAATAAATGATTAATTTTCAACTATAATTCTACAATATTTAAATTTAAATTTTTATAATTTTATATAATATCAATTCTTACTATTTTATTTATTTAAATTTTATTTTATATATTATTAAAGTATCAGTCATTATATTTTCAATTTATTTTAATTTTAATTTCTATAATTTATATATATTAAGATATAAGTTGTTGTTTTTCATAAAAAACTAATCTTATAACTTTTAATTATTAAAGTATTGAAATAGTTTTGTAAAGATTAAAATTTAAATGAATAAAATTATAAAAATTAATATTTTTAAAAAATTACAAAAATTAAAATTGAATAAAATTAAATAAATTAGTTATTTATTTTAAACATTCTTCTTGTGTACATATAATGTTGTGAAAGTTGAGTTGATCGACTAATGAAGAAAAGAAAAACACGAAGAGGAACGTTACTAAAACTGCACCATCATTATACCAAAGAGTATATGTACGGGTAACTTTTTGACCGGAGCTCTCACTTATCCTGTATCTAATTTGAATTTATTATGTTAAAAAAAATAAATAAAAAAATTACTGTGTACAAATTAATTTTAATAATTATAAAATTTATTAATTATATTCATAATATTTTGTATTTTTATTTTTTCTAATAAAATATTATTTTATTATTCCAACAAGACGAGTACGTATCCTTTATTAGGAGGCTACTAGGTGATGCCTCGTGATGACGAAACTTGGTTACAACAACTGCACCGCGTTTGGCAGAACCCACCAACCACGCATTGGTGGGTGATTTAGCGGATTACAGCCCACAAGAAAGAAAAACCAGTCTCGTGCAAATTGCTCTCCCGGGCTGTTCACACTTTATACCATTTTCTAATAACGAAGCAGTTTATGTTTGGATTTTATTTTATTTTATTTTTTGACGTGGATTTTATTTTATTATTTACTTGTTATTTGTTCGAAGCTTTTATTGATAGAGACTTCTGCAGGACATGTTTTATTGATTTCGAGCTATAGCAGCACGTTATATCGCAAATAATAATACATTTTTACGGCATGGTAATTAACCCCAAATATTCTAATTTTTTATTTTAAAAAGGTTTATATCTAGGTTTATTTCTAATTTTATAAAAATTTCACTTTATTTCCTTTAGTTCCAATTATCATAATATCGTCTCATATTTTTTAAATTACACAATTAGATCAATCTATTAATTCTTAGTTTAATTAAAAATTAAAAATGATGATACGACACATATGTGAATTCAATGAATACATCATCAAATAATGATTACAACTGCTAGCAATCTAACAACCTGCCAATAAATCAAAAGAAATACGAGGAATAGGGTTTAGACTCATGGGTAGGTTTCAATTGAAGAACCAAACTTGCTAAGTAGCCTGCTGGTGGCTCCTTTTTCATGAGTGCACATGAGTTAACTCCGCTGATCAATTATCATTCAAAGCAGCCTTATATTAAATAAAATATAACGGCAGTTGAGGAAGGGATAACTTTAGAGAAAAAGAATAAAAAATAATAATTGTTGATAAAAAAATTAATAATTAAAATTATAATATATATATATATATATATATATATATAAATATGAAATTATTAAAATATATTTTATTAATTTTTCATCTATAATTATAATTTAAAGTGAATTCTTCACTTTAAATTTTAAAAGAAATAAATTCACAGTTAAGTAATACTGATATGGGAGATAAATATGATAACATAATATAAGAGGAATTTTTATATATTTTTAAAGTAAATGTTTCTTTCACTCCGTGTAAATACATATAAGATAAATAAGTATGTTAGATTTAATATTATTTTTATACATTTATGTTATATTTACTTACATAAAGTAAGAAAAAATACTGCCACAAGAACATATAAAAATGTGTTCATAATACAATTTAAAGTATTTTCATTAAAATTACATGTTTTAACTGATAAGAGCACTGCTAAATGGTAAGTAAGTAAAAATCTTAATAGAACTAGTTTTACCTTTAATATAAAATGTTTGAATTATGTTAGAAAACAACTTATAAAGAAAAATAACCTTAATACTCCAAACAAAGTTATAAATAGTAAAAATTAAAAAAAAACATATTATAATATGGAGATAAACTTATTTTCAAATGTAAAATATGTGCAATTTTTTTTACATTTAAGTTTCCCACGACCTTGCTTCCAGTGTCCCACTTATGATATATTTAATATAAAAATAAATATAAATGATAAATTTTTATAGATGAAATTTTTATTATCATTCTAAACATACATTTGAAATATTTAAATTCTTTCAATGAAATTATGTCCTCAAACGGGAAAGCAAGAGGTCAAATGCTTTACTATGAATAAGTTTCCTTTTGATGTGTTTATATAAATACTTATTCGAATAATTATTCTAATATTTACACATGGAGGACTTAATAATTTTAAAAATATCCCCAAAAATTATACTTTAAAAAGTAATCACACTTTATAATACGCAACTAAACTTAAATGTTAAAATAAATTTTTTGTTCAAATGTGTATACCTCTTATATAATAATAAAAAAAAAGCTCAACATATGTGATAAAACTCATTCCATACATATCATCAACGACCAGGTCTATCGGCTGGATGCATGATCTGATACGATTAGCACTCTAACTTGATGACTATAACTTTTTTAATGATAAAAAAAAGTAAGTGTCTAATAAAATATTTCATTTTGAATGTTGAATACGTATTAAATAAATATGTAAACCTACTAAAATAAATAAAGCCATATTAAAATTTAAAAAAATTTAATCAGTCTAGTAAAGAAAGTACTAATGCTGAATCTATTTACTTACGTCTGTCATAATGAATGATTTTATTTTTCAGTTAAATTATTTTTAGCAAATATCAAAATCTCTGAATTTAAACATTAAACTTTTTTTTTGGGGGGTAAACATTAAACTAAATTTTCAAACAAACATTCATCTACTTTACTGGTTGATTTCCTATAACTTAATGTCACTTGTTCAAACTCGACTCGATGATCAGTTTTTGAAAACCTTATCACGAACAAGAACAATGACAAACATAGCAGCAATCTCAACTTTATGTTAGTAGGTATGCCAACGTTGGGCGAACAATCCTTAAGTTTTTTTTTTTGGTCTAATTACTAGTATTTAAAAATTTATTAAGCTCCGACTAATCTGATTTAAGTTGGAAAGACTACGTACGTGAAACAAAGTTCTCTCAACAAATTTTTTTTTCTATTCACAATACTCGAATCCAAAATATTACTTAAGAGAAACAAGTTCCTCGTACTTCAGCCAATCATCCGTTGGCAACAACCCTGAAGCTGTTGACCTCGTCCTCATTCACCTTTAGATTGGGTAGGCCAATCAATCTTTCTTTTTCACTGTTTATCAACATTACCAAAAAAAAGGGAGGCCCCAACTCTATAATGATAAAATCCATTAATTTTTACATTTATTTATATTTATTTATTTTAAATTTAATTTTAAATTTATGATCAATATAAATTTTATTTTTATACTATTATTCAATCATGTATTATTACATTGTTTAAAGAGTTTAATTTTGGATGAGTTTTTTAAAACATGTCTTTTTTTCATAATTTTTTTTAAAAGATCTTATAAAAAAGGTAAAAGTTATTTTATGTTTTGATATAATATTTGAAAAGATCTTTTTTTTAAGTTTAAATAGTTTTTAATATTATAAAAAAGATCTTTTTCATAAGTATAAAAATTGAACTTCTAATTTAGTACTTTAACTTTTTTTTCTAAAAAATTCATCCAAATATATTAAAAGATGAACAAAATATTTTTTGAAAAAATATATTTTTTATTAAAAAAAGAACATTCAAACGAGTACAATAACTACTTAAAAAGTCAATTTCTTTTAACATGTAATAATACATGGTGAGATTATAGTATAATTTTTTTTATATTTATATATATATATATATATATATATATATATATTAAAATGAGAAATTATAATCCTTGTAATGAATTTGACTAATAATCATATTAATTATTTGAAGAAGAAAATATTTTTTTATGATTTCAATACATTAAATGCTTTTACATTTTTATTTAATACTTTTTATGTTAAGAGTTATTATCTGTGAAGCATAGTCAGCTTGTGTAAGTATCTAACCCTTGTCAATGTCAAAAATAGGGACGACATGGTTAGATACAATTAGTAATCGCTTATCAAGCATGAGTAATTAATTATTGAACTTTCAAAAACCAAAAATTTATATTTTTAATGCAGATAATTGATTACTAAGGCTGTATATGTATATCCATGTATATTTATATATATATATATATATATATATATATATATATATATATATATATATATATGTCATATTGTTTTTAAAATTTTATCATATTATTGTCTCAATATCATATCATATTGTATTGTATCTAGTGTCTGTACTTTATAAGTTACTATGGTACTTTAGTTTTTCTAAGATATTAGAATCGTAGATGATTTATAAAATATTTATTATTTGTTATTTTTTTATAAATGCTTAATGCCTAAAAAATAAAATCAACCGTCAATACAGATTTGACAACTAATTAATTAAGTTGCTAAAACTTTTTCTTGTTTTAAATAATTAGGAGAATTTTAAGAGAATTTTTTAGGAGTATATAACGTTATTTAAGAATATACTATCAGAGGTTTTTGAGTTTTTTTTTTTTTTCCTGATTCGTTTGCCTTTTTCGGCGAAGGGAAGAAAGAAATGAATGGAAATATCCCATAGTTTGACGATTTCTTCCATTGTCAGCACTCCCATGGCCTTACATGTATTATTTGCATATGTAGTCGTACAATTATTGAATTCTTTAGGTGACGTCGGGACGATGTTTCCTGCTTCATTCTGTTTTTTTATAGCGATCATATCTCTTGCATCAACTTTGGCCCTTGTTTTTAGGTCAACAAAGTAAAGCGGGTATCTTTCTTAAAAACATATTAATAAATATAAAATAGATAGCATTCTTCTTGCTTGGTCATTCCTGTATAATTTAAACCATTCTCAATTCAGATGACTCAAGTCATTGTGGAAATTAGTTAAGAGGAAGTCAAAGATGAAGATGGATAGAAAGCTATGGAGGACAATGTCTGGTGGGGCTTTTTTTAAAAAATATAAATAATGCATATGTTTTTTTTGTTATCAATATACCTTCTTCTTCTTGAAAAGGTGAGTGGTCATAATAAGTTTAGTTTGTTAATTTCTTTTAAAAATTAATTAAAAAGTTGTCATATTTTATGTGAACTTTAAAACTAAATTTTGTAAAAATCTTTTTAAAAATTCAATTGAGAAGTCGTGTTGGACTAATGCAACTTTTTAACTTAATAAAAAATAAAAGTTTCAAGTTAAGAAATTGTCTTAGATTATGTCGATTTCTTAACATGAATATAAGTTTTCTTGTAAAATACTTTTTTATAAAAAATTTAAATAAAAAATTATCTTGACTTAAGATGATTCTTTACTTATATTTTTAAATTATGTTTAAGAAATAATTGGAAAGTTATCCTAACTTAAAATAATTTTCTGCCATTACAAATACTAATGTATTTTATTAATTAATTTTAAAAAATAAAAATAAAAAAATTAAGAAAAAGCATTATCTACGTAAAAAAAAGCCGTCCAGTGGTTAATGGACAGGAAGTAAGATATAGTGTTTCTTTTCTCAAATTTAATTTTCACCTTTTATTCTGTAACATTTTCAAGAAACTTATTATAAATATTTTTATTTAACTTCTAAATATAAATCATTAAATATTTAAAGGCTTTCACTTAAAAAAATATAAAGGTTTGTGTAACCGGGTACTTTTTTTTTATTATACATTAAGTGTTCCCGATTGATTAAGTAAAAAAATTTAAAATGAAAACATTTATTTAGTAAAATAAAAAATGAGAAAATAAAAAAATAAAAATAAGACACATTTCTTTTTTATTATAACTTAAACTAAAAATTATATTTACTTTATTTTTTAATCTACTTAATTAAGCACATACTAAGTCAATCTTAGAATTGACTAAAAATTATAATATATATTATAACGCAGAGAGTAAGTTGATTTCTCAATTCTCACGTGCAATTGATCAATCATATATAGTGCTTTCCTCTAAGAACTGTAACTCATTATGAATTTCATTATGTGATTTATTGACTATGACTTACTGCGAAGCAATTGGCTGAATAGTTCTTCTGCGGCCTAGACTCAAAATCAATTTTATATTCTCGTATATAAGATTTTTATACATCATAATCTTAAAGCAATGTAATGTAGTCATATTGAAGATACAAACACAAGAAAACTGATCAACAATGCTTTGAGATTCTAAGCATCCATCTATCATTTTCAAATTATAATAAAATATTATCATAAAATATAATCACCGAAAAAAGAATTATAATAAAATATTTACTTTTTAGTAATATAAAATGTTCCGAATAAATAGGTTTAAACCTGAACCAGTACTTGAAGCTAATTTACTCGCAGCTTGTTTACCTTTATGAAAATGCATAAATCAAACCATTCATCGTGTTTAAATTCACGCATCAGCGTCAATGACTTTGATTCCACTAATAAGATTTGAAACACTTCACTTCCTAGTAAGTAACCCCTGCAAAGCACGGATACTTCTTAGTATTTTTATCCTATTACTTACCTACAAAATGAAATATCAATTCATTTACAAAAGAATAACACATAATTCCTATCTTGTGTAGCAAGCAGAGCATCTCACTTATAAGGCTTAAATTTGATTTTCGCGTGCTGCCAACAATTAAAATAATATAATATACTATAAGATAAATTTGTAAGTTTTTGCATAAGTTTGTAGCATGCTTCAATTTTAAAATAACATAGTCTTCTTCCCTAATTTGTATGTAACCAAAAAAAAAAAAACTCAAAGCAAGTTGTATTCGCAACTATTTGAAAAATGCTAGTACTGCAATTGCTCACGAAAATATGAAATAAAAAAAATGTGTCTTAATTTGTATTGTTAAATTTACTTAATTCGAAATATATAAATATAAATAAATAAAATATATATATATATATATATATATATATACACATATATATAAAATAAAAAAGAATATTACGTATATAGGTAGAGAATTACTCCAAACATTGATATTTGGTACGATAAAATATCATGATATCGCTAGTCTTTTTATTGCATAACATTAATGCGGCATTGCCCTTGATATTTCAGTGTTTTAGTGAGCGATGATGATTGGGACTTTACAAGCACAATCTCGGTGTGAACATGTATACAAAATGGGTGCGATTTCAAGTGGTAAGCGGCAACTACCACGAAAATCAAGTGCATTCTGTCGTAGGTGAACGTGGAATCCCACCTGCAATACAAACTTTTCCCTCAGCAAAAATTTGTTGTGCGGGACTGTCCTCGCAAAGTCGTCACCTAATATAGAATTGGACTTTCTCTTAATACTCTGACTTTTCATTGGCTAAGGGGTCAGCGTTCAAAGCGGGTGGCTGATGTTTATTTTCGAGTATCTTGATTCCTAATTTCTATTTGACACCAAACACAACAACAACAAAAATCTAATAAATAAAAGATTAAAATCTTATTTTCATATCACTACTTTAGTGAATTCATTCTCAATTTAATCACTAACAGCTAAATTTTTTCAATCTGATCACAAAATAAAAATATTTTATGTTAATCTCCCTCCAATATACTTTGAAATTTTTGTCCATTTGAATAATGACAAATATAACATGATATCACTAATTAACAGCACAAATTATGTGTTAAATAAATTTATCATATATGACACTTAATAATGTAATTTTATTTTTTAATTTATTTCACTTAAAACGGTGGCATCATTTGAGTCATAAAAGAAAATTACTGTTTTGTGTTTTTAATTAAAAAATTATCATACACTTAATTTATAATTAACAATATCGAGTCATATTTAACTTTTTTAAATAAGGGCTGATATGAATCTATTTATTTTATTTCAATAATTCTATCACAATTTTAAATTGTAAAAAATTAAATTGAAAACGAACTCAGTAATAAATAAAGATATCAATTTTGTTTTAAAAAAATGTGATTTAAAAAAAAATAGAGTCCGTTTACCACACCACACTTGCGCTGCGGGACTCTTCCACTTGCACTCGGATGCCATCAGCTACCCACCGCACTATGTCACATTAACTTTCATTATTATTATTATTATTAA
This sequence comes from Castanospermum australe, assembly GCA_019955255.1. Classification (NCBI taxonomy): domain Eukaryota; kingdom Viridiplantae; phylum Streptophyta; class Magnoliopsida; order Fabales; family Fabaceae; genus Castanospermum; species Castanospermum australe. The sequence goes on along the minus strand of NSJW01000885.1, from coordinate 155,436 downwards.
AATACTACCAAAAAAAAAACTCTTTCGACTTTGGCTTACATGTGATTTATTTTTATGGCTTTAAAAGAATAAAAAAATCCTTCAATTTTACTAATTTTACAAAAAAAAACCCTTTGACTTCACTAAATATTCAAAAACTCTTTTGTCAAAAATATTTTAATTCATTAAAAAAAAATCATGTGCTTATCACATACTGATTTAAAGTAATAAGTTAAAGTACAAAAACTTTATCAAACTTTGATTTATATATCTTCTGAATTTTGAAAATGGTTTAGATATAATTTTATATTTTAATTTATCATTTTAAGTCAATCTATAATGAGCACTTGATATTTTTTGTTAGTGAATTAAAATATTTTTAATGGAGACATTTTTTACACATTTAATAAAGTTTAAGGATTCTTTAACCTTTTTTAAAATTTAAAAAATAAATAACACGTAAGATGAAGTTAAAAGATGATTTCCATTTTACTACTACCATTATTATTATTATTATTATTATTATTATTATTATTATTATATAAAAATGCAAGTACTTTAAAAAAATGACGTCATGAAAAATCTGAGCTCAAATATAGACCCACTCTTCTGGTCTTTTTTTTTTTTTGGACCTCTTCTGTTCTTTTACCTCCGTCTATATATGTTTCCCACTTTCCCCTTTTCATACTCCTTTTTTCGAAGACAAGCTTCACGTTTTGCCTTCTTTTTTTCTCATAACGGCTAGTTAGAGAATCCTTCCTTGGAAAGAAAAAAAAAAAAGAAAAAAGGAAGGGATACTGCATTGATTGATTTTTAAATATGATAAAACTTATCCTTTATTTGACTTTTTTTTTTCTTTTATAGCTTAAACAGCCGATGTAATATGATAAAATAAAATTTATAAATTAGAATAAATAATTACATGAGATTAAAAAATTATTTACACTCAAAGAAAAAAAAATTACTCGTCTTACGATAAGCATTTTTATCAGATAAAATCTAAATGTAACCACTGATTTGTTAGTATTATCATAATACTACAAAGCTAAACGTGACATTTGTACTCTTTTATAATATTCAAACTACTATATGTAACCACTGACTTGTATTGATCGTAAGAACTTGTTTAGTTTATAAAATAGAATTGGATAGAATAAATATAAAGGTGTAGTTTAATGGTAATTAAAAATATCAAAAATTTGAATTTTACTAAAAAAATACTTTATAACAGGAGACAGTTTTAATAACACAAATAAGAATTAATATTATACTTAATAAGAGTGAGGATACTTTGTAAGAACAATAAATGAATAAAATGAAGTAATATAAAATAATATAAGACATGGTTAAATAAGAAAAAAATGGATAAACATTTATACGATCTACTGTTTAATATATTTTTTTTATATACAATTATTAACATAAATAATAAACACAACTTTTTGAAAATTACAATATCAGTTTACTAAAAACAGAAACAAATTAAGGGATAATATTTTTTAGATTAAAAAAATTTAATATGTTAAAGAAATTAAGGTGAGAGTTGATATCAAAATTAAATGTTTTCTAAATAGACTTAGCATCAAATCAGTAAGTTTTGGGGGTGTTCATATTTTATTATAGTTAGGGGGTGACGTTTCCAGTTCAATCATTTACACTTGTTTCTTCTACTGCCCACCAACAAATATTAATAACCTTCGTTTGGTTCATTGGGTTTTATTTTTGCTACAGCGTGGTCCATTCGGTGACATCGCACCCAGCTACCAAGGAGCTCTCATACGTTGATCTCAGGTTGCCACGTTGCAAGATCGTGGACGTCCGATGGCGATGGAGGATTGTAGGGCTGCAATTAAATTTCCACCAACCCCCTTTTGTGCGTGCTCCTTGTGGCTCGCTGCGATCCCCTCGCGCCCCCACCTACCAAACGCCGACGTCTGAGATTAGAATAGGCCCCAGCATCACTTCTATATAATGCCCAATCTTTCTCCCTCCACAACTCAGGAAATCCCATTACTCCTCCGTAGATTTCCTCTCTTTTATTTCTCTTTCTCTCTTTAATTTCTCCCATTTCCACGCACACCACTTCCACGGGGATTATTGATCTTGTAATACCTCGTTAACAATGGAAGCGATCGCCCAGTCCCTCACCAATGGCCAACACCAAAAGCAAAATGGCTCGTTCTGCTTGAGCGGCAGCGCTACCGCCGGCAGTGATCCCCTCAATTGGGGCGTAGCCGCTGAGTCACTTAAGGGCAGCCACCTCGACGAGGTGAAGCGCATGGTGGCGGAGTACCGGAAGCCGGTGGTCCGGCTCGGCGGCGAGACGCTCACGATCTCGCAGGTGGCCGCCATCGCCACCCACGACCAAGGCGTTCGGGTGGAGCTCTCGGAGTCTGCCAGGGCTGGCGTGAAGGCCAGCAGTGACTGGGTCATGGAGAGCATGAACAAGGGCACTGACAGCTACGGGGTCACCACCGGGTTCGGTGCAACCTCCCACCGGCGAACGAAACAAGGCGGTGCTTTGCAGAAAGAGCTGATTAGGTAACTCAACTCACAATATCTACGATCTATCTGTGCTCTGTGAACTGCACGCTGACACCGTACTGTTGCATTTCTTTGAATCCAATCATGAACGTTCCTGTACATGCCTTTTCCATCTTTTCATGTTACCATCTAAATTAACTACGTGTTAAATAAATACCATAAGAAAATTTTCATTATTTATATAATAGATTCTCATAATTAAGATCAGATATAAACGAGTTGGCTTACCGTAATTCTAAAATTAAGTAGCATTCTATTTGCGATAAAAAAAAGTGTTGTTTCTTGGAATGGCTAAAAAATTTAAGTTAGGATTTAATTTTCATATAAAAATTAATTATGATAAATTTTATTTTGAGTTTTAATTAAATTATATTAATAATGTAACACATCACAAATTTTATATATACAACATCAAAATTAAATTCTTTAAATCAATATATTATTTGTACAAATCTTTATGCATTGTCAATAAACAGCTAACGTTATATATCATTAAAATAGTTAACATAATTTTTAAAATTTTTAAATATGTGCTCTTTTATAATGTACTAATAATATATAATTTTTTTTACAATAGTAATTGATAAAAATTAAATCTAACACTTAATAGTATAATAAGAAAAACGTGGGTTTAGAGGGGGTAAACAAACATGATTTGTCTAATCAAAAGTGTCATAAAAGAATTAAAATAGTAATTAATAACAAAAGGATCTTACCAGTTACCATAACAACAGGGGAAAAAAAACTTTGTCCACTCCCACCAAACCACCCACTGCCACCTTTCTCTTTCTTTACTCGGGCCTCGTGGGTACTGAGTTGAAACGGTCGAGTGGACTCAGTTAAGTGATTAGCGGTGTACGAATTTAGGAATTAGGACAAGCATGAGTGGTTTGCACGTGACGCGGGGTAGGTGACTGGCTGACTGCATCCGTTGCGTAGCATCCTATCCCTCACCTAACAATCTTTGACCACATTGTTGTTCTCCACATCATCTTTCTAATTTTGTTTTCTTCTGATTTTAAAATTAACCGCTTTTAGAAAATTCGTTACCTAACTATAATCGTGAACTGCAAAATTAGTATTTCACAATTATTTTATATATTCTATCATGCCATTTTTTTTTTACGGTGGGTACATGATCCCACTTACTTGTGTGTAAGAATCAGACAGATCTTTATAATTTAAGCATAACAACACTCTTATTAATTATTATTTTTTATTAGATTTAATTTTAATTAATTTTCAGTATAATTTTTTTTATATTCATTTAATTATGTTTCATTCCATTAGTTTGACTATTACAAAATAATTATAGATGCTGATAAGAAGAATTATTGTTCTTCTTTCAGGTTCTTAAACGCTGGAATATTTGGCAACGGCACAGAGTCATCCCACACTCTGCCACACACCGCAACCAGAGCAGCGATGCTAGTGAGAATCAACACCCTTCTCCAAGGGTACTCGGGCATTAGATTTGAAATCTTGGAAGCCATCACCAAGCTCCTTAACCACAACATTACCCCATGCTTGCCACTTCGCGGTACAATCACAGCTTCTGGGGATCTCGTCCCTCTTTCTTACATTGCCGGTTTGCTAACTGGCCGACCCAACTCCAAAGCTGTTGGACCCTCCGGAGAGGTCCTCAATGCCAAGGAAGCCTTCCAATTTGCTGGCATTGATTCTGAGTTCTTCGAATTACAGCCCAAGGAAGGCCTTGCCCTTGTAAATGGCACTGCCGTTGGTTCTGGCCTAGCTTCCATGGTTCTCTTTGAGGCAAACATACTAGCTGTGCTGTCTGAAGTTCTGTCAGCTATTTTTGCTGAAGTGATGCAAGGGAAGCCTGAATTCACTGACCATTTGACACATAAGCTGAAGCACCACCCTGGCCAAATTGAGGCTGCTGCTATTATGGAGCACATTTTGGATGGAAGCTCCTATTTGAAAGCAGCTAAGAAGTTGCACGAGATTGATCCCCTGCAGAAGCCAAAACAAGATCGCTATGCCCTTCGAACTTCACCGCAGTGGCTTGGTCCTCTGATTGAAGTCATCCGATTCTCAACCAAGTCAATCGAAAGAGAGATTAACTCGGTGAACGACAACCCCTTGATTGATGTTTCAAGGAACAAGGCCTTGCATGGTGGCAATTTTCAGGGAACCCCTATTGGAGTCTCTATGGATAACACACGTTTGGCCCTTGCATCAATTGGCAAACTCATGTTTGCTCAATTCTCTGAGCTTGTCAATGATTTTTACAACAATGGGTTGCCTTCAAACCTCTCTGCCAGTAGAAACCCCAGCTTGGATTATGGCTTCAAGGGAGCTGAAATTGCCATGGCATCTTATTGCTCTGAACTCCAATATCTTGCAAATCCAGTAACAACCCATGTCCAAAGTGCCGAGCAGCACAACCAAGATGTAAACTCTCTGGGTTTGATTTCGTCTAGAAAAACAAACGAAGCTATTGAGATCCTGAAGCTCATGTCTTCAACCTTCTTGATTGCACTTTGCCAAGCAATTGACTTGAGGCATTTGGAGGAGAATTTGAAGAGCGTGGTCAAGAACACCGTAGGCCAAGTTTCCAAGAGGACTCTGATCACAGGTGTCAATGGAGAACTCCATCCTTCCAGATTTTGTGAGAAAGATCTGCTGAAAGTGGTTGATAGGGAGCATGTGTTTGCCTACATTGATGACCCCTGCAGCGCTACATACCCATTGATGCAGAAACTAAGACAAGTGCTCGTGGATCATGCATTAGCAAATGCAGATAATGAGAAGAACTTGAGCACATCAATCTTTCAGAAGATTGGAACTTTCGAGGATGAGTTGAAGGCACTCTTGCCAAAGGAGGTTGAAAGTGCAAGGGCTGCATATGAGAGCGGCAATGCTGCGATTCCAAACAAGATTAATGAATGCAGGTCTTACCCATTGTACAAGTTTGTGAGAGAGGAGTTGGGGACTGGGTTGCTAACTGGAGAAAAGGTCAGGTCACCGGGTGAGGAGTGTGAGAAGCTGTTCACAGCATTGTGCCAGGGTAAAATTATTGATCCTCTTCTGGAATGCCTTGGGGAGTGGAACGGTACTCCTCTTCCAATTTGCTAGTTCAATTACTTACTTCTGGAAATGGGTTCTTTGTATCTTTGCATGTGCAGTGATAAACGTTTGGTTTGTTAAACAATCAACCAATATAGAAAGATTGGTTTCAGTTTTTCGTTGATGTCAAGAGGAACTTGTAATTTATATTGTAATAGAATATCAGTTGTTTGCCATAGCTTTCGGTGCCAATAGAAGACATGCCTTTGATGTAAAGGATATTTTTCTTTAATACTTGTTCGGCCTTGAAAGTGATTTTACATTTTTGTGATCATTAAAGTCTCAGACTCTCAGTTATTGTCATTGATTTTTTAGGTGGAAACAGTAATTGAGTGTGTAGTGTAAAACACTACAGGAGAAGTTTTTATTTAGATAAAATCATTGAACCCGTGAGCTTAAGATTGAGCCTAGCTCAACTAGAACATGCTGCATTCCCATGCTTCTTTTAAAGTGTCCGGTATACCATACGAGGTTAAGTACATGTAGGTGTTTGTATTTTATTAAAAAATTAAACTATTTTTTTTTTATTATTGATTATGATCAATCCCACATTTTTCTCTGCACTTTAGATGATTTTAGTACTGTTTTACCAATAGTTGTCGCATTAAGCATCAAATTCGCCGTAGTTTATTCACTTTATAGGGAGCTCGTGAATTATTGGAAGTTGTCAAGGACCTTTTGTTTTGTTTTGTTTTTTTTTTGGGATAAGTAAGGACCTTTTGTTTATGATGGAGATAATAAAGAATTTGGGAAAATTGCATTTAAAGATTCGAAAATCAAATTATTCAGAAAAAACTGTTATGACTACTTAATTTAATTTTAATAATTCAAAATATATTTATTCTCAATAACTACACATAATAACCAATTTTTTTAATATAATAGTCAGATTACTTAATTTAATAACAAAACTCTAGTTTTTGAAGATAAAAATGAGTAATGTTATGTTCTCGTGAATAATTTTTTTAATAATTTTTAAATATTTAATAAAAATTGTTAATAAACAAAAAATAGAAGTATACAATATTTGAAAACATAAAATATATTTAATATTTTTTTTATTTAATAATTATGTCAATTGATTATAAGAGTATAAAATTATTTTTTATCAAATATTATTCTTTTCAAAAGACTAAGTTGTTATCTTTTTAGTTATACAATAAAGATTATTTATGTGTCAGCGTTCATGTTAATTAAAATTAAATTCTTGTTTATACAATTTTAAGAATACATCTCTTATATCAATCTTATATATTTAATAAAATTAATTATTTTGTATACTTTCTAAAAATTTAAAATAAAACAAAACTAAGCTATCACTTAAACATGCATATCATGATATGGGTAATATAATTATTAATCTATCATCTATCATGTTTAAACTAAGGTTGCTTGGACAAAGAGTTGCATGAGTCGAATCACTACAATATAGAGTTAAGTATCCATCTAACTTAATCCCATATATTAATTAAGTACTCATCTAGCATAAAAATAGAAAATTTTTGTGTGTACGTTTTTCCCTCAAAGATTGACACAAGTACTAGTTATAAACTTAACGAAAAATGAAGCTGAAAAAGTTTGATTCGGAAAAAATGGATGCATAATAGAACTTGTCTTACTTTTTGACTTGACAATTCTTTTTTTTTTGTTTGGAAGTGTTTGACTTGACAATTCTTTTAATAAAATATGAAAATAAATATAGTATTTATTATTATTTATTAAATTATTTTAATTTTTTTAAAATATTAAATAAGTTTCAAGATTTTAAAATATTAAATATTTATATTTTTATTTAATAATTTTATTTTTAATTTCTTGCATGTTAACAAAATTTATAAAATATTTATATCAGCTCCAACGAAAAGAAAGGAAAAAAAAAAAAAAGCAAAAATAAGAACTGCGCTTGCGGCGTTCGAATTACATGGAATTTTCTGAGGTGGTAGAATAATAACAGTAATAATATAATAAAAAACACAAATAATTAGGGTGCATCTCAGACTCAGACTCAAAACTCGTGGAGTGAGTGGGTGGTCGTCAACAATGGCTTCTGAGCTGGTGAGACGAACCCTCGGATTCGGAAGGCGCTCTCTGGCAAACCCTAGGGCTTTCTCTTCGGTTTCCACTCCGATCCGCGCCACTCTTTTCCCCGGCGATGGTATTGGTCCCGAGATCGCCGACTCCGTCAAGCAGGTTCCTCTTTCTCATCTCTCTCCCTCGCTTCCTTCCATTTCTACGCTCTCTCCCTTCCCTTCCATCATATCAATTGCCATCTGAAATAGCTATCTGTTCTTGATCAGTTTTCTTCTAATTCAGCTGCCGATTCAAACGGAGTCTTCGATTCAATGTGAAAACATTTTAATTTTGAATGTGAAAATTCATTCAGTTCTGCATTCATGCTGCTGGAGGTTTTTCCTTCTTTTTTTTTTTTAAATGCTTGCAATTTTAGTACTATTTATTATAGTTATGTAAGTCTTTAATTTTGCATTTCTGGTTGGCTTGTTTTTTTGACACTTTTCATCAATGGACTGGATACTGTTCTGCTTTAAACGAGGCATGGGTTGCGTGGTGATAATATGACTTATGGAGTTGCCTGCGGCACCCTCGTTCCAGTAACTTGATGAGTTGTGAAACATAAAAATTGACTTTTAATTATTTTATATTAAGGGTCTTTTGGTTTGTTTTACTTTTCTAACTTTGCCATGGCTGTGGAATCTGTTCTGCCCTCTGGTCATCTACCTTTGGTGGCTGCTGAAAGTGATCAATATTTGCTTTGCTTTATTCTTCCTTATCTCTCTTGCTATGCATGTTTCTTGTTATGCATAATTGTATATTCATAAAAATTGACTTGTTTTGTTGAATATAATGTAATGCTCTGTCAATTATTACAATTTCAATAATTAGGTATTCAGTGCAGCTGAAGTTCCAATAGAATGGGAAGAGCACTATGTTGGGGATCAAATTGACCCTAGAACACAGAGCTTTCTAACATGGGAAAGTTTAGAATCGGTAAGGCAAAATGGGGTTGGCTTGAAAGGGCCAATGGCCACCCCTATTGGAAAAGGGCATCGTTCATTAAACCTTACTCTACGAAAAGAACTTAATTTGTACGCCAATGTTCGACCTTGCTACAGCCTTCCTGGCTACAAAACTCGGTATGACAATGTAAATCTTATCACTATCCGTGAAAATACAGAAGGGGAGTACAGTGGACTTGAACATCAGGTAAGTTTCCCGGCAATTGATGTTACGTACTACCATCGAACTTCTGATTGATATCATTTTGAACAACCCCCTTTTTTGGGTGTCAGGTTGTGAGAGGGGTGGTAGAAAGTCTTAAAATCATTACACGTCAAGCAAGTTTAAGGGTGGCTGAGTATGCTTTTCACTATGCCAAGGCACATGGAAGAGAGAGGGTGTCTGCTATTCACAAAGCCAACATCATGCAGAAGACTGATGGTCTTTTCCTCAAGGTCCACCAAAACTTGCAAATGTGTATAATTATACGGCCTTGAATTTATTCATGAATCCTAATATTAAATTTTTTTATTTTGAATTATTTAGTGTTGTCGTGAGGTTGCAGAGAAGTATCCTGAGATAAAATATGAGGAAGTTGTCATTGACAATTGCTGCATGATGGTATGGGGTCTTCCTATAGCAATATTTGGTGAACTGGATGTGTGATACAACTGCATTTGGAAATTCTTTTTGAGTATCAGAAAAAGAGTAATATTGGCTAATTTTTTTACCCATCTGCAGCTTGTGAAGAATCCAGCACTTTTTGATGTATTAGTGATGCCTAACCTCTATGGTGATATTATCAGTGACCTTTGTGCCGGCTTGGTTGGGGGGTTGGGCTTGACACCAAGGTATTTTTGTATCTGGTCATACAAATGTAGAATGTCAAAACTATATCATATGACAGCATTTTATATCTTTTGCAGCTGCAACATTGGTGAGGGAGGTATTGCACTTGCTGAGGCTGTACATGGTTCAGCACCTGATATTGCTGGAAAGGTGAGCTGTGGAAAGTACTTTTCAACCTTCTATCATCTGTCCTCAACCTTTTCACCTTGTTATCATGGAATATGAAATTATTTGAGTGCTTGTTTCATACTGACTGACCCCACCTAATGAGATAAGTTTTGGTTGTTGTTGTTTCGTACTTGTGCCCAATAATGCTCTTTCTAAGGCATTGAACAAAATAGTGCAAGCTTTTGACACCATCCTGACCAGGATAGGAGCTATAGGATTAATATTGAAATACTATTTACACATTCACTGTGGCTACTCGAAATTGGTAGTTTTTCTTTTGAATCTAAGGTCTAACATGTTTGCACAGTTTTAGTTATAGATATTATAGATATACACATGGCCTTCAAACTTATATAAAATGCTGCATGCCGCAAGATTATTGAGAAGGAAAAAATGAGGGGGCTGATAAGATGTGTGGAAGAAAATTACAAAACAAGAGTGAAGAGTTGAAGCTGTGCCAAAACCTTTGAGGTATTTTGCTTATGCCAGCCAGATATACAGGGATCAGCTCATTTGAAGGTTACTTGGAATTGTGTAGCATTATTTGTCTTTCTAATAATCCTCTAGTATTTTTCTTTCCTGGCACAAATGAAAAGTTCTAATTCAGTAACAACTTTCTTGGCTCAATAAAATTTAAATTTTTATTGAAAATCTGAATTTCTGGATTATAGTCCTTCTTTCATGATACCAAGATACCAATCTCTGTGTGCACTGATTGGAAAACTGAGGCTAGACAATGGAAACCAAAATAGAAATCAATGATCACCCAAGAAGAGTGTAAAACATTTTTTTTGTTCCCTTATTTTTTGTATACGTTGCTTTTGTAAATGATAATAGATTAAAAGTTGTCTTTATTTTCTTGTAAAAAATGTTACTTATGGTGTGGTTGCTCCTTTTTCCTTAGAAATTTACCTCTTCTTTGGAGCTATACTGTTGTTGCTTATTCATATTTCCTGTGGATTTTCATAGAATTTGGCAAATCCTACTGCTTTGCTGCTGAGTGCTGTTACAATGTTGCACCATTTGAAGCTCCATGACAAAGCAGATCAGATTCAAAACGCCATTCTCAACACAATTGCAGAAGGGAAGTACCGAACTGCAGATCTTGGCGGCAGTTCAAAGACAACTGAATTTACAAAAGCAATTTGTGATCATCTCTAAATTTTGCTTTGGATTCAGCAATAAATTGTTGCTTATGATATTGTTTTCAGTCAAGTCCCTGTTTTTTTCCCCAGTTTTTCCTGAAGAGTAGGATTACATCAGCTTAATGGAAAACTCATCTAATTATGTGGCCTTGCAACCAAAGCCAAGGAACGGACAAACGTGGCTTCAAATATTCGCTGGCCAATGCAGTTTTATAGCATTGAGAGGGGATGGGGTCTTTAAAGTGTAAACTGATGAACCCTCGGCAGTTTTATAATTTTACACATCTATTTATTTTTTGTAAAAAAAAAATGTTCTTCCATATTTTGTGACAATTTTTATTTATTTATTGGTATACATGAACACCAAAAGGACACAAAGCAAACCATTGTAGGAAGTACTATGTGTTAATTATTTTGCTGAAATAGTAAAGTGCTTGGTGTAACAAAGTATGCGGCACCATACGCCGTTGCAGGTGCTGCTGAACACCTGGATGTGAAAAAAAATGAGAGTGCAAAATGAGTGGTAAGTTGCCATGCCCCATGGGTAGAGTGGTAATTGTTCCTAGGTAGCATGATACTCAGACTATTGCCTGCTTGGTAGGTTGTCACTTGCCAAGGATCGCCTTTGGGCTATACAGTAACAATTCCAATGAGGCATGATGGCTCACTGATCAGAAAAACGTTTGCATAATAACACCATCCGTCCACATCCATGTGAAACTTTTTCTCCCTCCTAGGGTAACAGCCAAGTCCATGGTGGGAATTAGGCCACGAGGTTGGCTAATATTTCCAATTTAGAGTTAACTCCTCTAAAGTAAAGATTCTATTTTAGACGGTAAAGTGAAAATTTATAATTGTTAATGAAAAAATAGAGACAAACTTAATTTATAATTGAGATAATGATAAAATACATGGATATATATAACAAATTATAAAGTTGTTAAAATTCACTATCTTAATTCTCTCATCAATATTTAATATTTCTTACTTTATCCTAATGACTCAAATCCCTTCAGTTCTATGATGCTGGGTATCATCCCAAATGACAGCAGAGTATTCCTTCCACCTGGCTTGTAAATAATCCAAAATATAAATAGGGCAATTCCACAAGCTTCTGGCAGAGGGGCAAAACTAACAGAAACAAATGATCCAAACTTTCTGTCTGCGTACGTCTACATTAAGATGACGCACCTGCATTATGTCCATTGTAGGGATTGCTTTGTTAAAGAGTCTTCATCAGAAAAGTAAACTTGGTCTAAGGGGCAGCCCAAGTTTCCAAAGCATCATACAGTTTAAATCAATATCCAATTGAATTTGATGAAAACCCTGCAGTGGTAGGAGAAATTTGCAACCTGTGTTAACGAAATAGTTGCCTGACGAGTGACATGGCCAAATTAACTTATCTGGCAGGCCACACTTGGAAATTTGTGAGGAGTATATCTGTGATACAACATCTCCAATAAATCATTTTTCAATTGCACCCTCATTTCATTGAGCCTGATCTTGTGTGGTAAGTTGGTGTGCTTTCTGTGGTTGTGTTGTCGAGCTAGGAATGTTAGGATGCCGCCTAAAACGGGATGCAATGTCAAAATGAGTGTCATTACCCACCTTCCATCTTGTGAAAAAATAACGTGTAGACTAATGCACTCCTCTCCACAACCGAAAAGCTGTTTGAGATGATATTCAGTCACGGGCCTGGAGATCTGTCATATTTAGCAGCTATATAATTATCAGTTGTCCATATTACAATTTTTATAGTATCATCTAATAATGTGTTATTACATTATTAAATTTTTTTATAAAATTATTATCATAATCAAACTACTTTAACATGTGATAAGATTACAATAATGTAAAAATAAATTTTATACAGTGAACCAAAGTTAAATTCAACTCGAAATTGTACCAAAACCTTTCACTTTGCTTTATTTTTATTTTTATTTTTCATATTCTATAACCTTCTCCACGATCTTCTCTTTGAAAAAGAAAATGATCAGCCATTTGACACCAACTTTATTCTTTTTAAAACTAAAATATGACGTGGAAGATTTTAAATGTTTGTAACTCCATTATAATAAAAAAGAGATAATGATTAGGGGTGGGCAGAAGCCTAGTTTAATTTTAAAGGCTAATTAGTTTGATTTGGTTTAATTTAGACAATGTTCTATTTTCTTAACCAGATCGATCAATTATAAGTTTAAGGTATTTTAAGGGATGCCATTTGCTATTATTTACATGTTAACTTGCAATATTTAGAGACTATTCCAATAGCCAACGTCAATTAATTAGTACAAAACTATGATCTATTCCTCAGCTAATGAAATGCCAGTTGCCATAAATACATATTCACCTGCAATAGTTTTAAGACTTAATTCTTAATATAAAACTAAATTATACCTTAATTTTATTAGCTAGGCCTTACTTGTTATGATGAACATCCGTAAATTTGCTTCTATTCCGTTAATCATCTTTTGTCGATGCCGATAGCTGTATGACAATGCATTTGGAGACCAGCACATCACTCCATTTTACCAGATGCTATCCGGCTAGACACTTAGTTGTAACACAGACTTATAGTAAACTCATTTTTCCTTTACAGAGAACTAACTTACACTACAATCCAAAAAACTTTAGTATCGGTTGTCTCTGTATGACCACCCCACAAAAACATTACTTCTTATTCACCCTGCTCAGCCACTATCTTTAAGGCAAACTATTGACATTCATTGCACCATGGCTATAGTGATTGAGAATTTGGTACAAAGTCCAGTTCGGCAGGTGAGTTTTGATGACAATTTAAAAGCCAAATTCAGCAAAGGAGGGAACTTGCTTTGTACTTCCTGCCAGTTCATGTTTTACCGGGTTTTTATAACTCAGTATTACTGATACTGCAATTGAATCAATTTAGTGGCAATTGCTGATCTGATATCCCACTACATCGATTTGGCACGAGAGGTATTGAATAAGATGAGGCAGCTGTAGAGGCTCTAAGATGTGGGGCCGGGGCTAGAAAATCACAGCCATTATGAAGATTTGTAGAGAACTGAACCACGGGACAAAAGCATGCTCCAACTGGGCTGATTTCTTGAAAGGTTGTGGAAGGATTAATCACCTCCATTGGAGTGGACAAGGATGGGCGAATTATGGGTGGACCAACCGTGCATTCTTCATGTCTTTGAGCAGGCATATGAGCAGTCACAAGCCTTGATACATGCGAACTCAAGGAACTAGGCATTGCCACTGCAGAGAGGGGGAAAGATAGTCAGGGACTACACAGTAGGAAGAGCTATTAAGAGTTGCATATGCACGCAACTGCAATCATAGAAGGCATGCATAGGTACTCTCATCACATCAATAAATCTGCTGTTTAGGTAAGTCTATATTTCTATATGAGTAATGATAAAAACTACAAATAGCAATGTAGAATTTGGTGTTAAAGCTAATGTGGCCAAGGTTCATTATACTATACTAATTTGTTGACTGTGTACAAAGCATGCTAACTATAAAGATCACAATTCCCAGCACAGTTGTGAATTTGAATTCTAAAGCAAGGTAAACAGGTATAATTACACAAAAATAGAGACAGAAAACACAAAGAACAATGAAACATTGGCATTGCTCATCCACAGCTTTAACTTCTAAAAAATTATTGCCTGGATTGTCTCCATCCAATAGCTCCTCCAGATTAATAAACGAGTCATGAACATATATCAATGCAGAAAGACGAGTGACATACATTTTAGGCAAAAAGTAGGATGCAAAATCATGAGAATCTGACATTACATAAGAATGAGGCCAGAGGCCCTAGAGGCCTAGACCAACTTCTACAAATTCTAACTCACCTTGCCCGAAAAAAGAAATTAGAAAACCCAATATTCAATGTTAGCCTAATATTAGTGAGAGATATATTACTAAAAGATACTTTAGAGAGAAACAAATTACAATCTGTTTTTCCACTCCTCCCCCCAAACTTATGAATCCTATGACCTCCATGTGCTTTGATAATGTAAGAGGTGGCGTGTTATGGATAATATTCTCTAATTTTGAAACTTCATATTGGTTTTTGTTTGAATAAGATTCCTGTTTCATAAAAAAAAAAAAATTCTCTCTTAATAATAGTCTTATATTCTCTTTCTTCAGCACTTCTATTTCTTATCTTCTCTCTTTCATGTAGCATCAGGCACTTCACACCTCTTCTGTATTCTTCACCACTTTAACTCTTACATTCTCTACTTTGGGTGGGACTCAATTGCCTATCTACAGTCCCTCTTAATTATATATAATTCTAATTACCTAAAACATCCTTAATTAAGTGGCCTCCTTTGTAAGTCAAAATTTCTTATTTACATAGTTATCTATACATATTTCCACTTCAATATTTAGTTATAAATGTTTTTAATCAAAGTAAAAATTAAAAAATCGCATAATTAATAAAATTTTCATTAACCGTATATTGTCTTTCAAGGGTGTGTATTTGTCAATTATAATACAGTAATCTACATATCTAATGGGCAAAGTGAGAAAATAATTTATTTTTTATCTCTTTTTTCCATGTTGAGGTGATGAGAGATAACAAATGTTATGCAAATTTATTTTTTTAATTAATTTGTTAAAAGATTAATGAATAAATATTAAAATTGGGAATGTTAACATTTTTACTCACACCTTCAAAATAAATTCAACTTAAAAATGAGACCACTTAATAAAGGGCATTTAAGGAAATTAGTATCATAAGTAATTAGAGGAGAGTGTAAATAGACAAGAGGAAGTGCTGGTAGCCCCACCTTGTAAAGTCCATCGACTCTTCCAAAATGATTGGTGATGACTTAGCTCCATCAATGAAGCAGTTTATTGCATCAGAAAATTCAACATGATTGTAATACCAATCTCTCTTCCTTATTTCGGAAGAGAGCCTACTTTGGACACCTGAAGAGAATTACATTTTGGTTTTAAAACAACTGGTTCATAAGCTAGTAAATGAATCCATCAAGATGTCGAATTAACATTTAAATCTAGATATGAGAATCTGGGCTTTGGATTCTTCAGGCGTGTATGCTTGTAAATCCTTCTTTCAATTTCTAACTCATTCTCCTAATCATCAAAGGCTTGACAAACCTATTTGGAAGTCCAAGATATTCTCTAAGCAAATTGTTCATCTGGACTGTCCAGCAGATCGGAGGCCTCACACGGCTCTCTCCCTTGATATGTGTATTATGTATTGGTCTAGCTTCAAAACAGTGACCCACTTAGGTAACTACCTTTACCTTATTATGGAATAATCTTGGGGTTCCTAGCGAACATTGGATGTTCCCTTTCACCTTGCAGCAATTTCTCTTGATATGCTTGAAAGGTCTTGGAAGGAACAAAGAGGCTAAAATTTTATGGCCTTTGCAGTCTGTGCAGTTCTCTGGTACATTTGGTTGGAGCAAAGTGCCTGTATTTTCAAGGGTATTTCTCTCCCCTTATTGGATAGGATTGTGTTCATGGCCTCTCTTTGGTGCTTGGCTCATGGTTGCTTCACAGGGATCTATACTGATATGCACGGGATTGATGGCTGTTACATGTTTGAGCTAGTTTGGTTCATTGTGTAGTCTCTGATTTTGTTTTTGTTTTGGTTATCAACAATAAGTTTCCGCTTTTGATTATGAATGGCACTCAGCATTTTATTCTAATACTCTTCTCTTTTTCCACTCACCCCTTTCAACTTTCAATAAAACTGAATAATTAAATTTTAAAGAATATTTCTTGAGCTTCCCAGCAGTCATCCTTCCTCATCTTATTCTAAGCCTTATGGTTTTTCAGTTTGGTTTTGAACCAGTAGGAGATATTGTTCTTGAAGTGAGGAAGAGTCCTGAAAGTCATCCAAAAATCAGAGTCTAGAAGATTGTGAGGCGTCATTGGCATGATTTTGTAAATTATTTCTTCTTATGGCCTTCAATGGATATGTGGAATTTGACCATTCTGAAGCTATGGATATACAATTCTCACATGAAGTATCAAAATGTTTCATTTTAGTTTCTCATGCATCTCCAATTTTAATCCCAAATGAGAGGAAGATACTTGGCAATTTCAACATCTATTGAATAAATGAGATATCGGGCACAAAACAGTAGAGTTGAAAGTAGTTTTGCAACCAACAAAGCCAATTATTACATCAAGGATGCAAAGTACTTATTCATCAATGGAGATTGAGGAAGCACCAACCAAAGAGAGAATGGGCGAGAGAGAAAGAGAGTTTAGACATACGGGAGATCATGAGAAAGGCAAATAGGAGATAAAAGTGTTAAATAGGAAGTGTTGTTTAGAGAGAGTATCTAGGTGAAGCATATCTCTCTCCCAATTGATGGTGGACTAGACTGTAAGACTTGATCACTTTCTAGCTATTAGATCAAATCAATATATATATATATATATATATATATATATATATATATATATATATATAAAATTAACAGACTCAATGACAATGAGCATGGCTGACAAACTTAACACACCAGGGTTTCAACAAACAAGTGAAACTTAAACACACAAAAATATATGTTATGTATATATCTTAGCAGATTATATACCTTGTTCTGTGCATTGCGATGCAGCTCTTATGCAACTATCAAGCTCATGGATCCAAACCTCGGCCAATACCATATTCATAAAAACTACTTTACAATGTGTCTCAAGTTCCGTTCCCTTGAGTGCTTCCATAGTATTGACATCCTGAAGCATCATATTGTACTCTTCACCTAAATTTTCAATCTCCTTTTTGTAGTCATATTGCAGCTGCAATATCTAGTTAACATAGAAAATAAATTTAATCTGGAAATAGCAAGGTTCAGAATCCAAAAAAAGAATATTAAAAGGAAAAAAAAGAAAGAAATGGATTGTTGCTTATACTTTTTTCTCATGTATCTTGAAGGCTTCTTCCTTCACCTTTTGTATTCTTTCCATTTCAATTAGCAGTGGGTCTGAGCATGCAATATGGGGCATTTCAGATGTCACAGAGTGAGCCTGAAAAGGATCATTGTTCATATATCCAGCATTAGCATTAATGTCAGGAACACGTATTGTATTATCATTCATGGGCATAATAGTGGAAGGTTGCTGTGTCACAAGTGAAACAAAGGAAGAGTTAACTAGTTCCACTGGGTCATTTGGTGCTTGCAATATTACTTCAGCCTCATGAATGTTGCAATGGTCTCCACCATGATAAAAATTTTCATTTAGTAGCATGACTGTACTAGCTGGATTGTCCTCCAAAAAAGATGGAGTAGCAGACATGACCATCTGGGAGATACAAGTAGCAGGAGTAAGCCCCTTTGATGAAATTCATGAAACATGCAAAGTGGCAACGAAGGTTGCCTAGAAATTCTAGAGACACTATATTAACATATTATAAGTTGAATAATAATCTAACAACAAAAGACGGCAGAAAAGATACTTACAGACTCACAAAGTCACAATAAAGGGGAAAAAAAAGGAAATTATGGACTTAATAGTCTCTCAAATATCAAAGAGATATAACTTTGGCTAGACAAGGAAATTTGGATAAAAAAGGAAACCATTTCAACAAGTTCATCAAGGAAGCCATCTAGGGACTAGGGATGAACTTTGGCTTTCACCTTAGAAAAGAACCCATAAATATGCAAATATCTTAAGAAGCTGAAAACAAAGGAAGCAATGAACGTAGCAAATTTCTCGAAACTTTTATTTCTATTGAGGTTACAATGTTAAGATGAAGTGGGGAAAATCTGGTTGACCAATCCCAAAGTAAATTTTTGAAGAGTGAGGACTAGTAAAATGTTTCGTGAATTGAAGAGAAGTAACAATTCCAATACTGTAGAACAATGGTATGATTTGGAGGGGTAATGATTGTCAAAAAATAAAGCTTATGAATCATAAAATAAAATTCTAGATGAGATTATAAGTACCATTGTCAGAGAATGAATCTACTGCTTCTACGCTAGGTTCTATTAGACTTTTCATTGACAGAAAGATAGAGAACTCAATACGATTTTAGTTTAAAGGAAGCATATGTGGGGGCTGTTACAAGAAAAAGATCCCCCTCAAATATACTATTTACGTTAGCAATACATCCAAATTTATTTTTCTTTCCACACATTGAAGAACCACTTGCCGTGATAATAGAAGCTGTCACATGAAGGCAAAGAATGACTTCGACATCTCTACCACACTTCCTCATGTGAAGGCTTGAACTTTGGAACATTTGGTCAGAAAGCCACCATTATCATCTAATAGAAATATAAGAAAAGGTATAGCCTGGATTGAATTTTGGAACATTAGGTCAGAAACCAGTACCATGTAAAAGAACCAATCTAGAAACCTAGTGTATGTTTGTTTTGAGGAAACATTTTCTGTTTTTGTTTTCTATTTTAATTTAGTTGAAATTATTTTCATTTTTAAAATTTCAAATTTTAGAAAACATGTTTGGTTGATATATTTATTATAATTACAAAGTTTTCAACTTCTTGTTTCTCGTTTCTAACATTTTGTGAAGGAAAGTAGGAAGCGATAAAAACAACTTTTTGTTGTTTAGATTTAGCTTCATTTTGAGAATTTTTCCTAAGAAATATTTCCATTTAAACTCAACCAAATGCGTTTTCAAGCATGATTCTGTTTTTATTGAAAACGAAAACCGGAAATGCACCAACCAAACACGCTTAACCTGTCAAGTGCGTACCACAGAATGACTTTCATATCTCTTGCAATGCCCAAAAATAATAGAAGAGTAGTGAAAAGATGTTGACCAGAGTTTGTTGCAACAAAGCAAAGATTATCAAGAAACACTAAGGAATAGCTGTGAAAAGGCCTATTGAACAAAAATTTACTAACCTGAGACAATGGCAACATATTTGCATGCAATGACTGCATAAACGGTAAGGTAATCTCAGAAAACTCCGAAGCAGTTGATTCACCACATACAGGACTCACTGCACTGTTCCACAGTCTGACCTCAATAGCAGCAGTGCTATTGTAAGTTACAGCATCTATCTCAGCACTGTTACGCTGCGTAAGATGAGTAGACATATTCATAGAGTTGTCACCAGCAACCACTTCATTCACTAAAATTTGAGGATCTTCACAAACTTTGCCATCAGAGAGCATAATCTCTGTACTTCTAACAGGATTCTGCATTTCCAGAGAACCTGTGGGGCTAACATCATGAGGATCATTAATTCAATCTGGTGCTTGAGGAATGAAACTTCTGCTGTTATTGAGGTCAGAGAATTCATTCTGTCATCTTCTGCATCAGATTCCATGGAGATAGTATCTGCTTCCACAGGCAAACTAACACATGTCTTTCGAGAGAGACTAATTTCACAAGCTGTAGAAGGCCTGCTGTGAAAATTTTCTGTATTAGTCTGGTCTTGTAAAGATATCACTGTTGGAGATTTTCTTTGAAGATCATGTTCTTTTGTGGCAGATTCCACAAGATTTGAAATATGAGGACCCTGAAAACCGTTCTGCGTCTCCTCCTCTGCCAAATCCTTCAGCTCTGGTGTCTTGGAGTTTGAAGCACCATTTAAATTACTTTCCTCAGCACTAGTCAAAGGATGCATGGCACTTGAATCAACTGCCTTGCACAAGTCATCCATATTACCTGTGGGCATATGAAAATAAATCAACAGCAGCATGTACCTTTTATAACCCTCCTTTTCAATGGAAAAATTAATGGTTGTAAGTAAAATGTGTGCATGAAGAAGGAAATAAAAAGCTATCAAAGTTGAAGAAATTCAGCAGTACCGTTCATTTTTTTTGCCTTATTGACAGCACTTAGATTCTTCTTGTTCTTCAACCTTGTTTTCAGATATTTGGGATCAACAATATCCTTGGACAGTTTCCTGCTCTTGGAATCAACAATATCCTTGGACACTTCCTTCCTTTTGGCATCCAAATATCCTTGGACACCATCCTCCTCTTGGGATCAACAATATCCTTGGACACTTTCCTCCTCTTGGGATCAACATTATCCTTGGGCAATTTCCTCCTCTTTCTTATAGTGACATCATTTGCAAATTCAGATTCTTTCAGTACACGATGTTTGACTGTTTTCCTGATCCTTCGAGATGAAACAGACAAAAATTTCCATTGAGGATGCCTTCCTTCAGGGAGATTACTCCAGGAAAAGGCATGTAGTCCATTGTCCAATTTCTTCATCACTCTTTCTCCTAGCAATAAAATGTTCCTTGCATATTCGCCTCCATTCTGCTGTACTCTCGATATGCAAGACCAGCCATGACAACCAGTGTCACCACCACCACAAAGCAGTCGGGATGATAATTCACTTATTACATCACTTAAAAGTGACTGATCAGAGATGTCTGGCGCAGAGACCGAGATGCCACAGCCATGTAAGTTATCAAGCTTATTGAACAGATAGGAGGCTCCCCATTTCAGTAGGGTGACAAGTACTCTGGTTAATCCACTGCATACTGCTGTCAAGAGCTATACCCTCTTTTGCAAGTATCAAAACCTTTTCTTCAACAGAGAAAAATGAGTACAATCTGAAAACTTTTAACTGTTTGAACTGTGAGCTGATAGACATCCTTTGTAAGGCTCTTAAGCCATTTTGTGGGTCCCAGTCACTGTCAAATAATATAACAGTGTCCACTGAGGAAAGCTTAATGCTAGGGAGACTAAGCATGGTTTTCCATCAAGAAGACAAATTTTCCACTTTCTCTGTCATTAAATGTGTCTAAAGCAGCTTGCTTCTTTGATGTAATATACCCTCTACCATATCGTACATAACAATCTTTACCAAATCTATGACAGACAACATCATCCAAAATATCTCCAATCGATCCAGAACCACTAGTTGACTGCAGTAAGCAGTTTTTATAATTTTAAATGAAAATAAACAACTAATTAAATCCTTGGGAATCTAGAAACACATCAGTTTTTAATCATACCATTAAACAACCACAAGTTTTGGTAACAACAGCAATTATCATATTTCCAACCCCTTGACAGGCAGTAAACAATAATAACTAAAAGAAGCCAAAAATTTCATACATTCACGAGGTGAGAATATATTAGGAAGAGACACTAGTTCTGTATTCAATAATAGTTCAGCAAGGGAACAAGGCGAACAAAGTGCTAGTATTGCCAAAGTATAGGAGGCATTGCTTCATGTAAGTCATATATATCAATGTAAAAGACAAAGTAATGATGAAGTATTTGACAATCCACTGTTTAATCATTTTTTTTTAAATCCCAGTAACAAAATATCAAAACCGGAGGAGACAAAAATTTAGTCTTTCTCAGTAAGAAAGGCCCTGGCCCTAGACCTGCCAACATAGTCAGAATAGAAAAGGTACATCCTAGCAAGCAGGTAGACATAAACCTTGTTTCTATTCTATTAGAAAACTTAAAAGAATATTGCTAAAAGTCAAAGTCTGAAAGGAGTGTGCAAGAAAGAAGATTCTTGAACTTGGAACATCGAATGCTCATTCCTATGAACAAACAACATAATAGTAACTCTGTAAAAGAAACTGCCATCCTAATATTTTCGTTTGGAATAGCAAAATTACCGAAGATAGCCATCAGAATCCTTGAATGTGATCACATATTCAACAGCTCTTTAATGTATTAAATTTAATTGATACCTGCTGGCAATAATTGAAGAACAGAAGGGATGAACAGGGAGAAAGATTATTAACGCAAATCTCACTCAATGGAATTATCCATAAATTTTACAGGAAATTTATTAAGATAATCCCTACATGTAATCAAATCTCTAATTATCCTGATTCTAACTCCAAAGAAACATTAATAAATCATGATTCATAAAAAGAAAGGGAAAAAAGAAGGCACTGCACAAGTTAAAATCTATTGAATAAAACTACAAATAATGACCTTATAGGTTAACTAAATTAAAATTAGCAACATCAATGCCTAAAATAATAACAAACAATATCTATATTATTACATCATTCAATAATTTTTGGCTTTATAAAAAACACATTATCAGGTAAGTACAGTATCATATTAACGAGGTAACATGGCACAATAGCACAGCCATGTCAATCAGCACTAAAGCTTTTTCTCAATATTATGGGAAATGAATGCACTCACAAGAATACAATAAATAAGAGACATAAAAATAAAGTAAGGGAATTCAATAGATGACTACCTGAAATAGTATTATCACTCTTAATCCACGAGTTCTTGCTTCTAAAAGGATTTTTTCAAGAAGTTGCAGTTTTCCACTTGCTTTTATTCCAACATGCAAATTCTCTTCAACAGGAAGACCTTTTGTCACAAAACTTTGCAGTGACGGGTCCAGGAGATAAGGGTGGTCACAGCACTGTAAACATCAACCACATATGCAACAGTCATCATGCTGTCCTCTTGACAACGCATTTATAATAGTTGAAGAAGTGACATCATGAAAGGAACATTAACTAAAAGTTGACAACCAAAAATGTGTGATAAATGAGGTTTTAGCTGATTTGAAATTATGTTTCTCATCATGTCTACCTTCTTAGCTGAGATAACAAGGTCACGGAGGGCATCAACAGAGTCAGTCTTCTGGCCTGAGTATAAGAGCATTGAGTTTGAAAGCAGCATTGAACAATACTGCTCAAGCTGCAAACTGGAAAGCTGGGCAGGAACCCAATACTCTACAAACCTAGAGAAGCCAGTGTTGCACTTAAATGCAACATATTGTGCCAACTGGCTCTTCAATTTGGATATGGTAGTAGAGAAGTCAGTCTCCATTTGAGCAATATTTAACCCATGAAGTCCGGACTTAAGGAAGGAAAGCAATTTGAGATAATCAGCTAGTTCTTCCTGAAAATTCACCAGAAAAGAATTCAATTTGAGGTCATGTGGTAAAATATCAATTTTGGACACAAGCAGTATACCTTGATTTGTCCACTAACAATAAGGAGCCTCATTTCAGCCGCCAGAATCTTGATATTGTCAAAATGTCTTAAAATTCTGGATCGCAGGCACTCATCAACTATTATTGCTTCCCATGGAATGCATTTTCGTGCATGTAAATCCTGCGTATCACATTAAACAATGATAATCACAAAGCAATCAATAATTTTATTATGGAAACATTTTGTAGAATATGTAAACAATCAAACATTTGTATCTGGAAAGTAATTTATCATATGAAGTAGTTAGATATAAGAATATACCTCAATGATAATATCAGAAGAGGATAATAATATTTCAAATAAGATGCCACCGCCATCATCATAAAACTCTAATGCCCTGATGCTACTCCGTACATCTTTGTTTCCCTTGTAAACTACAAGATTGGCAGATGGTGCCACATGTAAGAACTCTGCTTCCCATACAGCGAGGGCAGTAGAAGTTGAGATTATGAGAAAAGGCCTCTTCACATTACAATGCAAAGATAATATAAACAAAATCACCTTCATAACCCACTCCTGCAAATTCAGTTTAACAACAAATCAGACATTCTAATAAGTGTAATATGAATAATTGACCCTAGCATTGCAGAGTCCCCCACTCACCCTTGCTGGGTTGGATACACTTACACATTTGACACTTAAAAGTGCAATGCAATATTTTTTCTTGCAGCATGTTTTCACCTTGATATTGCAATGATTTGCTGACATTCTTTTTCTACTATAAACATATACCTACACAGGTACATGTACCACTAGTTCTAACCATTAAATCCGAAACAAGTGGGCAACAAATTGATGATGGTCTATGTAAAAGCTACAACATCTGGTTGATTATTGAAGATGCATGTCCCCCCCTCTCTCTCTGGTGGATTTTAATACATTATTCACATATAGATATACAGTGTGTGGAACTTTTGCACATATCATACTAAATATAAAGCACACTCAAAATTAATTTTATCCAAAACTACAGACCACATCCTTATAAGGCTCTACCCACATGTTTGTTTATTGTGTTTTAGCTTTCAGAAATTTGACTGCTCCTAGTCATTTATTCTTAAACTGTCCAGAGGCTTGGAGCATTTGGGCAATTTATTCTGTATTAGTGACAGGATGTGGCTTTGTGCAGCTGCTTTCAATGACCTTTTGATGGTGGGTTTACAGGTGGAAGAAGGAAGAAAAAGTTTATGGAAGCTTGTGATAGTTTCTATGCTTTGGAGAAACAAAAGATCAAAGGTTGTGCATTTTTTTATGAGAAAAATAAAAGATCAAGAGGTATGCTGATACGAACCTTGGGAGAACCACACTCCAAAAGCTAGCTATTGAAGTGGGAGAGCCCAAGGCCATATAAACCCCACATCAGAATCTCATACTTCCGATCTGGGACTCAAGTCCATACCTTACAATTGGGTCATAACATTCCACCACGCTCCGCAGCCCCAGGGCCTACGCGGGCTGGCTGTGCACTAGTCCTTTTGACTAGTCCCGGGCGAACACTGCAATGCCGGCGTTACCACCCGCACCGCTCGTTTGCAACCGAGAGACATGGTGGAAGGCTCTGATACCAATTGATAGGATACTAGAACCAAAATACTAAGAATACTGAAATAGAACCTCTATTATTGAATATCACAAGAATTCCTCTTCTGATACTGATGTATATCAGCTTCAGACACAGGAAATTACAAGGTCTCTCTCCAAAACAGAAAACAAGAAAAGGAAATGGATAAACACATAAGCAACACTTCGAGGGCTGCACCTCCCAATCCCATCCACTCACTCAATTTTTTCCTATTCTGCACTTGCTCTCTTTTTCCCTTATATTCTGCTCACCCACAACCGAAATTCCCCTTTTTCCCACTACTCCTTGCCAGCTCAGCCTGAATATTTTCTTTTATTTCCCATTCTGTCCCTCTCTACTTCTCATCCCCTTCCCTAGCATACCCCTCAATGGTAGAGGTCTATCAATAGTTAGCGATGCAAGTGCAACTGAGGTTTCCAAGGAACAGAGAGTGAGGCCGTTATGCTTCAAGCGATGGGACCCCGGTGGAACACCTTCACCTTGAGGACAAGGTGAATCTTTGGGGGGAGTATTGATAGACCTCTACCATTGAGGGTATGCTAGGGAAGGGGATGAGAGGTAGAAGAGGGACAAAATGAAAAATAAAAGAAAATATTCAGGCTGAGCTTGCAAGGAGTGGTGGGAAAAAGGGGAAATTCGGTTGTGGGTGAGCAGAATATAAGGGGAAAAGATAGCAAGTGCAAAGTATGCAAAAATTGAGTGAGTGGATAAGATTGGGAGGTGCAGCCCCTCGAAGTGCTGCTTATGTGTTTATCCATTTCCTTTTCTTGTTTTCTGTTTTAGAGAGAGATCTTGTAATTTCCTGTGTTTGAAGCAGATATACATTAGTATCAGAAAAGGAGTTCTTGTGATATTCAATAATAGAGGTTCTATTTCAGTATTCTTACTATTTTGGTTCTGGTATCCTATCATATGCTCAATTTTTTTGGAACCATAGTTTGGCCCCTGTAGGATAATACAAGTCCATGAGACTTCCCTCAAGTGTTCAGCTCATGGTTTTTCTCAAGAGGCCTCACTTATAGACATTCAGGCTGGTCAGAAGGAATAGCTTTGATTTCATGTTTGACTTCTTCATTTTCTTTTCCTTTGGATTTTGCAGAGGACTTCTTGCCCTCCTTCATCACATAGTCATTTCTCTCTTAAGCAATTGATTCCTTTAAAAAAAAAAAAATCGAACAGTTGCAAACTGCAATCAAGAGAACTATTAAAGAGGCTCCTGCTTATTTTTTTATTCATGTTATTCAGGTGAGATACCTGAAACATCACAAGTTTTACTTGGCACATATTTGGTTTTGCTTAATTTTTACACAAAAACAGCTTTCAACCAAATCTTCTTTCTGCTGCAGCATTTTGATTATAAGCTTTTTTGAACACAAAACAAGCTAACCCAAACACACAATTACATGATCTAATTCTCTCTTTTTTGTAATATCTTTTTCTTATATGGCCATGATTCAAGTAATCCCATCTTAAAAAGGTCATATTTAGTCTGTTAATCAAACATTACAAATGCTAATGCATATTCCTTTAGTATAAATCCCTACAGAAAAGTAAAAGAATATCTAAAGACATGACAAATTACATATAGAAAACAAGGATGAAAAGGTAAGTAATAAGTAATTATACCAGAAAGAAACTAGAGGATAAGGAGGAAAACATGACCTGGTCAACCTGATCATCTATAATAAGAGCACTCTGACCTTTGTGCCAACACATGTGAAGCTTGTTCAGATAGCCCAAAAGCTGGTTATATAATCCTGGAGAATCGCCTGGTGGAAGCACTGATAATTCAGCAAAGGAAGCTTTTCTCTCCTGCAGGACCGAGTGAACTGCTAGTTAGAGAAGCATATTCATACTTCACAGTATAAATCCAGGAAACGTCACATCCAAGCTGTGAAGAGCTATGTTTATCCCAACATAGAATCAGGAGATTTTGTGTTCGTGTATCAAATGTATCCATCTCATGCATGAGTTTAACTCTAACAAAGAGATAAAATAGCGTGTCCCCAATCACATGGTTTGTTCCACCTTGGCATGTTCTCAACAAATAATTATTTATCTGAAAAGAAAATAAAACATCTGGCATCAGGAAGCAACAATTTCAGACTAGTGATAATCACTTCTGCAAGAATTCATACTGCCATCCCTGCACTTGACTACGGAAACAGTTCTCACTTCTCATGCAAAAGAGCCCTCATATTTCTTTCTTTAACATCGTAACAGATCTATTTTCCTAATATTTAACCCAGTAAACTTCAGTTGAACCAAGCCACAGAAATCTTCTTATCATAAAAAATTGCTCTAAACTGAAGACACTTCCTCACAAGTCACAAAATTCTTAGATCTCATTTAATTTGGCCTACAAGTGCATCTATGCTGAGTAAACAAAACTTTCTGTTGAATGCTAGTTCAGATTAAGATCAAGCTGTTTCGTCAAGAAGTAAAAGACATTCTGTTTTTCCACACCTATGTCTGTTTTCTTTCTTTTTTAGGGTTTTATTACAAACTGCAGTTAGTTGCATCATAGATAGCATCCCAAGCATGGTCTACATGTAAACTTAAACACTTAAAACTTGAATGCTAAAACTTTTTAAAAAGGTGACAGTACAATAAGCAATGATAGTAAATTCTTGTATTCAGATAAATAAAAAAAGCACCTCATTAGCTTCAGAAGGATTTGACAGTCTTTCTGCCCTCTTATAACGACTTTCATAATCTTCTACAAGTTTCATGCCTTCAGATGATGTAATAAATGAAGTATCATCTAATTCCCATGTAACATGATCATAACCAAGACCAGTCCACTTTACAAGCCACTCATAATGGCAAATTGAGTCATTGTCACCATGCCCATCAAAATGTTCATCACACTGCTTTGATAATACAATTGGCCTTTTAAGCGGCAAACGATGAGGCATACTCCAGTCTCTTTTCCACATGATAATCTGTTATTTTGGCATTCAAAGAAGAAATCTTTTTATGGTTACTTCCGAAGAAAGTACTAATCAATAAACAAAAACCATTGCTTTTCCTTTCTAAGACTATGAAGAGTAACTGAACCTGGAATTTCCTATTAAATTTTGCCAAAAGCTTTGGAGCCTCAAGAAGCATTTGTGTTTCTGGAATCCAGCTGTTGTGAGCATGAGCAAGACCCCGATACTTGACAAAGTACTCCCTTTGCATCACTAGCAGCAAATTACTAACTCATTATCATCAACAAAATCATCTAATAAAATTTCCATGAACAAGAAAGCTAGATACCAAAGCTATCATCTGATATATATATTCCATGAACAAGAAAGCTAGAGGAAACATAACAGGAAAATTTAGGATAAAAAGTACCACAAATTTTTAAAGACCATACCTTTATCTTTTGAAACCACTTCTCTAACATCCCAAATGGATTCCACCCCTTTAGAAATAGAATGCACGCCAAGCTCTATCTTTTTCTTAACACACCAGGTACAATGCCAAAACCCCGGAGGGATAAAATTGAGAGGAGGATCCAGACAAGAGGGATGGCACCTCCTTTCGCATCCTTTTCCATAACAGCACCTGTAGTATAGTTCCAAATCAATAAACAAAAGTAAATAACAAAGAACGAATATGTCTGAATACCTAATGCCTAAGCCAATTTTAAACAAATACAAATACACAAAAAAATCCAATGTATAACATAGAGAAAAGAAGAAACAAAAAGGGAAAAAACAAAACAAGGAAATTTTATGGCTCTCTGCATTATTCTCAAAGAATTAGAAGTTATATCCAAAGAAATAACTGATATCTAGAATTGTGTGCTATGATGCTGAAAATATCTTTTTTTATATGTATAAAAGAAGAAATTCATATTTTGAGAGAAAAGAGACAAACTACATGTGGGGAAAGAATAAGATATCCTCCTAAACATAAAAACAAAAAGAAACAGAGGCTAAAAAATGCATCAAAGTTGTCTAGTCTCTTTGCATAATAGTAACAGAAGTTCTCTTAAATCAACCATGAGAAGAACACCAAAGAGAAGCCAAAACATGACCTTATAAATGTAAGGTTAGTGAGACATCCTTGCAACTATGAGCATTCCTCTCCAACCAAATTCCCTATAGAACTAGAAAAGCTGCACAATTCCACAAAATCTTGGCATCCAATTCTTTCCAAAACCTTAAAAATATATCATGAGAAACTACGCTAAGGTAAAAGGACATACCCAATGCGAAAATAAAAGAAACTTGAAATAAATTCCTTTACGAAGCACCTTCAGTTACTAAACACTGGAAGTAACTAACATCATTATTGTTAGAGATATAAAATCATTCATGTGTCTTCACCTAACAGCTTAAACATTTGGGATGGTTGGTTCATGACATAGTATCCGAGCCTCTATAACCAAGTGGTTAAGAGTTCAATCCTTAACGCCCCCATTCTTCACAATTAAGTTGAATTTAGTACAAGGTAACATGGGTCCGTGGATTGTCCACGCTTCAAGCCCAAAGGGCTCTTGTGGGAAGGAGTGTGTTAGAGATATAAAAACCATTCATGTATCTTCACCTAACAGCTTAAGTTTTTGAGATAGTTGGTTCATAACAATTATTACCAATATATGTCATTTGTCTTTATAGCAAAGTGGAGTAGGGTGAGGAAAGAAGAATTGATGCAAGGTTGTCAAATTTGGTATTTTGGTCAAACATTGGTAAACTCTCCTTCACTTGATTTGTTCAATGGTTAATTTCCTGAATAGCCCTCCTTTTCTCACTATCAAATAACATCATATCATAGTACAGAACATATACATCATTATCAGCAAGCGCTTCATGTTGACTAGAAGTGTTTAATGCATTATCAAAACCCCAACATAACTGAAATATTATAAAGCAGAGATTCAATATTGTCATTAACAAAAAGGATATTAGTTAGCAATACATACTATGCCAAATATCCAACATAAGAAGAAATTACAGGACATACATGGAATTACCATTAACAGACAGCACATTGCAAAGAAATGTCCATGAGCAGTTCAGAGCATGTACAAGCATGCTGCCATCACATGAACAAGGGAGACAGAGAAAGTAAAAGTACTTTATTTAACAAATGAAATCAGATACATAAAATTAAGACCCCAGTACCAAAGAAGCTTGTAAGAGGAAACTATTTATACATAAATTGTGTACTCTCAAGTGCTCATGAAGCCTCCGGGGTTGATCAATTTGTGCTTATAATCATGATTTCCATGCAAAAAATAAGATACAGCAGAAGTCACAGGCAAAAGCAGGAAATGGATTTCTATGTAGCAAAACATTTACGAAGGAGTAGGACCATAAGAAGGTAAAAAGGGCCCAATCTACCAGATTTAATTTAAATAGATATGAACTATAAATAAAGTGTTGAAATCTATAAACTCACAATAGTATTCCGCCATGCATGCAATTGTAACATACGACTTGTCCACCATCTTTTCCATCTTTCATAACAGGACCCACTAGTGCATCATCTATGTATTCTTCAGTCAATTCCATGCTACATCTAGAATTGGAATCCCTTCCATCCTAGCAAGATGCATAAGCTCAAATCAACACAACCACTTATGAATAAATGTAAACAAGGACTGATTGTAGTTTCTTGATCCCAAAACAGAGATGGACAACTGGACTCATTCTATATCATCCTAAGGATAGGTTGTACATATAGATAGAATTAAAAGAAACGTGGGCAAATTAAGATACTAAGCAGCATGAGATGAGAGAGTAATCTTTGATTTTTTAAAAAGTCAACAGGAATCACAGAAACTACATCTTCAGTAACAAGGGTCTCAGCATTCAAGTCGCAGACAACAGTCCTGTTCTCTAGAGGATTACTTGTTATAGAAGACTGATCATGGACCACCGGAAAGGTAAAAGGAGAAGAAGTGTCTATTGTAAAAAATAGAACCTTACAAAGTAAATTCAATGTTCAGATCACAAATTGGAAGTTGTAACTCAATACTTGCCTCCAACTGTTATATTATACCTAGGCTAGCACTTAAATTATTTTTTCATTTACCAAAACATAACAAGAAAAAATAAAATCTAAAATCAGGTTCAAAAATTCAATACATATTGCAGAATGGAGGCACCTTCCTCACTCAAAGAACTGTTAAGATTTTGTAAGGAGTAGCTATTGATTTTCTGCTGAAGGATGTAGACCACAGCATTCAGGGCTAAAATTTATAGTTGAAGGAACCAAAACATTGGGCAAATAGTCTTCAAATTATCAACATGTTTATACTGTTTTACAGTTTGTTTGCTTTGTTATGGAGTTCGAATGCTGAATACTGATTATGGATTTGCTATTAAATTATGTTTGGGTACTAGGATGTGTTTTTTAAATATTATTTTTGAAGTATGAGAACCCTTATGTGTTTACTAGTCGAGTTTACTAGGACTCCATGAGTTTACCTAAACTCTCAAGTTTGACAACCTTGCTATCGAGTACCGTTGTCCCAATAAAAGTCTTAACCTTAAAGGGAGCATAGACCTTCCAGAAAGAATTAGTTAAAGCTGAATTTTGAGAAGGATTGGAAATTGGAAATTGAAAAAAATGACTTGCAATTAAAAAACCAGGAAGGATCTAAAGCCCAAGCACAGACATCTGGATAGTAGAAGGATGAAAGGAATCAAGAATGCCGAGCAAAAAAAAAGAAATCAGAAATCTCTCTGTCATTTATGCAAGCATGTAAAAGCACTCATCATATAGTCACTTACTACAACAGCCCATCCAATTGAGTAGATTCATAATTATAAAAGTGCAACAAAGAAAGGGTTGTCTTGGGTAGTGTGTACCAATTGCAGGGAATTTTTTGGCTATGACTCTATGAGCAGGGATCTAATATCTACTTGAGTCATCAACAAAACATGTGTAGATGTGATGACTCCATGAAAATGGAACATCATTTCATATTTTTATTAAAAAATAATTAGATCATTAATTCACCACAGCTGTTAAGATACACCAAGTCAACAACTATGCATGATTAAACAGATTACCTGATATTAATATAATATTGAAATCAGAGGGTAAGTATGAAAAAATCATGTGTCAGGATGCAACCAAACCTTTGGAAGAAAGATAAAATGCAAATTAGGATTCAGTCCTGTGTTAGAAATGCAAAGTATATCTTCTGAATCAAAATCTTCTCTGCAGAGACAGAGAAATTAGCTATTCCAAGTCCTCACTACAATAAGAAAGGCATATGCACATGTTCATAGTGATGTTATGTTTATGTTTACGTTCTGTGTTCAAAGATAATCCAGCCTATTGCCTCTAAGGTCTGATTGCATAAAGGGAAAACAGGCACAATTGAATAATGTTATCACAAGGTCAGGTTATGTTACTATTAATAGCTTGAAAGGAGGAAAAGAATTGCCAAACGACTAAAATAAACTGCCTGAAAGGTTTTATCTCAAGCAATAATATTAAACATGACATTTAGATATATTTGAGTGGGGCCATATGAGGCAAGTACTCAAAGGTATATAAATGCATGAAAGTCCTTGTAATTTGATGGCAGAAGATTTTGGGTGTAGGTAGTGACAGAGTGTCTAATGGTTTTACAAGTTGAGGTAGTATTTAATACCTTAAGCTTTTGGAATAAGACAATAAGTTGTGTTAGACATACATATCCCATATATGAAAAGCAGTATAGTAGTCAAGGACTCAACTAAGATGAGCATTAATGTAAATATGGTAACCCGATGGTCCATACTGGATAGACTTACGGTAAAAAAGTCTGACTTTTATGGCTGTTCCACTCAATGGCTGAGCAAGTTCTATGTTTGCATGACACTCTTATTTAAATAGGGGTAAGCAATGTGGCTGAGGGAAGCACAAAAGCAACAGTTGTGCATAAGAAACAGGTTGGCTCAGATGTGTTTCAAAACATTGGCCTTCCGTGTATCACCAATTATCTAAATTCTGCAACTGAATTTTAAGATGGCAGGATATACTTACTTGCTATTGAAATTGTTACAGGAGAGAAGCCCCAAAAGGACGGGGCACATTTAACAATTAATAAGCAGAAGTTCACCTTTGTCTTTTAGCATGAGAGATGCAATTTTTAGCTATACCCTCTTCAACTTCGTCATAAGCATTATCTCCACTCCCATGAGCACCACCTTCTGAGATTTTATACCTTTCAGCCAGCGCAGGAACTGCAATGTTAAATATAAAAAAATTAAAGAAACTTTTAATGAAGGAGCTGGCAGAAATTGAAATAGAAGTAGTAAAGCAGTTGGCATGATCATGTACTATGGTAAAGCTAGTAGTACACAAGCCCCAACCAACACATTCCACGATCCACCTTTTTATTGGTGAAAAAATTTAAGGAAGAGGGGAAGTTGCCCCATTTCAAGGCCAAGGCACACCTCAAGCCTTAGCATGAGCTTAGGATCTGCCTTTTTTGTGAAATATTAAAGGCACACAGACAAACTTCATCTAAATAAATCTTTAGGTTTAAATTTAGTAGCTATTTAAAAGCAAAAGCAAAACATCATTCCTGATCTTGGAGACCATTTGGCAATCACAAGTGATACAGATTCTTTCAGCAATATATAAAGTGAAAATCAAACTGGGAAAACGAGGAAAAGGATATTACCAGACACGTTTGCTTTCTTCATGCGTGATCTGACAAACCCTCTGTATTTACGCGCATCTTGTCCTGTCCTTTTAGAAGTGCTGCAATTCCTCTCCAAGCCTTTATTTACACTTTGGTTAAATTTTCAGGTTCTGATGTAAACAGTTTCCCATCATGTTCCAACTTAAGCTTCCTCTTTCGAAAATCAATAGAACCAAAACATTTTTCAGATTTGCTTAAAGCTTGAAAATTTGGGTAGCAGCATTGGCCATCCCTTTTGGACATCTTCAGAAAACTTGACATCCTCCGTTTTCTTACTTTCTTTAATATCCCTTTCTCTAAAGACTTTTGGATATCAATGTGCTGCATTAAAACATTGTTAGAAGAACTTGGACCTTCTACACTTTTTACAGACATCTTTGTGCTTAGACAAACAGAACAATGCGGTTCACGGTTTTTAGTACAATACGGTTTTTAGTTCACGGTGATTTCTCGGCTACCACACAGAACAATGAACAACGCAAAACCCTGTCTTCAGAGTTTGGACAATATAAGAAGAATAAAAAAGACATGCAACAGAATGTATAATCCAGGAAGGGAGGCACGCCAAAAAGAGCAAAGAAGGACCATGGCGTTACATTTTTTTCTCACCGTGACGAGGACTGAAATCACTGCGAGCATAGCTTCTATGCTTCTGCAAAGAAGATGGAAAAGTTGCTTTTCAGAGTAGCTTTTTCTTTTTTTTTTTTAATCCAAAATATCTTCACATGATTCGATTCAAGAGCGAAGTTAGCTTTTGTTGACGCGAGCGACGGTCACGCCAGAATCAGGGATCAGGATTATTTGGATACGGATCGATATTTTTTTTCTTCGGTACGTTTGGGGGATACGAATCGATATTTTCACTTTTTACTTTTTAAATTTTTACTAATCACTAATTATAATTATAATATTTGATAAATTTATTAAATATTTATTGTAACTACTCCTCGAAAGTTAGCACTTATCAGTACCAAAAAAAACGATTTTCCAACCTCCAACTCTCGTCATAAATGCTGAAGGAGCATGGAGCACAAACATGTCGCCACGTAATTTAAATGGAAAGAAAGTCAAGGGCTTCATGAATGAACAGTTCTGGTGCGCGTACCTTCTACTTCCCACTATATATTTTATTATTTTGCATTGATTTGGTATTTAACTATAAACTATTAAGGAACTAATAAGTGGCCTGTTTGTATGCAAGAAAATATTGTTAAGAAAATTACCAAAAAAAAAATATTGTTAAGAAAAATAGTACGTTTAATGGCGTGAAAATCAGCGTTGGTCTCCGCCAAAATGAAAAACAAAAAAGTTAACTTATTTGGTTTAGATTTCATTCAATTGGAAGGTGAGGTTGTGTCAAAGTCTTTTATTAAATAGATATTTAAATTAATTTATTTTATAATTAAAATAATTTATAATTAATATTTTATTAAAAAAAATTAAAAAAATTTAAAAATAAACTTTCTTAAATATAAATTAATTATATGTATAAATTAATTTATTTTATAATTAAAATAATTTATAATTAAAATTTTATTGTGATAATTTTTAAAAAAATAATTATTTTTAAAAAATAATCTCTTTTCAAACATGAGTTAAATGTTCCTCTTCAAACACTATAAAAAATTAAAACAAATGAATATTTAAATACGGATATGTATATAAATATTAAATACATATTCGTATCAACCAGTATAAGTGTGTGTATGTGTGTGTGTGTATATATATATATATATATATATGACAATTTTTATCAAGATTTCATAAAATCCATCAAACAAATAGAAAACATCTAAAAAGAACATAAACTATGAGATGGTCCTTTATATCTTTTGGGGGTAAGGTCAACGTGTATTTCGGTTGTTACTACAATACCTTCAAAATTTTCTAAAGTAACAAGTATTTTGAATGATTTGTCATTTATTATTTATCTACTAAAATAACATGTATTAGTTATTTTTTGTAAATGAATTAAACTTTATAGAGATAGTCTTGATTTATAAAAAAAGTTATTATTTTTTCATAATAAAAACTTAAAGTCTAAAAATAAAATCTACAATCATTAAATATTTTAATAAATTATTTATGGTACAATACTCTACCCATAAAAAAAAGAAAGAAGATAAATATCAGAATACTTCTCATTACATGTGTTTTCAAACTGGACCATGCAAAATTAAAGAGATGCAAACTAGCATTCAATCAGTTCAACTCAGCCCAATGTGTGGGCCGAAACTACTTAAAAAAAAATCAACTTTAACAAACATATATTAAGTAATTTATCAAATAATTTAGTAGTGCAATTTAGCATATTTTAAAGAATTAATTTTTTTTAATATATTAACTTAAGATTCAAAATACCAATGTAAATTAAAAGGTATTGTTGTACCTTTCAAAATAATAAATTACATTTATGGCAATAAAATTTATTTAACTTATAATTAATGACACCAAAAGTAATAATTTAAAGAAGCTCATCACATTTTTTGTCCATAATAAATTTTTAAAATTACAAACAAAACAAACTATCTTTTATTCTCTTCCTTATTTATTGTAAAAAAAATATAAAAATTATATAAAATTATACTAACAAAATACAATTCAAGTAAAAAGCATACTTGAATAAAGCGGTTGAAAGAATTTTTTCAAAAGTGTTAAAATATTTGGACAAGATTAAAATATTAAACTTAATTCTAACAGTTATTCTTAAAAATTACTTTTCATAATCCTAATTGAAACCAAATATGAAAAAGTAAAATTTGCTTTATATAAAAGCAACCTTTTTTTTTATAAGTATCTAGTAACAGCTTTTGCATTAATTTGAGAGTTAGTATATCTTTAAATTGACTTATTTTATACTGAAAATAATTTATAATTAATTTTTTAAAACAAAATTTGAAAAAAATATTTTTTTCAAAAAATCAAGTTTTTTTAAACATGTATTAAGTATTTTATCAAATAATTTTAATAGTATAGTTTAACATATTTTAAAAAATTAATTTTTTAATATATTAGCTTAAGATTTAAAACACCAATGCAAATTGAAAGGTACTGTCATTTCTTTCAAAATAATAAATTACATATGACAATAAAATTTATTTAACTTATACTCAGTGAAACAAAAAGTAATAATTTAAAGGAGCTCATCACATTTTTTACTCATAATAAATTTTTAAAATGAAAAACAAAACTAACTATTTTTTATTCTCTTCCTTATTTATCGTTAAAAAAAATGCTATATAAAATTATATTAATAGATTACGGTTTAAGTCATAAATAAATTTAAATTAAATAGTTGAGAAAGTCTTTGTAATAAATTTAAATCCCCTCCAACCCAAAAGTATTAGTCTTGCACCCTTTGGTATAGAGATACCCACACAAAAAAATAATAAAAAGAATTATGATATATTGTTTCTAAATTTAAAACTAAAATACGCTTTTTGCAATTGAAATATAAGTTTTTTTAAGGGTAAACTATAATTTATACTCTTGAAATTTATTTTGATATTAAATTATCTCTTAAAATTTTTTTTATCTCACTAAACTCTCATGAACTTTGATATGATTTGAAAAAGTTATTTTTACTATTAAATGAAATAGAAATTACCCTAATGTACACATTACATGACCATTTAATTAGAAAATCTTATACGGTAAAATACAATTTATATCTTGAAGTTTATATTTGTATTAAATTACTCTTCTAAATTTGTTTTGTCTCACTAAAGCCTCGTAAAGTTTCGTGTAACTTGAAATTGTATGTTAACCTCTGTTTCATTTAATACAAAAAATTAATTTTTTTTAAATCAAATCAAAGTTAGAAAGTTTAGTGAGATAAAAAAAATTTCAATAGGATAATTTGATATTAGAATAAACTTTAAAAGTATAAATTATATTTTATCTTTTTTTTAATAAACACTCATTTTAGATAAAAGATATAAATAATATTTATTTAATATTTTTTAAAAAATATTAATATTATTTAAATTTTTTAATTACAAAAAAGACATTAATTTAATGTCTTGAAGTTATGCCATTATGATCTTACAGCTCACACTCGAGACAACTACAGTTGCTTATTCTTTGCCACTCTGGTGGATCTGGCATTGGAAAAATAACATGGTTCTTGATAACAGTATTTGGAATATAGGTCTGGTGCTGCGAAGGATTCCTACTACCAATTCAGAGATGATGAAATTCCTAGCTGATTTCCCGACTCGCCCTGCTCCTATCCGTGAGGTTAAGTGGCTAAAACCTTTACCTGGTCGGGTTAAGGCTAATGTTGATGGAAGTTGCATGAGTACTCCTCGCAGGGCGGGCTATGGTGGTCTGATCCGGGATGATTCTAGTGATTGGATTGTTGGCTTCTGTGCTGCTATGTACTGTTGACATTTTACCTGCTGAGCTTATGGGCATCCGTTATGGTCTTACTCTGGCTTGAAATATGGGTTATAGAAAAGTGATTTGTGAAACGGATTTGATGGAGGCTTTGCGTCTAGTCACGGTTGAACCTCCTTTGGCTTTCCATATCTATGGTGTTGTAGTGGCTAATATCTGTTATATCAAAAATAGGCAGTGGGATGTCAGTGTTACTCATATTCTGTGGGAGGCTAGTTTTGCTGCTGATGGACTAGCAAAGTTGGGGGCCTCTTGAGTCTCAAGGTCTTCAAGTTCTTCATCAACCGCCTTTTGGTTTGGGTGCTGTTATGCTAGCTGACTTGTTAGGAGCGTTCCATTTGCGTAAGTCTTTTCTTTTTTCAATGTACCAAGTCTCTCAATCAAAAATTAAATCGATCGTATTTTTTGTAATATAAAAATTATTTTAATATTATTTTTTATAATTAAAAATTAAATTAAATTAATATTTTTTAAAAGATTAAATTAACGTCACGTACGTTTTTGTCGACTAAAATATATGTATACTTTTTTTTTTCTTTTTTCATCATGATTAATTTTAATATGGACATACGAAGAGGCAGTATGTGGTTGTGCCTGCGGTCTTTCGAGGGAGAAAACAATGGCGGAAAATTGTGACCAAAGGGTGGAGGTTGCGCCATACATTTCCGCTTTCGAGCTGAGGGCCCCAACTCGGTTGGTGAGGGACACACTCACAGACACAGTAGCTAGGGGCCAGTCGCCACTCAAAAAAAATATAAAAAAAATCTCGAAGCGCCTATAAAAATGAGCCATCTGTAGAATGGGGGGTAGATCTGCCCCTCATCACCTACCTCTCTTGAGTCCCCTGTGATTTTGTTTTACACTTTCACTGCGCATTTTCCGTTCGTGCCTCAACTCCCACGTCGTCCATCAATGGCGTCCGAAGGCATTCTCCTTGGCATGGGTAACCCTCTCCTCGACATATCTGCCGTTGTCGACGAAGCCTTCTTGCAAAAGTACGTCAGATCAGATCTCACTTCTCCTCCGTACTTTTTTTTTTTTTGCTTCCCTCCCAATCTCCATCTACTGTTTCAGATTTCGGTTCCTAGATTTCTTGTAACCTTGAATTCGCATCCTATTCGTCTTAAAATGCTATTTCTTTTGAGATCTTAAGTTTTTGTTGACTGATGACTGATCCTGCATCTTTATGAGGTGTATTGTATTCATACAGTGCTCTTTTGATTTTTATTTCCTAACCGCTAAAGGTATGTTTGTACGGAGAAAAAGAGAAAATAGAAAGTGAAGTTCTAAGTAAACGGTCTTATTATGAAGGGAAAAAATGATGGATTATCATGGATGAGCATTTCGAAGTTTTTCTAATTTTGGAGAATCTTGAAGGGTTTTAAACATAGAAGCAAATTATTTAACTTTCAATACCTTTTCATTCCCTTTCCTTTCTTTTTCCTCTTATTTATTTGCTTGCATTTTCCTACTCCAAACATCAAACAAAAATGGTATTTTTATACCTTGATCTTACACTTTTCTTTCCCTATACATATACACATAATAAAGAAGAGATAGAAACTTGATTTTTTTTTCTTCCTTTTACCACGAAAGGTAAGTATATGGGAGGAAGTGTAAAATTGAGCTGTAAATATAACATATCAACATCAAAACATATATCCTAAAGACTGCTTGTAGTTTGAATAAAAATGGAAAGTCGCTGTTATATAATTTTAGCTTCTAGCTGTTAAGAGATATGACCTGTTTTAGAATTTGTTTTGTTACGTATCAGTATAGCTGTGAACTCAGAGAAGAATATAATATATTCAAGGGGTTTATTGGATGGTTAAATCATAATTCATTGAAAACAAGATGGCACGGATCGGATCTCAAGGTTCTGGTTCTGAATGATTTGACTTGATTTATGTGACAGATATGACATCGCGTTGAACAATGCAATTCTTGCGGAGGAAAAGCACAAATCTATGTAAGATATCTCTTTTCACGCCTACATGACAGTACTTTCCTTCTTTGTTGATATTGTTCATTGTCCGGGTCATGCATGGGGTTAGTCACCGTAGAAAATTGTCACCCTTCATGTCTTAACTTATGAGTACATATTATATAACATGAAGGTTTGTTTGTTTGTTATGGTCAACTGAGGTTTTGATTAAGTTTCATTTCACTTCACCTGGTAGAATTTCTAATATTATAATTATTTTCCACTAAGAATGCACTATATTCTGGTTCCGTAACTTGTGCTTTGTGAAGTGGCTTGAATTTCATAAACATGCTAGTTTGACGTGCTTCTTCGGTTTTATGGATTTATTGTAATACCCGCTTCTCACTATTATTCTCTGCTCCAATCCTATTAGCTATATTGGTATCAAGGAAACCCACAAGTTCTAGGTTTGGCTTTCACAAAAAGCCTGGTTTGTATATTTGCACATCATTGTAAATTAAGAACTTGATGTAATAATTAGTTGGATTATCGCTCCTTACTAAATTCTCTTTGCTATATTAATTATGGATTCATTTCTGTTAAGACAAGATATTTTGTGAGTTCATATGATTATACAATTATCTCTCAGGTACGATGAAATGGCTACAAAATATAATGTGGAGTACATTGCTGGAGGTAATGCATGCACTAGATCTGAAGCATTGGATTTCAGATAATTGCTTTACTAGTTAATATCACAAGCACACTAAAAAAAAAAAAGAAAGAAAGAATGTGGGAGTGCACATTTCATAATGATGATTTATACAATTTTCTTGTTGGCAGGTGCTACTCAGAATTCAATCAGGGTTGCTCAGGTATGTACTTAACTTTTATTGGTAGTAAGCTGAGTCTGGAGTAACTGTGGTCAAAGTAATTTACCATTTACTTTTGCCTCTTATAGTGGATGCTTCAAGTCCCTGGTGCAACAAGTTACATGGGTTGCATAGGAAAGGACAAGTTTGGGGAGGAGATGAAGAAGAACTCGAAACTTGCCGGTGTAAATGTGCGTTTAATCTTGTGTTTTGTCTTCTCCTTTCTTTATCATCTACTTCTCTAATGTCTGTACTGGACTCTAGAATTCTGGTTTTCTGAAATTAACTTATTCATTAAACGATCAGGTTCACTATTATGAAGATGAAACTACACCTACAGGAACTTGTGCTGTTTGTGTAGTTGGTGGTGAAAGGTTAGACGATCAAGCTTTCCTTGTGTTTTTGTTTGTTAGTTTTTTAATAATTAAAAAACTCAATTTACTTTTTATGCTGTTTCTAAAGAAAGTGTACATCTTCAGCTTGATATTTGCTTGATTGCAAAACAATTATTTGAAGCCTTGTATTTGCTTCCATCTAAATATAGGTCTCTTGTTGCCAACTTATCGGCTGCAAATTGCTACAAGTCTGAGCACTTGAAGAGACCAGAAAATTGGGCATTAGGTACCCTGTTGGTCGATGCAGGCCCTCTTTTATTTCTATCTCCTCTTCATATCTGAGTAATTCCATTTGATTGACACTTGTTTTTGTGCATTTTTTTCTTAAATAGTTGAAAAGGCCAAGTATTTCTACATTGCTGGCTTTTTCCTCACTGTATCACCAGATTCCATACAATTAGTTGCTGAACATGCAGCAGCAAATAACAAGGTAAGACATGATTAAAAATTGGCATTCCCTATTTACTAGCAGTTCCTGATACTTTTTTATTTTATTCCTGTATGCAGGTCTTCATGATGAACCTTTCTGCCCCTTTTATCTGTGAGTTCTTCAAGGATGCGCAGGAGAAAGTTCTGCCGTAAGGATCCTTCTATGTTAAATTCAAATGAATAAAACTTTACATATTGATCTTAATGATGCCCATTCTGGGATTCAGGTATATGGACTTTGTTTTTGGAAATGAGACTGAAGCAAGAACATTTTCTAAAGTTCATGGCTGGGAGGTAATCATTACTTAGCAGATCTGTAGGCTTGCAGTTTTGGTTTTGAATGTTAACCTGTTATGCCTTTTGTCTCTTTTCCTATTCACTAGACTGATAATGTCGAGGAGATAGCTCTAAAGATTTCCCAGTGGCCAAAGGCATCAGGAACACACAAAAGGATAACCGTTATCACACAGGGTGCAGATCCTGTGTGTGTTGCTGAGGATGGGAAGGTGAAATTGTTCCCTGTGATACTATTACCTAAAGAGAAACTAGTTGACACAAATGGAGCAGGTACTGCCCTATGGCTTTTAGGAGTTCAAATGTTGAACAAAGTTGCATATTTATTATGTTCATAAGTATAAAAACTTTCCCTCATGGCCTTCAAAGATCATATGTGCTCACAAATCCGTGCAATTTATGACCTCTCTCTCTCTCTCTCACACACACACACACCCCTTTTAAATGCATTGAAAAGTAGATCATAGTCATACAACCAACATGGGTGTTATTTGTGATTCCTGAGGCACTGCCAGGAATAGATCTTGGTAGTGGCAAGCAAGATGCCAACATTTTTCCATCCAAAATATTTGTGGAAACTTGGTAATATTCTTTTTTTTTTTTTTTGGTTGTGTTTGTAGGAGATGCATTTGTTGGGGGATTCCTTTCACAATTGGTTCAGGAGAAGCCCATCGAAGAATGTGTGAGAGCTGGCTGTTATGCAGCCAACGTTATCATCCAAAGGTCTGGCTGCACATACCCAGAGAAGCCTGATTTTCATTGAGTGATTTATCTCAATTCTGTTGCTGCTTTGAAGTTTTGATTGTTAGGAAGCCTTTTGTTGTATTTTGATACTGGCGCTCCAACTGGTTTGGGATTTTTTAATCCCCCGGCTAGGGAAAACAGGGGGAGAAAGTTTCAGTGGAGGGGAACAAAAACCTGAAATAAGTTGATGTATTGTAGTCCTATTAGGGCATCTTTTCTTAGTTTTGCTGTGAGTTTGTTATCAAGTACTACTTTTATTGGATATATAAACCGTGTTCGCACTTCGTAATTTGTGCTTAATAATGTCAAACTGTTTAGTGCTTTCAGTTGTTAGGCAATGTCCAGAAAACTCAAATTTTACTGGGTTTATGATTTTATATGTATGAAATGGCGTGGGGTATATGAAGTACCATACTTCCGTCCAAGTTTTTTTTAATAGACAATGAAAGCTAGAGTTTTATAAAGAGAGATTTGAACTTGGGACTTAGGACTATATTTTACGGGAGCACCCTCTGAATTTATTTGTGCTGTGTTTGCTAGGTCACTTCCTTGTGTTTGAAAATTTTAAATTATCTTTAATTAAATATATTTTTATGAAAGTCATACTTTTATTTGTCTATTTATGTTAAAAAAAAGTGTTGGTAACCCTACACTTTTAAATTTGTGGGGGTCATGATGTTGATCTCATACCCGTGCTTTGGTATGGACCTTATCTATTGGTCAATTATGAAACATAAAACTGTAAAGTACTGGATTAAGGCAGCAAGAGATTCAGTGCTTCGCCAATAGCAACTGATTGGTTCTCAGATTTGCTTACAGACTTGAATCTTGCAGCTGGCTTTGAACATGGACAGCTTGATGTTGTTGGATTGCTTTCTCCGATACAATCCAACGGGATTTTTTTTTTCTAGTTGAAAAATTCCATTATTTCTATACTGGTTAAGTTGAGCATTTCAAGTTAAAATTATTTGTTAATATCACATTTCTGTCATTAAACTATGTTTTCAGGAAATACAAATAAATTAATTTGGTCACTTTCTAATAATACACAAATAAAAATTTACATAACCAATAAGGATTGATTTAATTGTAGAATCCAGTAACGTATTTTTATAAGTTTTGGGTTAGATTATTGTTGAAGTTCTTTATTAGTAAACATTTATAAGTATCATTATAAATTTTTATTAAAACTTATAATATGTCTTGATTTTAAAATAAGATAATTATTCTTTTCTTAAACTTTTTATTTATAAAAAAATGCATATAATTTGTCTTTTCAGTACTACGGAAATGATTTAACATTGGTCCTGGTATAAACACGATTAAATAATTGTTTAGCATTTGGTTATGATAGAATTAGAAACATTGTTGATTCTAATGAGTATGTTAAATATCTTTAATGGTAAGATTAATTTAAAAATTGAATTAACTACTATAAATCAACAGAATTATAAAACTTTCATCCTTGGTTGCTTCAATTTATCTTATCATACTATTTTTCTTTTTCCGTTATGTATAAACCCTTCAAATTTGGAACCACTGTGAAAGATTGAGACAACGAGACTAATTAAGTCATTGATTTATATATTTTATGCAGCTGTGTTCATTTTCTTTTGCGAACTATGCTTTTGTCATCACTTTTTCATATGAAAAGGTTCGTTTAATTAATAACCACTTTTTTAATATTGGAAAAACAAAATAACATAAACTATTTAAAACAAATTTTAATTTTTTTATTATGTGATTTAAGTTGAAACAGTTTGATTTAATTTAAAATTTATTTTTATATTAAAAAATATTATAAAATTAAATTAATTTTAATTTTATAATCTTTTAAATAAAAAAATTTTATTTATAAATTAAATTAATTTTTAAAATTTGTGATTCTAAATATGTTATTAATGAAATAAATAAAAAAAAAAGAATGGATTTGGAAAGTTGTAATTCCTGTATCATGGCC
Organism: Castanospermum australe; assembly: GCA_019955255.1. NCBI lineage: Eukaryota > Viridiplantae > Streptophyta > Magnoliopsida > Fabales > Fabaceae > Castanospermum > Castanospermum australe. The sequence continues at coordinate 110,505 of NSJW01000885.1, read as the reverse complement.
CACACCACTACACCACACCACACCACGCCACACCACGCCAATCTCGTTCTCAACTTATCTTAGCCAGAGCGCTTATTACACGGCCTACTTGGGCTCGTGAAATTTGCGGGTCCTACCCGGAAGTTCAGAGCATAGCCACCGGCTGGCTTTCTCGCACCGACGAAGCCACTTGGAAACGAAAACAGGCAACAAAAAGCGAAAGCAGGGAGAGAGAGGGCAACAGAAAATCGCAGAAGCGCCATGGGCGATCATCCTCGGCTGCAGAACCTGTGTTCCACTGCACAACTACTCAGAGAAGCAACCTCTTCCTTCGCCTCCAATTTCCTCACATTCCTCTTCCTCTCTCTCCTCATCTTGTCCTTCCGCACGGTCGTCGAGAACGGCACCGGCCATGTCACCTCCTTCATCGACCGCGATCCCTCCCTTAAAGCCCTCCTCTCCCGCCTTGACCTCACCGGCAACAGCATCCACCACCGCCACCGATCTCCCCAAGACCCCTCCTCGCCTGCTGCCTTACGCCGCCACCGCCGCCGCCCCTTCCTCCACCTCACCCGCGTCGGAACCCTAGATGGCGACTTCTTCTCCGGAGATGACGATGACGGCCGCAGTCTATTCGGGTCCAATTCGAAGGTTCCTGTCAATGGCAGTTTTGTGGTTTTCGGCCCGTTTAATCCCGAGTCAGGGTTTTCGGATCTTGTTACCGATAATGGAATTAGGGTATCGGAGGTGGTTCGCTCTGGAATCAAGTTCAAGGCTGAAGGTTTGTCGTTTAGTGACGATAAAGATAGCGATGACGAGAAAGAAGATGAAAATGAGAAGGGTGATTTGGGAAAGGGTCAAGAAATGGATAAAGATAAAGCTGTTGATTTGCAATTCTTTATAAAGGGATTGGAGCTCGGTCGGCGTGATGCTGCGGCTCTATTTTTTCTCGTGAGTTTCTTATCTGCGGCTTATGGATGGGTGATTTTAGTTTTTCTTGTTACATATTCATGGGTCCTCGGTATCGTTTTCATTGCTGTTGTTAATGATCTGGTAGGGAGGTTCAGTTCAATTACTGGTATAATTTGGGATGGTTCCAGATTGGGTCTTAAGAGGCTTTCAGGGTTTATTCTGATGAGATGGGCTGTGAGGGACGCCTTGACTCAGCTTTTGGGACTGTGGTATTTTGGTGAAATTGAAGATCAGTACTCTTTCTTCAAGCTGTTCGTTAGATTGAAATTGATGCCATTCTCAGTTATGTCCCCGTGGGTACGAGGGTTTGAGAAGGAGATTTCTGGATTCTTGTTCACTTGGTTTCTAGTTGATACCTTTGTGGCTTTTATATTTTCTGTTGATGCCTGGGTTGCCATAGTGGACTCAAGGAGGAGTGGGAGGGAAATTGTGAAGGAGGGTTGTTATTTGCTATCTACAATGATGAGCCAAGCTATACAAATAAAATGCTTGGAAGCTATACTTTGTGGATCATTTTTGAGATGGGTTTTAGGCCGAATTTGCGGGAGATCTTTTGCCAAGATGTTTCAGTCAACAATGGAGGTTTACTTCATGGTTACTTGGCTTATATTTTACTTTGCGGCCAGGTGTAGGGATGCCAATCTACAGGGTAGGAGGTTTGGGCAGCGAGAACTGGAGGGCTTGATTGAAGGTCATAGATGATACTTGGTGGTGATTGGATGACAGTTTATCAAGCGGGTTCCAATTGTAATGCTTAATTAGCAGGCAATGTTTCACTGGTTTTGTCTCCCACTTTTGCAGTCCCTGTTGACCATCACTGCCATTCAATAGTTTTTCAGTTGTCACCAACAACGTGTTGAATGTACTTTACCAGAAGGCTGATATACTTCTTGTGTATATTTTGAATGAGGATACTTCATCTGTATATTATTCATGGAATCATTTAATTAGCTCACACAATATGTGTTGGTGATGATAGTCACAAATTACAATGTTTGAAAAATGAAGAATGGTAATGATTTTTCTCCATGCAGCATGGAGTTATGTTTTGGTGACCAAAGTTACCACATAGCATTTCTGTTGTTTGGTGTTATATTCTATTTTATCTGAACAATTTATGGCATGAGTTGGACATTATGGTACAAGAACAAGGAAAAGCACATTAATCTGCAAGAACAAGGAGAAGTATTATTGTTAGTTATGCATTGTTTTCCCCTGTTTAGAAAGCCTCTGCAAAGGTTGTTCTGGCCAAATTATCTTTATGTTTCTTTTGCATGGTTACTGACATCTTTTGCCAAACAAGCTACTATCTTTGTTGTAGGCATAAAAACTTACCTTGCAGCAATTTCGTAGAACTCATTTTGCATCATGGAGTTACTTCGGCAAGGATTGAATGAAAGGAAAAAGTTAGGCTGATAAAAAAATTAGGGCTGTATCAGAGGGGCATTCCAAGTGTTGACATTAATTTTGAAAAGCTTTGTGTTTAGTTCTACAAGACTAATGTTTAGTAGTCAGAGTTAATACATGATGTTTTCTGTTTGATGGCTGATTTTCTAATAATATGTTGATTTGCTGGCTTCTTGAATTTTAAACTTTCTTTTCCCTGTTACTAGCATTGAGGAGTGCAGGTTTGATGCTTTGATGTTTTGTCTGCTGAAAAGGAGCTGAGGAGATTGGTGATATAAACAGTGTACAGATGCATCTTGATTGTAATTTATCTTGTGTTTAGTTCTACAAGACTAATGTTTAGTAGTCAGAGTTAATACATGATGTTTTCTGTTTGGTGGCTGATTTTCTAATAATATGTTGATTTGCTGGCTTCTTGAATTTTAAACTTTTTTCCCGGTTACAAGCATTGAGGAGTGCAGGTTTGATGCTTTGATGATTTGTCAGCTGAATAGGAACTGAAGGAGATTGGTGATATAAACGGTGCACAGATGCATCTTGATTGCAATTTAATGAATGGTGGTCTTCCCTACTGGGTGTCTGTGAAATGATCTGGAAGAGACAAGAGAGTATAATATTTTAGGATGGTTAGTGGCCTTGAAATGCAAATCCATATTGGAGATATTATGAGTTTCGATTATTCACTTCAACTTTCTTGAGTGTTTCCCTGGGGCAGCATGTTGAGGGTTTTGGACAATCTTGTGAAACTAAAATTCTGTTAAGGGTTCCCTTGTTCCCCTATGGCTCGTGACAGTCCCATTAATATCAATTTAGGTAATTTCTCAATTCTCATGCAATTATTAAGTATAAGCAGCATCCTTAGAATTTTTTGGTGTGTCAATGGTTCACTTACTAAGCTTATGGGTTATCTTGGTTTTCTGATCGGTAGCCTATTTCATCTAGCCAAGGGACAAGCTAGGTTCTTTATGGACCAGATAACTTCAGGAATGACTGACTAGAGCATGGTGAATGAAGGGAAGTGACCATGTCTTAATCCTTGCATATTAGTCAGTTTTTGAAACTATGGAGCAAAAGAAGCATATTTTACGTGGATAGATGACATCCTTCTGATGTAAACTGTAAACCATTACGGTTTCCTTCCAGATACGGGTAGTGAATTGTGCGAGTCAGACTATTAGCAGCCTCAATAAGGATCAACACTAAACAGAAGCTAAGTGGTCCTTTTGCCATCGTGTATGTCTGTCTTACAACCATGTCTTTATCTTTAAGTAGTCTGACAAACCTATATAATATGTAGAAATTAAGAGAGTTTCAGGTATTTCTGGTTGGTGGTGATTTCCCAAAAGCACTTACTAGAATCCTAACTAACTTTGCCTCACCCTACTTAAATATGTGCGACAGCGTGCACGTCTTGTCTGTTTTGCACCTGCATTTGGTTTTTCCATTCTTCTCCACATATTGATATTAAACTCAAATGTTAAATAAAAAATACTTCTACCTCTAACGAGCAGCTTGCAGGGCCTTGTGGGATTTTGGTTGTATTGGATTTCTAGGAAGTTAATGAGTATTGTCGACTGCAATTGCTCTTGCTTGGTAATTGTAAAGATTTTGGTTGCACTGATGTTATTTCTCTCCAGATGATGGATAGTTTCGGAACATATAAAGCGCAGACCGGTTGGCACAACATTATTCTCAGTTTCTCATGCCACTGAGATATCCCATATATATAAAAGAAAATCTTGAAATTTTAGATATTTTACATCTTCATGGTATTAGCATTTTAGCATAAAAATTCAAGATAGTAGGATATCTTACGTGCCGGTGCACAAGGTGTGCTAAATGCAAAGATTGGTTTAGTAAGTAGGTAGAAAATTTAAGGATTAGTTTTTTTCTTTTTAAATGAAATTCTGATTTTCATTGATACCCAAAAAAAATTTGAAAAACTTGACCTCAAACAAAATACATGAACTTGGAGTTTTGCTTGAATTGGTTTTTGCACTTTGCAAAGTAGCTTATCTTGTGCGGCAGCATCTTCCAGATAGTAGGGTATCGTACATGCGGGTGTACAACGCGTACTAAATGCAAAGACTGATTTGGTGATTAGTTTTTCATGAATTCTTCATTTCGTTCATACCCAAACAAAGTATAGAAAAAAATGACCAAAAACAAAATACTTGAACTTAGTGTTTTGCTTGAATTGGTTTTTGCTCTCTTAAATAGTAGCTTATCTTTTGTGGCAGCATCTTCCTCTGCTGAAAATATTTTAGTGCTTTTGTTTTCTGCTTCCTGGCAAGCTCAAGTAATTGTAAAGATCCTCTTGCATGATGATCCAAAGGTTCCAAAAATTGTACACGCACTGTTTTGAACTTATTGTAATATATGCCATGACATCAAATTTTTTCGTGTCTCGTTCCATCTCCTTTTCCTTCATATTACAGTTCCTAATCAGATTACATTAAAAAATCTGCAGTATTTGATATGGAAAAAAAATTTCTCTGGGCGTCTGGGAGTTCTTCTAATTTGGCGAGCATGGGGAATTACTGGTAATTTATAATCTCTTTCGATCTGGGTTATGCAATATCACGCACCAAGGCTCAAGTAGATCCATAATCCATTGCTGCTACTAACTGCCCCGGAACAGTATATTTTAGCTGTATATATATCTTCCATGGCTGTTGAAATCCATTGGTCATATGCAATATTCTCGTTCATTATTAAGGTCTTATTACGTGCCTTCTCCAAATTTTTTTTGCGGTGTCATCAATCTTGACCACTTTTAAATGTGTCATACCAAGTATGCAGTCATTAAATGCACCGATCTATTGGGTCTACGAGGCTAGTTTAGTAACTTGGTGTTGAAAAACTGGCTTCACCTTGCTCAATGCACAAACTCTGCATCTTGCGATGATAAGAGCAGAAAAACAGAATAGAATCCACTCTATTCCTGAATTGATTTACATTGGTGAGCTACATGACACTCATGGCTCAATCTACTTACAACATATTATGGCTACATATCAGCATACTTGTTAGAACTTCAACATCATGAACTAATGACTCAATGGATGATTTCTCAGAGATACACACACACCCGTTCATTGTGGAGAGCTTGTGCAGCCAAGGACACTCAGGAAAAGATGCTCATTGCAAGGAATACAGAGTTTTGAATCTGCAATGAAATCATATTCTTCCTGAGCTTGATCCAGCAAGGCCTTGAACAGTGGATGATTGAGTAACGTAATCTTGATTACAAATCTCTTGTGGTTCTCTCCTACGTAGACAACCAAGTGACCCTTAGGGACATCATTTGGGATGGAGCAACCTTCATGCATGGAAGACCACGAAGCCCATTGACAGCAGTCCTCACAGGCAGCACAAGGTATGATTCGACTCCCCATTTTCTTCCACCTGTTAAGGCACCCTCTCAGAAACTTTCCCTTCATAGTTCTCGGCTGTGTGCTGAGGGAGAGAGAAAGGGCAGAGGGGCGAGAAAGAGAGAAAAAGTGCAGCGAGTGCTTGGAAAATGAAAAGGTTTTTATAATTGCGGCATGGGAAGTACCAATGCTCTGGAGCATTAAATGGTTGACATGATACGTAGCTTATGCTGACACAATTATTGGGCACCTTGATACGAAACTGTACGAACATGCATAGCAATTATATGTGTGTATCCCTCCTGGGAAGTAAGGACTGTGTCTTTTTCTGTAATTTTTGAAGAATGGTGCTTGATGCTTGATCACTGGTCTTTCGAAGTTCTTAAAGTTAAGACCCCACAACTGGGGGAGGAAAAGATAAAGATATAAACAAGGGATGGGATAAGTTTCTTGGGTAAAGTGCGAACCCACTTGTTACTAATACATGGGAAGATATTGTATAGACATAGCACTTTATTCTAAGAGAGGGTTCAGATTTTGTGAGTCGTAATTGTTGAAAATTTTGCACTGCTAAGTGCTAAACGTCGGTGAGACTATTGGTTTAGTGCTAAAGAGTCAAGATGGGATTAAGTGCACCCTGGATACTGGGATTACTTGGTTTGAGGTTTGTCAGGGGAGTGGAACAACTTGATTAATCATTTTTTATTAAAATAAATAATTAATTTTTATAATTTTATTTGATTTAAATTTTATTTTTATATTTTTTATTTTAAACATCGATTTTTATAATTTCATTTATTTAGATTTTGGTCCACATCATTAAGGTATTGGTCCTTATATTTGTCATTTATTTTAATTTTAGTTTTTATAATTTCTATTCATTAAGATATTAGTTCAATGGTTCTTGTTTTAAATGAAGAATTGGTCTTTATAATTTTTAATTATTTACTCTTATATTTTTTATTTTAGATATCGATTTTTATAATTTTTCTTATTTAGATTTTGATTCATATCATTAAGGTATTAGTCATTATATCTTTTATTTTTTTAATTTTAGTCTCTATAGTTTTTGTTTATTAAGATATCAATTTAATGGTTCTTATTTTAAATGAAGAATTGGTCATTATAATTTTTAATTATTAAAGTATTAGTTCTTCGAGAATCAAAAATCTAAATAAGTAAAATTATAAGGACTAATATAAAAAAATTATAAGAATCAAAATTTAAATCAAATAAAATTATAAAGATTAATTATTTATTTTAACTATCACGATTAATGATTGATGGGGGAATGGACTAATTATTCAGTCCCTTTCTATGCATAATGTTGGCGTCATTGTCAATTTCAGCAACTTCTTCTGAGCATGTATTCATGTGAATTTATTATTCCCATTTGGATTGGTTTCAGCTCACTACTTATCTTGAATAATCTTATAGTTGTGCATGTCGGCCAAAGCTTCCATTTTGTATGGAGTATGAAGTGTGTACTTTGTACCAATAAAAAAAAGAGTGCACTGTCTGTACAAAAATATTTCTTATTTAGTCTTCTAGTTGCTGAATCCTGCAAATGGATTTGGGATAAGTTTTACTGATCTTGCAAAAGGGATGGAAAAAAAAAATCTTCGGTTGCAGAGATAATGGAAGTCACAGCTCCTCACCCTGAAAACTTTGACCATCGGTGGATGTGAAATCTTTGATTTGATTCCCTTCCTCCGTTTTCTCATAGAACTTCACTGATCTTTTGAAATCTTAACTAGGATATTGATTTTCATTGGTTTCACCTTCAATCCTGTGATGGAAGTTATTGTTAGGAACTCAAACCTAAGGGAGAACCAACTCAAAAGACTAGCTTGATAGGTGGGAGAGCCCTTGAACTCAATTACCTTAGGTGGTCAATCTCAGTTTTTAAGGCCATGAATATTGCTTGATATGTCATGTAGGTCAGCATAATGCAGCAATTATATCTCAAAAAAATATATAGATAAACAAACAAAACAGGAACTGATTATGCCACTTTGTTTTGGTGTGGAAGGGGTTTTAGAAAAGGTGGGGTAGTTTTGAAATCGTAGTTTTTAAAGAATTTGACAGAAGGTTGGTGTTGAATTCAACAAGGTCTTTTTGGGGTTGGGAGAAGAAGACGTGAGTGGTAGAGGAGGTGGTGTTTGTGGTGGATGTGTCTGATGCAATTGGATCGAGAAAGCTAGTGAAGCTTTGACTCTTGTGATAGCATAAAGAATTAGACAGAAACCAAGATGCGTTGGTTTAAGTGAAAGTGGTTTGGGTCCTTTAAGCATCATGTTAGGAGTTCGATCCCTGATGGATATGAATAGAGCATGCGCTATTGGTAAGCTTCCCTCTCGCAAGGGACAAGACTGAAAGTCAGAAGATTAGTCCTTCACCTTCCGGGTGAGGAAATACTCTTGTTCCACCAAAAAAAAAAAAGAATTAGACAGAAGGTTATTTTCGTTAATTGAATAATACAGTGTACAATGGCACATGTATATGCAGAATTTTGAATTACAAACTATCCTATAAAGAGGAAAATGTATCAGAGGTTACAGCAGAAAATATACAATGTGTAGACAAAGTCAATACTCCAACAGTTTTCACTATATAAATAAAAAATTAAAAAGAGAGATGGAAACTTAATTTTGTTTGAAGAATAACATTCCGCATTTTTATTGAAATTGTTGTGGAAGTTGGGGTTTGAGGTTCCCTTTTTCTTGGTCCCCTCATCTTAGGCAGATTCAGAGAGATGATTGAGAGCCAGCACACTGATCCATCCCCCTTAAGACAAGTGTGGGTAGTGCTTGGTTGGTTGAAAGGAATAGCATGTCCAGTTTGACACATCATTTGCAGTAAACTGCCAACAGTTTTCCAGATATGAGACAGACCAGAGAAAGTGTATGTTCTTGAAAAGCCCGTCAGTGGATCTTGTGAAATTACTCACTATGTAATATAAATACCAAGTCCAAATAGGTGAAAATTGATTAAACAATGAACATAACCAAAATCTTTTTCATAAAAATTAATTCCTTGTAGTTGGTAACCAAAATAACCAAATCTGTGGAAAGCTGAACGATTGTGATGATTTAATTCATGAAATGTCCCAAGTGAATGTCAAACTCCAATTTTCAGAAAACTTGATCATACTATAATTAATGCTTCTTGATCTCTGATTTCATACTATCTACTGTCTCTTCCTGTTCACATCCAACAATATATTATCTTCATTGAGTAAGAGGTTTTTTTTGGGGGGGGGGGTCTTTTTTATATTGGATTCTGAAGAGTAGCGTTACTCTTACACACTTGTCTCAGACCCTGCATAAATAGCTACTAGATCAGATCTGTGCAGGTGTTGATGTAACAGCCCTACAAGCATCCAATGGCTACCAGTGCAACATTGCTTGAGTTCAGAGAGTCTTCAAGGCCAAATGAGGCAGTTGTGCAAAATGTGATGTGATAAGGTTCAGGGTGAGGGAGGGAGCTTAGGGCATTGCAGACCAACCAAGAGACGTGGTGCACAAGAGGTTTGGGCCATGAGGCTCGCGGGTATGTCTTAAAGAGTGACGGGCAGAACCAAAGGGAACTGGTTGGTGAGTGGTGACACCTCAAGGCACTCATATGCTTGGCATCCCACTAGCCATTTTGTGCATCCAAATTATTTGATTTGACTTGCCAGAAATTTTTGTATGTTTCTTGGAGTAGAAATTTTTTTTACTCTATACTGTGAATACAGGACAAATGTATGTAAATGATGTCAAATCTGAGATCATGTACTTATTTAACTTGTATTCACTTACACAAGTAAAAAAAGCACTTATTTTACGAATATATAAGAAATTTCTCTTGACTCGCTTAGCTCCCCTTCCATGTGCATTCCTCTGCTTCCATGAGCTGGCACACCAGGTCACATTATCAATTTGTTCCTACTTCTCCCTAACTGCCCCACCCACATACGTCTATTAATTCCTCTCCATGCCTCCTTTTGGAAAGCAAAGTCTCTCTTCACTCTTCTATAGGCATTTGTTTTGGCCAGAACATTGCGTGAAGTTTAAAGCCTAGTTTACCGTCGGTTTGAGTTGTGAAAACCTTTGTTTCAGACAATTCGGTGACTGAAACGAATGTGCTTGGCTTGGGCTAACTAATAATAACTAATCTTCTCTTAAAAAATTAAAAAAAATTATCCTAATCTTAAAATGTCATGCCATATGTATGAGCTTAAATTAATATTTTCGAACTTGATTGTCAGATCTGAGTTGTGCAGAGTGTCCTGAAACGAGGACAGAATTACAGGCAATAGAATATAGTAGCTCATTTTGAACTTCAAATTACATAAGTATTGTGCTAAATGGGATGTTTTGCATTATCAATATCATTCATACTTGAAGCTAAAATTTTTAAGCAAACCAGTCATGGGTCAATTTATAAATAAACTGAGCATTTTTATTCTTTTTCTTTTTCCTTTCTTGCTTCTTTTGGAATTCTAGATAGGCTTAAGTTTAATTCTGCATTGGCATCTCCAATTTTAGTGGATTTGAATATTCTTTCATGTTACAGTTTTTTCTAATTATTTAATTTAATTTAAATATGAAAGGATAATGCCACTCTAGCAATTCAGGTACTTTTAAGAGCATATTATAAAATAAAAAAAAAAGTTAAACAGAAAAAACAAATTTTAAGCCAGCCCACTACTGCATTTATAGATTATCAAACAAAAGAAAGTCCAGAGAGGTTGAGCCACGCACGCCTAAAATCACAAGCTGCCAACAGCTTCCCATTATCTCATTATCTGATTTGACCCCTTAGAGCAAACTCAAACAGGAAAACCCTCTAAAAAATAATTCCACATGTAAAAGGGTAGTGTTATACCATTATCCTTCTCCATGCTTATCGTGTAGCAAGATTTGCCTCGATTGTTATTGCATGACTTCGAAAAATAAAATCCTAGTGAAATTGTCTGAAAACCCGCCATCCCTTTCTTTGGTAAACCCAAAATCATTTAATATTATTGTCACTCAGAGCATTAAGCCAGTTCTGTCTATAAAATATATGTCAGCCTTCATTTGCATTTGTAGAAAGCACAGAAGCTGAAGTGCTTCAAGATGAAGCTCATAGCATTGTTTCTCGCAATCATAGTGGTGACCTCCTGCTTGGTGGCCGAGTCAAGGACCTCAGGGCTAGGTGGGATATATGGCCAAGAGCAGCGAAACCACGTTGGAAGGGGAAAAGTGATAGAAGGCGATGACAAAGAAATCACCAATACCAATAACCCAAAAAGCAGTGTTGCAAGCGTAAACCGCCATGCCATGCCTAAAGAGAACTACAACGATGGGGATGGCAAGTTCTAACCTATAGCCCGCCATGCATGAGATGAGAGCTACATGAACTGAATAGCATGCAAAGGTTGCAAATGGTGATGATACTACCTATGGGTTGCTCTAAATAACAGGACTCCTTGCTCGTCCTGCAGAAGTTGTGAAGTCTAGGACTGATGTAATAATTGGTACGCTTAATTGTTAAATGGCAGTTATAATATTGTTCAAGGTTATGATGTATATGAATAACTTGGCTTTGTACGAATTGCTAGCATATAATATGGCTCCTGGTTTGGATCGTAAGGCTGTAGATTCAAGTGGTGTGTTACTAAATGTATAACTGTTTACTGGCAGTAAAGGTTGTAGATTTTATTTTATTTTTTGGTTTGAGTGAGGCTGTAGATTGAAGTGGACTGTAAGGTTGCAGATTCAACGTGGGCTAAGATTTTGTTTGTTCGGCCGAGCTAGCCACATACTATGTAGCCTGCCATCTGTCAAGCTCAGGCCAACCCATTGTAACTACTAGAAAGTTTAAAAATCTAAAAAATAAGAGTTAAAATTGTTAAACAATAAAAGAGTTAAAATTCAACCGCATCAAGCATTGATAAACTTCATCTTGCACACAAGGAATAGAGGGTTCTCACAATGGAGATATTCCGTCCTAACAAACCTTCACTTGCTTTCATCAACCATTAGAAACAGAATTGTAGTTACCACTGAGTTAACAGAAAAGCCGAGTATATCAAGTCTTTTAAGGTGCATGGTCGTTAAGATGTTAATAAATCCCCATGTACTGAAGTTCTCGTTTGGTTTACAGCTATTGCAACCTACGATGATCCTTCAACTCCTTGATCTCCAATTGACTCACCATTGGGCGTCAAACCCCGAATCTTGACATCATAGTAAACTTCTTCAACTCTTCTTAGGTCATACTTCATGCCTGCCAATGGTGGAAAGAAAGATATCATCCAAACATATCGTACAAGTGAATATAACTCCTTTTTGAAAACAGAATATATGCAAATTTTGTCTGTCCTTTGGATATAAAAAAAAAAAACACAAAAAGGAGTGTTCAACTGCTATATATTTATTCTTCTTTTAAAATTGACAAATATTTCTCAGAACACTGGGAATGCAATGATAGCAACAGTATCTGACAACAGTAACTGACAACAGTAACAGTGACAACTGGAAAGAAAGGAAATAATGTATAGAACATGGTCCAAGTAATAGCACACCATCAAACTTCTTCCGCAGAAAATCATTTCGAAGATTAAGCATGCGGAATGCAGCATGAAGATCTGTCAAGAACTTTAAGACCTTCCTTGGACAATCATAGTCCCCAGCTGTCACTTGATTCACCACATACCTTGGCTGCAAAGACAAATATATTGAGGGTGTAACTGTCATGATGTCTTTTCCTTGAACATAACAAACAATTTGATACTCTGTAGTGTCTGTGCACATGCAAGCATACGCACATTCATGCATCTCTATATGTCTTTGTTCCTCTTGACCAAAAGGTTAAAGACATCGAGTTTAGTGAAATATCTCCTCTATTTTGTACAAGTAAATGTGTGCCAATTTAGAGGAAAACAGTTCTTACCAATTCATTGGACATGAAACAAACACCTGCAAGAGAAAAATGTATCTATATCAGTATGTGTGGCAAAACTGTGAAATCTTAATTGGCTATGTAATCATAAATGACTGACAAAAACTAGACCTATTGCCCCAAAAATCAAAAGTTGGAGATGGGAGGTTACAGAATTTTTATTGACTTCTTTAAACTAATGAGTATAAAGATTAACAATTACGAATGCTAGACAAAGGCTCATATAACTATGATCTGTAATCCCCAATGACTAAATAAGTAAAACATAATATTTGGTTATTGTGCTCCTTTATCCTGAATGCCCAACTGATTCTAATTACTACACTCACATTCTTCAGACAATAATAATTTTTAAATTGGTCACTAATCACTGAAGCTAGACTCAAAAACTAAAGTGTAAGAGGAGGATCATATTCCTCACAATTAATTATCATTACACAGAAAAAGAAAAAACAATTAATGCAAGCACATACTTAGATGTTAGAACACTCACCTATTAGGTAGTCTTCAACATCCAGACCAAACTCCGAATTATTCACTGCAATATCATGAACGAACTTATAAATCTCATAGTGACTGGGTATGGGCATAAAGTAGAAGTTTACATTGTGGAAAAAAAGGGTTACGTTTTGTTGCCATTTATTCTGAGTCACAAAAGTGATGAGGATGGTGCATACAGAAGAACACGTACAAAAACTCACTATCAACTATAAACTATGTGTATTAACTTAGAAGTGTATCACAATCATGAGCTCAAGAATTTACAGTCCCCATTCCTCTTAATGCTCAAGAGATGAACTTAAAAACATTGAAAAAGGTTCCAAGATTTAACTTTCCAAAAGAAGTTTTAAACCATAATTCTCCCATTTAGATATTAAATCTGCATGCTAATGGAACTCTACATAAGGCCAAACTCTTAAATGTTAAACATTGAACTCATTGGAATTTCAGCTGATATATTCTCAATCAAATGCTTGGATTTGGATCCTCTAACGTACAGGGTGCACTTTACGAAATAAAGTGTGGAGTTTATAACCATTGATGGAAAAATCAAAGATTCAGATTTTTATAAAATACAAGCACCTGTATAAAAATTTAGATATGTGAGAACCCACTTAATTGATTTTCTCATCAATGGTTACCATTCCACACTAATGTAAAGTGTCCATGGACTTTATAGGATCTCAATCCCAAGTGAATTAGGCAGTTGCAACTTGCAATTGATAGATTCTTCAGGACATTTGTTATGTTAAAAATAACAATGGCTGTTTATTTTATAAAGCAACATCCACGCATATGGTGTTCTTCAGAACAACTATGTGAAAGCTGTACAGCTAACATTGGCTGCCTAGTTCTGCCCTTAGATATGAGCTTCCTTTTATTTTTCTCGCTCCCTTTTAAGAAGTAAGGTTTGGCAATGTGGTACACACTAGGTGCTTCAATACTTTGGCTAATGATGAAATTCAATCAGTAAGGCATGCAGTATCTTATATTCCAAAAGACAGCAGTTTGAGCCCCACATTTCTCTACTGCTTAGAAACTTAGGATTTATAATGTATTTAATTAGCAATGACATCAACATATGCATGCATACCTGCCTAAAGAGGAATAAAGAGGAAAAAAAAAAAAACCATTAAACATTTATCTACATGTCAATAAGTAATCAAGGAAAAGAGTATTAAGACATACACCCGAGTTTTTCCTCAGCTTCTGTGTGCACAAGAAGGCTCCCTGTTTCAAGCCAGTGCATAAAAGTAAGCAGTGAAACTACAGTCTGCGTTTCACCCCTCCAATCACCATGATACCTAGATTATATGGCAACAAAGATAAATTACAGACCACAAGAACGCTATCAAAAGAGGAGACGGACAGTAAAAAAGTCCCTATAAATTTTAACCACCTATAGTACTGCCCAGAGCATTCCTGAAGAATTTCAGCAAGTTGCTTGTACTGCTCCTTTAGCACATTAACCTGAGATTTGGCCTTCTCCAAAAGCTCTATTCAAATGGTAAAACCAAATATATATGAGATAATGAAAAAACACTTGCCACAAAAGATGATATAAGTGCCTTGCTAGTTGCTACAATAAACTGGCAAACTCGCATGTGACACCAAGAATACTGAAGCATAAATAAATCATAATACACCCTTCCAAATTCTAAATGGATTGAAATTTTCGTTTGTCTCAACTCCCAAAACCAGTGCAAACCATACTTCGGTTTTTCTCCCCATCCATAGCAATCTAGGCGTCTTACGCCAATCGCGGGGAAGCCAAATTTGACAACACTTCATCAACATGCAATAAAATTATCTACAATTCAGCACGAAATGTAATCGCATTAACCTTGAAAATGCTGAAGAAAAGTTTCTGTCTTGTTTCTTTCAATTTAACTTTCAAACTCAAAAAAAAAAAAAACCCATTTTGCCACATTTCTCAGGCAAACTGAATACACTGAAAACACGCCAAAGAGAAACCCAGAATCCGCAAGGGCAAATAGAAAATTGCTGGGTTAACGAAAAGCATCAGTATTTTGCTACCGGGAGTGGGGCGAGACTGGTGGACCAGAAGAAGGCTAGCATACATGAGCCGAGTGGTGGACTCAATCTCCGAAACAACGGCTCGAATCCGCTCGCGCAGGCTTCCCGACTCCTCCAGCTGAAGTCGGAAGACCTCGAATTGTTTCTCAAGCGACAGGGACGAAGGAGGCGCCGAGGGGTCACCACCGGCCATTGACGAAGAAGAGAAGCAGGAAACGGGTGATAGCCGACGAAACGTTTCGAACCTGAAATACTGAGAGCTGAGAAACGGTGGCAAGGGTGAAGTCGGGATAATGGTGCTGGGCAGCGAATGGAGAGTAACGAGGATGAAGGGGTTAGGGTTTAAGGAGCGAGAGAAGGTGCAGCAGTAGCAGGCGTTTCGAAACGCTGGTTTCATATATTGCATGGTTTTTTCCTTGGTGTACAAATTGCTTTCCAAGTGTATGCTATCTATCACTACTACGTGTTGTGATATGTTATCCCAATTGAAAAAGGTTTTGTTGTTGCACTGGCCAAGAACTACAAGATTTCATTTTGCAGGGAAAAAATTCCACCCTTCCTGAAAAAACTGAATTATTTGCAGGGAAAAAATTCCACCCTTCCTGAAAAATTCCACCCTTATTATCTACACAAATAAAAAATAAATAAACCCTTTGAATTGATAACGGATTACTTTTTGTACTACCCAGAGTGTAACTCGAATGTAGTAAAAATAACACTTCTAACAAACAGGTCCCCAGGAAACATGATCTAGGATAAACACCCTTTTTATGATAAAAAGCTATATTTATAGCAAGCATAAATCCAAATTTCAAATTTGAGCTGAAACCTTGATAGTTAGTTATTGATTCTACAGTCAGTGAAATTTGTATATATTGTAAATAGGAAGCAAATGTTGAACGTGCTCTCCATGACCATGTTTGAGACTTGAGACCTCTAGCTGAATCTTTTGCAGCAGTAAATTCTTCACAAACTAATTCTCGTTAACTTTGGGGAAGAAGAGGGACAACAGAGTAAAATTTACTTACACAAAAAATAAGCATTAGTATAAAAAAAAAGCAATTTACCTAAAAGCCTAAAATGGAAATGACAACTATATTGCTCATCCCACTTATTTGACTGAATCCTTGCATGACTTATATACTAGTACTAGGGAAAAATTGGAAACTTTTCCTAGTTGCAATGACACAAAAGGCAAGGGTATTATTATAAACATATATTGATTTGTACACTATGATCACAGTTGAAGTATGGTATCTTAAATCACTTCTTTTGGAAGACCACCAGACAAAAGAAGGCCACAGCACGGGCAACTATACCATTCAAAATGAGGACAATCAGACAAATAGGCCAATCGCTGACATTATAGCCACTAATCATCAAGGAACGACAACGAGTTATCAGCCACACCCCAGTGTACCTGAGAAAAGCACCAGATTGAAAAAGTTATATGGCAAAGATCCAATAGGCAATTGAAACTTCAACCAATTTCCTAACATCAGCAATGCGTTTTCAAGTTACATGTACATTTTATCTCAGTTGTAATACAAAACCTTTTTCCAAAGCTGGGTATATCATTTCCCAAAAAGACATGAAGCAGGATCCAGAAGCATAGCAGTAGCAGATCAACAAGGAAGTTCCGTGTCATATATGAAACCATCTCAAAGAAAGTTATGAGTTGCCTAGTTTTATTCATGTTAAACCGCATAGAACATTATAGCATATATTAATTATTTGATTATGCTTATGCCATTCTTTCACTCGTGAACCGACCTTGTTCCAATTATATTATGTTGCTAACCCAGCATGGAAGTTTATAATTACTGGAAAAGGCACCTGCGATATATTTAAACTTTAATAGAAGAGAAAATTTGACATTTTTAAACTCTTATAACTGAATGTGAATTGATTTTACAATATAATATATAAAAAAATAATAATTTAAAAGAAAAAAATCCTTAAGGAGTGTCCGTAGGTAGTGGGTCTTTGTATTTAATTTATTTTGACAATTTTGCCCTCAATTTTTAGTTATAGTACTAACAAAATATTAGATATTTTAGGAAAGTGAAAAAGATACCAAATGAGGGAATCCCCTTTCGATAATAGTATAAATATACAGAAACGTGTGTGTGCATGCGTTTTCAGATGTACATGCATGAATTCATTCACTCAGTACTCCATCAGAAGGAAGGGGAAACAGAACTCTTAATTCTTAAAACAGACCTTTCAGCATTTGCAGTGACAAAGGCCTCCAAAGCCCATTTTGGGTAGCACAATTGTACTAGGATCTTCATAAGTGTAGTATCTCTTGTCTGGTTTGCAATGAGGGTCATGACAACAGGAAGAAGCACTGACCACTACAAGTGGGAAAAAGCAAACAGAGACACAGTTATTATCAGCAACACCATGTAAGAAAATGTGTGTATATGCAGTGAGTTTATTGATATGATCCATACCAGCTGTGCAGGACCAGGCTCGAAATAGATGGCTAACGCATAAGCCATGCCAGTCACACAGTACACGAGGCAAAGCAAAACTGCATAATTGCTTGCAAAGCTTGACCTTGGATTGCTAAAAAAATAGAACATGGACAGGTAAACCATAGGTTTGATGATTGTATTGAAAAGATCAATCGTATCTTTGGACAGAAAATGAGCCAGACTGCTGATCCCTGATGCACTCTCCCTCCAGTATTGTAATTTATCCAGAGAAAATGATCTGAGAGCTGCAATCTTGCAAAGTAGAGCTGCAAATATGCAACATGAATGAGGGAAGAGACAAATGCAAAGCTTTATCTACTGACAAATAACAAAAATCATTTTTTTCTTTTTTCTAGCGAGTTGTTAGACCAAAAGTTTTGTATATTTTTAAAATTATAAACTGGTACATTAATCTAAAATTAGAGCTTCAAATCACCCAAGAAAGAAAATAGATTTCATTTCTAGAAGCAGCAAAAGAAAACTCAAATTCAATAGTGAGCTTTCAAACTTACAGACAGCAATTACAGTATATGTATAGCCAAGGGAGCCAAATGTTTCATCATTCACTTTAGTAAGAGTTCCTAAGATAGCACCAGCAACTAATAAAAGGAGATAGTCGACTGCTTGTGATTTTGCTTCTCGCAGCATCTGCTTACCAACCCTGAAAGGAATGGACTTGATTAATAATTAATCAATCTAATCAACATAGTAAATTCTTCATTGCAGTCCAACTAGGATAAACAACTACTTCAAAATAAGCTATGAAATTTAAATTTCGACAAAGACCAGACTAACAAAATATTATTTTGCATGCTGAAAATTGTACATCATATATCAACTAATCTATATACAAACATAAATACATATGCATGTGAACACAGACATACATACATGGGCAGTCTTACTTTAGCCTAACTTTTAATTTATTTCTTATCAGAAGACAGAGCTGATAGGCTTGATTAGACGAAACAGCTGTGTTGGTTAATTGGCTTTATGAGCAATAGTATTGTATCTATACTAACTCATAGGATTTCATACCGCCCAACAAAGTATCTATATTGCCGGCCTACACCAGGAGTTCTTCGGTTCGATAAGTCCTTAGACCTTAAGAAGATTGCTTCTAAATGATCTCGTTGAGTCCGAACATTACTCTTCATATCCTCCCAAAACTCTCCAGCAAAGGATTGATCTGCAGCTTCATCAGTGCCCTTTCTTGAATCAATTACATTTGAGGCAGATGAAGATGCAGCAATTTGATCAGCAAAATGAAGCATATCTGGTGGTACTGGGTAACCATTATGAAGCATCCATCTCACAGGAAGTTGTTCATGAGTCACACCTGAACTTGGCTTCACTAAACCTTCCAAAATGTCAATGAAATGGTCTGGAGGATTCACACGATCTGGTACAGGGATTCCAATGCTAGCAAAGTATTCTTCTACTTTTTTAACAGGACCATGATATGCAGTAAGGCCTCCTTTGGCCAGAAATATTATATCATCAAACATTCTGAACAAAGTGTAGCTGTATCACAACAAAATCAAAATAAGAGATGAAAATATATGGTGGAATATTTGAAAAGCGTATTTTTTAATAAAAGACAAAGTACAATGAGGGTAGTGGGGAGGAGAAGACATCCTCCAAAAGAGAAAAAACTAGATGAAAAACTAAGAGAGTAAAGAAGCTCAAGAGTGCATCAAGGCTGCCCAAATATTTCATTCTCTAGAATATGTTAATTCTAGCAGGTTGTTAGTTATACGTGTACTTGCCAAAAATAAAATTGGAAGAGAGAAAGAGAAAGGTATCATTACCTTGGTTGGTGAAGTACCATGCAGATGTTTACCCCTTCAAGAGCTTCACGTCGAAGTGCTTTAAGCAGTAAACTGGAAGATGCACTGTCCAGACCAGTTGTAGGCTCATCTAAGATTAACAACGAAGGCTCCATCACCATCTCCAGTCCTACATTTACACGTTTTCTTTGTCCTCCAGATATACCTCGTTTCTCTACTGTCCCAACTAGAGAATCCCTCACTGCCTGGAGTCCCAAGGACTCAATTACTCTTTCAATAATGAGAACCTTATCTGGTTTTGGCATGTCCGCAGGCAGTCTCCAGTATTGAGAAATGACCATTTAGATGAAATAAAGAATTAGATGGGGAATAAAATTAAAATATAAAAATCCAGACAAAAATAAAGCAGTTATTTATTAACTCAAGGAAAATGCTAGACAGCCAAAATCATTTTAACGGAATGTTTGCCATTATGTGTTGGCATACATATAGACTCTTTAATGGATGAGTGGTCCCTACAACTTTATCTTATCCAACAACCACCCGTGAGTCTAGTTGAATTCTAGCTGAATTCTATGTACCATTACTCTTAAATAACTAGGAATTTATTTTGTACCTCACATGAGAATAAGTTTTCAGGTGAGGTACTTAGTGCACAGGTTCACTATAAAATCAGGAAGATAACTTCGTAAGTAGTGCAGTAGCAAGAAAGGATGAGATTTCATTTTGAGAGATTTCATTTTTGGCCAGAAAGAGAAACGTGTAGATATAGTTGTTTCTGATAGATTTGTATGAAAGAAAGGATGAAATTACTTCTTGTGTGATTGTATAGAAAAATAAGTTTTACAAAAGAGGTAAAGTACAATTAAGACTCTAAGAGAGGTCCGGGAGGATTACATATCCTCCAAAACAGAAAAAGTGGAAAAGGAAAGGATCAGGAAAGCAGCAAACCTGTCCAATCTCCCTACATATCAGAAATGGAAACTCCCTTGAAACAATCAGGAGCAAAGCTCTAGAGAGAAGCCATAAACACAATCCTACCCCAAACCAATACTAGGGGCAAAGAGACATCCTTAAAATGGCAGGCAATCCTACAAATATTATTGGATGTTTTGCACTTTTATGTTTCATTCTCTTTCTAGTTAAAAGAAAAAGTAGTTTTTTTTACTAATATCTTCTATTTGATACATATTTTTTGTTTCTTTATGCAAACTATTTTTCAATCTATTTTATAATTTTTTAGCAAAATTATTTTAAAGTATCCTTTTCTCATTATTTCTTCCTTTTGATTCCATTAATTCAATTAATTTCCATACACAATGCCAATATTAACAAACTTCAATTCAAATTCTTATATTCCTTGCATATAATCTGCCAGCCTTTTAACATAGAGGCTACTTGCTTTTTTAAATAGTTTTTTGTAAGCAAAAGCGTGCTCAGAATTATGTTCTCTCTCTAACTCCATTCACATCTCCTTAAATAGTGGGGAAAGTGGTAGTTTTACAATTTAAATTTTTACAAGTATATTTTCAATAAAAAAAAATCACTGTAAAAGTGAGAGATTACAAGGGGCGTTCCCAGTATAGTAGTATATATAAAATAAAAACAATTTTATTCTTCTAACTGGCTACTTCACTGCCTGTAAGACTAAATTATTTCTGTAATGTACTAATATTAACAAAATTCACTCAACAGATTTGGTTCAAAATCTAATTTCTATAAAAATGAGACGCAGCTAATACATATTGCTATATATTATTCTGTTTTTTAATAAAAATAAATCATATTTATTAAAAGAGATAATAAGTTATTTGCGGTTGCTTAAAATATGTAAGAGTTTTGTATTAAACTACATAAACCCCTTATCTTCATTTTTTTGGTACATTGGGATTGGGAAGTCATTACCACAACTTACACCTAAAATCTTTACCAAATCTCCACCCACCCCAACCGCCCAAGCTTAGCCCAGTGAGCCCTTATTTTAAGTTTTAACATAAAATAAAGTTAAAATAAGGAAAGTTTGTGTGATTTTAGAAATAAGGGGGTTTATGTCATGTTAAGAATTAAGGGAAATAAGTGTATCTTTTGTTAAAAAGAATGTTCCTGTAAACTCATCAAAGCATAAAAGAGGTTTATGTAGTTTTCTCTTCATTAACCCTTCCCTAGTTATATATGATTTTGATATATAATAATTGCTCAAATCAATCTAGAACAATATGAAACAAGACCATGCAAATCTTTGAAAAGAAAAATATAAAATAAAGTTTCCTAATTTTATTAAGCTACAAATCAAGTGCAATGAATTAGAAGTAATAACAAAAGCAGTACATACATCTCAAGCATTCAAAATAATAAAAATGCAAATGGTAAATTCTGCAAAGCAAATCAGATTCAGATACCTGCATCTTGCACTGAAACGAAGATTTTCCTCCACTGTCAAGTTCCCATGCACAATATCATCTTGTGGCACAAATCCAGTAATTTTCTTATACGAGTGAATGGATTCAGGTTTTCCATTGATTAGAATTGAGCCTGTCATAGTGCATCCTCTTGCTTTTCCTGCCAAAGCAGAAAGAAATGTCGTTTTCCCAGCTCCTGAGGGACCCATGACAGCTGAAACTCGACCAGGCATGATTTTTCCAGTCACACACCTCAGTAGATGTTTGTGTTTCCCTTTCAAAGTGAGAGTTAGATCTTTGAAAGCTACCTCAATCACAGGCCTTGTCCTAACCTCACCTCCAGTAGCCATTGAAATTACTCCTGAGAAAGTCATGTTCTTGTTATTCTCTTGCTGAGCTTTCTCCTTTTCAAGCTGACCGTAAGCATACTTGAAAATTTGGCTCTGCGTATGCAATTGTTTTCCCTTCGGCATCTGCTTTTTAATATTTTTATCTCCAATCTGCAGATCAAATCCTTCATGGCTGTTTGGGTCATTCTCAAGAGAATTCAACATTTTAGTGAGGTTGCTAGGTTCCTTTTTTTGGGCTTTGGAAGCTGAAGATGTCTGCTCAGATGTGCTTGAAGAATCTGGAGGCATTGATGGCAACAGAGTATCACTTGTAGCTGGTTTCGCTTGACTAAAAATCTTTAGTTGCTCTGGTTGCTTTACCGATTTTCTGCGAGAAAAGGTGCGGGAGAACTGAGCTTGCAATCCCATTGTACGCTTCTTAGCAACATCCTTTGCTATTTTCCACCTTTCACGAGCTTGTGCAGTTTCTCTTGCATGCCTTGCAGCAGCTTCCCTAGATTTAGCCTGCCTTCTTTCTCGAGTGGCTAGAACTTGATCAGAACAGTTATAAATGATGATCAGGAGAGTACTCAATGCAACCTACAAGGGGAAATAATTATCAAATATGATAAACTGGACCTTGAGAGAAGGAATGCTTAGCAAATATTAGAAAGTATTTTTATGCTCTCTCAGGGTATATGCAAAAAGAGAAGTAAGTAAAATCCACAACATTTCTCTGCTGATCCCACGATGTATTTCTTCACATTGTAGTATAAGATACCAGAGTTGGTCAACAGTGAGAGAGAGATATACAGAAGCTTTGAAATAATGAGTATGCATAATAAACAACAAAGGACATTCAAACCTTCAAGAATAATCACTCATTAAAAAAAATATTATAAGAACCTTGATAGAGCTTGAAAAAGCAAACTAAAGTTTAATGAAAGTTTTCCACATTGCATAACGAATGAAGCAAAAGCAAATAATGAGGAAATCAAAGATGACCTTTCATCCAATACTAGATCAGAATCTACTTACAATAAGCAAAGCGCCGTAAGCATGCATATTTTGGTTTGCTGTGTTTGGATTGCAAGTACTCAACTTGAAGCATGCTGCAAAAATGAACAATACAAACTAAGGTGCTAATTCAGCGTCCTCCATTCTCATGAAACAAAGTAGAGCATGTAAATGAATGAGACAGAAAAGTTAAATCCAATTACTGATAGATAATTTGCTGAATCTAACTAATTTTAGCATGTCACTTATGATGTCATGTATTCAACCCCAATGGAGAAAGTTAAAGCATCAGGTTTTTATCATTCAGCATATAAATTTGAATTTGCAGTTAGTTGAACAACTGGATGTATGAGTCTAGTTTTTCTGTTTAAGATTCACAATCTGAAACCTATAATTCTTTCAAACAGATGCCAGGCTTGTACCTGAACACACGTCAACTACACCAGATCCAAGCATAAATTAAGTCTGAGTTAACAACCATTAATATAGACTTAAAAGGATTTTTATTTTTGTCTTCTCTTAAAAAATATGCGTTGAAGTTTTTCTTAGCCAATGGATGACAAGTGCAGGGATTATGATACTTCCTGAGAAGGCAAAGAAGAGCACCCAAAGTGATTGGTTAAAAAGTAGGACGAGTCATAAATTTATGAAGTATAATTTAAAAAGGTTATAAATTCATGAAGCATAATTTAAGGACACACATGATGCCTTTAAATTAATCAATGAAATTAGACTTACGATTTTGATGAGTCGAACCCATCCTGCAGTAATATCTGAAATTGAAGAACATGATATCAATGAGTATGGATGCTCAACAGTCAGTACCAGGTGGTTGCAATGGACAGGAAAAGTAGCAGTACGTAATAATGGAGTCCTAGAGGAGTGAGGACATTATCTTGCAACAAAATAAATTGAAACAATTTAGATAAGAGCAAAAGGACGTCTGGGATAAATCAATACCCACTATCGCATGAAACTATGCGTGTTGTAGTTGGGCAGTATGATCCTGGAGAACAGAAGATATCACTATTGTTCACAACGCCAGACCAAATATCAGCACTACCACAAGTATGATTTGTTTCTCCTGGAGGTATCTGGTAACTATATCTGCAAATTTGTTTTTTTATACATCAAAGAGCCATCACCATGACTTGAACTTATGAACTCTATCCAAATCCCCACCCCACCCCAACCACATGAGCTACCCCCGGGTGGCTCAAATTTGTCTTTAGTGATGAATATATTGCATGACCTAGCATAAACAACAATTGAGAAAAATTTAAGGTCAACATTAGAACTTACGGATCACATATTCCAGTCGTTGCATTCAGTTTTGCAAGGGGGCAATAAGAACCTAGTGGGCAAGCTTCATTGAGAGGAAAATCAGAAAAATTAGACATGGTACTAGAGCACATCCACAAAAGATAATTTGAGATTTTAAATGAAATAAAAGTTGTCTTCCACAGGATATAGAAGTTAGAAAGATAACTATCAAATGCAAACCCGAAGAAAAGAATATTACATCTGGGTATGCATTTATAGACTAAAAACCTTAGCCTCCATTTGAGAAGAGAAAATTTTTACTCTCACATAAAATTATACTTGGGCATGCTGTTTTTTAAAAAATTTCACCTGAAAAAACATCAACATGTACGCTAAATATAATTCAGGTTTCATACTTTAATTATGTAGAGCAAAAAATAGATCTATCACAGGGATCAATCAAACAGTTTAGCATGCGATGTTCACATAAAAAATAGTTCTATAGAAAACATGACCCTTGTGACAAAATATGCCACAGTTCTAGCATAAGATTGACATTAAGTATGATTTGAATAGACTGACTTGCATGCATCATTATTCATAAACCCTGCCATTCAGCATAAATTTTCTCTACAATTGACATGCCATATATGGACCTCACCATTTCTTTTATGCTTAGGTATCTATGATCAGATGACCCCAAGTTAATGAAAAACTGCCTCTGATTTCTTTGCTTTCATCCTTGCAGCATGTTCCCCAGAGCTAGAGTAACCATATTGACACCTTCCTTTGTGTAAAACATCAGGCAATTTCCTCCAACCACACAATTTAAAACAAGCTTGTACTCATCTGGGCAATTTATGCTAGTTCAAACTTCAAAGTCCCAAGAACTGCAACAAATGTTGCTAGTAATCCATTTTCCCTTTGTCTCAAAGGTTGCTTTTTTTTTCATTTACATTTTTTTAAAGAAAGAATGCCTTTTTTCTTAACATTGTCAGATAACCCTGTATTTCTAGGCATCAGTGTTAGAAACAACAGGTTTAAATTATTATTTATACGTGTATCCTGATACAATGCGACTGTCTGTGGTACATATTTGTGATATAATGAAGCAACTATGTCAATTTCCTTATATCCTTATTATATAAATATATTACTCTTTGAAGTTCGAAGAAAAAAATGATCAATCTAACAGAAGACATAAAAAATGAATGAGATCCACATTTGGAAAGAGTAGCTGGTAGATGCACCAACAACAATGGATAGTTAAACTCCCAATAATTAGCATAATTTCATCCTCATTAAAGATAAAACTTTAAGAGGTGTCACATACTTACGTATCATGCAAGTCAATCCCTGAGGGCAGAAAAACCCCTCACAACAAGGTTGACAGTCCGTGGTTCTATAAGGAATATCCATTGTCTCCTTTTTGAAGTCAATATTCTGGTCCGCACTACAACCCCAACCAGGTTCACAACCAGAAACCCACGAGGTCAAATTGCAATTCTTGTTAGGTTTTAGGTAAATGGCAGATGAGGCCCCCTGTTCCAAGAGACTGCTGAAGTAGTACCTTATTTCAGCTGTGGTACATATTCGATCTCTGAAATCTCCTGTGTATTAAATCACATTGTATTCAGGAACTAGTACAGAATGAATGACAGGAATTTGCTTCACGAAAAAAAAAATGCACAAGAAAAGAACAAAGGAAAGCAAGATTCAG
Organism: Castanospermum australe; assembly: GCA_019955255.1. Lineage (NCBI taxonomy): Eukaryota > Viridiplantae > Streptophyta > Magnoliopsida > Fabales > Fabaceae > Castanospermum > Castanospermum australe. The sequence goes on along the minus strand of NSJW01000885.1, from coordinate 84,304 downwards.
TATATACCATAAAGTTCCTTAGCCTAAGTATTCTAATGCCTTGATTCCCCAAAAATATGCCTTTGCCACTGGATGGTGGATAACAATCACCATCAAGAAATTCTGCTAAAGTTGGGCAGGTCAGTGGCACAATCTCGTGCAACCCACAGTTATGGGAATTGTGACTTACTTGTATAGCAAGTAAACACCAAACATGGCCAATATGCTAACCAGTAACCACTAGACATACAACCAAGTCCTTTCCCTCTATGAAAGTTTCAAAAGAAAAATTTTACACTCTTAAGATATAATCCCAATTGACAAACTTTTGTTCTTACTTCGTTATCATCTTCCAAGGACAGATAACCTATTAAGAAATACTCCAAACTTCAGGAGCCATGGCATTTTGTATAAAACCGTAAATGAAACTAAAATGTCAAAATGCGAGCTCATACCTTTTTTCTTAACACAGGCATCCACGAAATCCAACTTTCCCTTAAAATCAAACGCTTCCTCCCAATCTTTCTTCCTGAAAGATGGGAAACTGTATGGTCAGCAACTAGGACAAATGTGACTAAGCAACTAACAATAGGAGGAGTAATATGAATATGACGCACACATCCTTTATGCAGAAGCCTAAATCTGCTTTGATGTCCTTGTATAAAATCTTGGCAAGATCTTCAAGCTTCTTGTAGATTTCTTCCGCGTAAAATGAGGGCGCAAAAGATTGATCCCCGTCCGCACATTGAATCCGTGGTAGCAGACTTAAAAAGACGAAACATGACAAGAATAAAACAAGAGCGACCCACGAGGCATTGTTCCTCATTCCGTTCATTTCCATAATTGGGAGCCCGCCAAATCAAGTACCCCTTGAAGAGCATGCCAGAAGTTACTGAAGAATTGGCGTGAGACGAGAATGTGAATCTGCACTGGTGAAATGGTAAACAATCATGGCATCATTGTTAATGGCGTCCCTTGACTTCAAACGCTTCGAACATTGTGCCACTCAGAGGCAAACCGCGAGCAGAGAAACCAAGGAATGCAGGGAGCGAAGATGGAAGAAAAGTTGCAGCAGGAGGAGGATCAAGCTTGGAGGTGATGAAGGGTTGATGGAGTTGGATGCAGAGGTTGTGAAAGTTTTTTCCTTTTCCCGTCTCTTCATTCCCGTTTGGGTCAAACTCAAATGGGTTGTGGGGAATTTGGAAGGAGGTGTCCTGGTTTTGGGATGAAGAAATGGCCGAGAGAAATGGGAGGCTAGATTGAAGGATGTGCATTGGCGCGTTTACTTTAGTCTCGTCCCAAGGTTGAGAGGCTTGGAACTCTGACAACTTTGCCTGCTTTTTAAGAGGACACCGCGCTCCAAGCCATGGAAAGTTGAAAACCATAGTTTAGTGTAGGTGCAACTGTGACCAGTTTCTTTCTTTTTATATGCTAGTAACATGATGTAAAAAATAAAGTCAAAAAGAAAAAACATGATGTAAAAAATAAAGTAATTGACCAAATTTACGTTAGTATAAATTTATATTATTTTTATAATATGATAATTATTTTTTACCGTTATTATTTCAATATAATATAATTATTTTCTACCGTTATTATTTCAATATAATATTTGTTGATTTTTAAAAAAAATTGGCACCTGGTACAAGTGGACTAACAGCAACGATTAACATTGAGAATGGTTTTCCTATATTTCTTATATATTTCTTTCTATTTTTCTTCATATATTATGAGATGATTTTCCGTTTTGTCTTTATTTCTTTTTTTTTTTGGTAAATTGTCTTCATTTTATTTTGCATGAAAAAGTGGGTTAATTAGTGAAGAGTGATGATTGGTGGGACCGAAGAGGAAAAATAGACACGTTATTGATGTATATTATTTTAGGTATAATATTTTTAAAAAATGAAAGAAAAATATTTTTCGTATGCCAATTTATTTACACTATTACTTATACTTTCTTTAAGAAAATAAAAGTTAGAGAGAATATATATTAAAATATATATTTTTTTATTTTATTAAAAAAGTATAAAAATTATATTGTAAAAATTATATATAAATAATATTATTAAAAATTAAATGGCGTGAAAGTAAGATTTTGTTATAGCATCAAATGTTAGAAGTCATGAATTTGGAATTTTGAATAAGTTACTTTAGCTCGAGGAAAATGAATAGTCACACAAATATAACACAATAAAAGAGAGGGATTTAAAAGTGATTCGTCAAGTGGCTTTATTTAATTACTATTCCTAATTTGGAATTGTGTGAGTAGTGTCTTCTGTAATTTTTGCACTAAAAAAAAGAGGTGGACAATAGAGGTAAAAAATATTATTATATACACACGATATAACATAATATTTTTAAATTATATTATTTATTATGTATTACATTAATTATGTAACTATCATTATTTATGTAATAAGAGATAATAATAATTTTGAAGCAATTTTTACTTAATAGTATAACGTTATTTCAGGCATTCTTAATAATTTCTCAAGGAAATGGGCAATCATTAAGTTGATAATATAAGAGAAAATTAAAAAAAATTTAAAATTTTAAACATATGCGTCCACCACTGCAGTATAAGTTAATATAGATGATGCTTGCAGGTCTATTAATGATTGAATTGCGGCAGTTTCTATAGGTGTTTTACGAGATAATTTTGGCCAATGAATTGTTGGGTTTACTAGGAAATTAAGATTAATTTCTGCTTTTGTAACAGAGGCCTGGTCAAGGCCTTCAATTAGCTTTACAGTGAGTACGATTTTGTTCAAATTGAATTAAATTTGTAAAATTTGATTGAAATTATCCTAGGTAATCTCTATATAGATGGAAAAGCACAAAGTATCATCACCAAAATCTGAAAGCAATGGAGTTGGAAGATTGAAGTTAATCACATATACAAATAATGAAATAAAGTTGATGATGACTTGGCTTCTTAATACTTTGATCAGGAATAAGTTTTTTTCTTACTGGAATAGTCTTCCTAGACATTTAAGAGGTCTGCTTTTATCTGATGTCATGTAAATTTCGACTCTAAAAAATATTCCTAATTTTTTTTTTTGTGCTAGCCTCTTTTGTCTAAAAAAATAAAAAAGGAAAATTCAAGATAGCTTACGTGAATACTTTAGATTGTATTCTTCATACTTTATATATTATTATTTATAAATCCGCACACCTTAACAATTGATCACGTGACTTAATTCTCAACAACAATTATTCCTTTTCATTTTAAAACTCCAAAACTTGTCAATAATTGAAACATGTGTGAGAACTAACTCAATGTTCCATGCTGACAAAGAGAAAGACGAAAAAGATATTAAAGAAAATGAGAAGAATTGTGAAATAGTAAGAGAAATAGAACTATGTATAAAATAGTTGTGTGTGTTATTTAATATTAATTAATTGCTAAATGACAAGAAATAAAGTATTATAAATATGATGATATGGCTTAAATAAGAAGTTATAAATAAATCAGCATTCATATAATTATATATTATAAATAAATGATAAGAAAAAGGTATTAAGTAATTCACAAAATTGAACTTAAAGTTCATGAAGAGACAATTTAAAATACGAGATGTAAGTTTTATTTTATTAATTATTGATTTATTTTTTTATATAAATAAATTTAAGTTAAGAAAAAGATGTTTCAAGCTAAAGTCAAGATAAACTTTTAAAGTTAACGAGTATTTATAAATAATTTATTATTAAAAAATAAGTAATTAAAACAAGAATTAAACTATTTCGCCAATTATTGATATATTATAATTGAGTATTTCAAAATTTAGGTTAAAATTTAAGAAAGGTTTTATTTATTTATTTTAATTATTTAAATGTGTTATAAAAAATTGGAATTATAAGTTTAAAAGACGTATTTAGCATAAAATTTAAATTTAATGACGAATTCCAATTCTAAAATTAAATTACGCCCAAATAAGTCATTTAACTCTTTTGTTTCAACTTTCAACACGATTCAAGTACATTTGACAAGAAAAAAAAAACTATTCAAAAAAAAAAATCACAATTGACATAGTATTTGGACTACAATAATTTACGCATTGAAAATTCTAATTATGAAATTTAAAAGAAAACACAATTGATTTGCCTTCATAATTTCCGCCAATACTTAGTCAGTCAAGCACTCGGACTGGACTGCAAGTCTGCAACATCGAACAAAGCTCGGTCAACTCAACTGTCGCTTACGTGCTGGAAGGTTCACTATGACACAATTACAGAGTGGGTTCATTTCACCGTCCCACAAATTAGGAAGAAGACAATTTCTTAATATTATTATATCAGTTGTTTTTAATGCTGATAATTATCTATGCATAAATAATATAGAAATTTACAAAGCTAAGGTGATAATACAAAATAGTGAGAAGATTTGTCTCTGCACAAAATGTACCAAGAATTTCGATCAGCACCATCTTGTTTACCCCAGGCAATGACGGTAAAGAATAATGTCCAAAAGTTGCGTCTTTTTCTGCAGTTTACTTTACTCATGCTAACTACAGCAGCGTGTCCATCCCCCAACGAACCAATGAGCCAATGCTGCTTCCTTGACTCGCTTGGTGATGCTTGGCCACGCAGCATTAACACCAGCTGTTTTTCTTCCCATCTCTTCTACGGCTGCAATGCTTACTAGGTCTCAAATCCAGGGGCCCCTTTTCACACGACCCTCGTTTTCCGTATCGAACAATTATAGACTAAATCAATTAAGGTTTTTTTTTTTCTTTTCTTTTCCCTTGATTTGGCTTTTAATTCGGTTGGTACGCTAAGCCGACCTGCATCTGCCGTGTGGTGGACTTTTCTTCCCCTTCCGAACGTGGAGTCTTTCTCTTTATTCTCTACTTTTGGAGGCAGTGGATTAAGAGGGTCCTCTCGGGATCTCGCAACAAGGGGGAATTCGTCATTTCTTTGAGCTTAGAGAAGCTGAAGCTTTTTGCGATCAAAACTATTTGTTTATGCCAGAGGTGAGTGAGTTTCAAGTTTCAACCTCATAATCTTTCCTTTTTTTTTTTCTTGTTTTCCTTTTTGTATAAATAAGCCGTGGAATTGATCCCAGATGGCCCAGAAGATCTATTAACGTTTATGGGCATCCCTTTTTTCAGATTACATGTATGGTTGGGAAATTCGGAGACATCTGCTGTTCTTAAACATATTTCCCAAAGTTAGCAATTTTGTAACTTTTGGTAGTTTAAATTGACTTACTAGATTAGGATTGGTTCTCTGAATGCTGTTAACGTTTTTAGCTTTTGTTGGGAAAAAAAGATTTCATTAGTTGAAAACATTTCTATTTCGGTTGTCTGAAATTAGAGTTGTTGGCAGGGGGAGTTAGGCTGCTAAGGCTGCTTCTGCAGTTATTTGATGATACGGTTATTTAATGCAAGTGAGTTTTCTTTTTCTTTCTGAATTTAATTTGAGAAGCCTTCATCATCTATGACTTTCATTGCAGATGCCGTGTTGCTTTTCAATGGCTTTATGTTTCTCATTTTAACTTTCTCCCTTTTGAAAATGCAGTCCAGTCAGCTGCGATGAAGAGCTTTTCATTCCACCATGGAGAGAAGAAGGATGATCCGAAAAGCTTGCACTCAATATCGGGTCGGTCCGACAGTTCCACATATGTTGAGGCTGAGGTGAGAAGATCTGGTTCTGAATTACATTATCAGGATGTCTCAGACAATAGCACAGATTCCCTCAGAAGGACTGCGATTCCCAGTTTGTCCCAAAGGCCCAGCAACCTTAGAGTGTTTACTGTATCTGAACTGAAATCAGCCACAAAGAATTTCAGTCGCTCTGTTATGATTGGAGAGGGTGGATTCGGGTGTGTCTACCAGGGATTGATCAAAAGTGTAGAGGACCCATCCAGAAAAATTGAAGTTGCAATTAAACAACTTAGTAGAAGAGGAATGCAGGCAAGGGTTTGCCTTTTGTCTTTTCCTCTTGAAAGTTATATTTATTTAGTTGGTTTTGCATTATCAGGAGGTATCTTAGTAAAATGTGATAAGTTGTTGTCATGCACATTTGTATAGTTATTTTGCCCTGTTGTATGCAATATGTGTCTTAATATCATAATGCAAGTTAAAATGACTATGTTGTTATAAAACTTAAATACTTTGAATTGTCACATAAGTTGCTTCATGTAGAGATAGTCAGAAGTTAGAGAATAAAGTACCTTTATCTTCCCATACTTCAAGTTTTTCTGGATGTAAAACTTTTGATTGTTATATTTTGTTAACCTTACTCGAGGCTCAAAGACTTCTGTTGTCAAGTAAGATGCTCTGCTTGTTGACAATATAGGAATAATGTGTTAATATTTTGTGTGTATTTTTTCCTCTACATTAATTTTGCTACTTTACTTTCGGCTTGCAGGGTCATAGGGAATGGGTGACAGAAGTGAATGTTCTGGGCATCGTTGAGCATCCCAATCTTGTGAAACTAGTGGGCTACTGTGCTGATGATGATGAAAGAGGAATCCAGCGGCTTCTGATTTATGAATACATGCCAAACAGAAGTGTGGAACACCATTTATCTCATCGATCAGAGACTCCTCTTCCATGGAGTAGGAGATTGAAAATAGCCCAAGATGCTGCTCGAGGATTAACATACCTGCATGAGGAAATGGATTTTCAGGTATAGGTGTGTAGCATAATTTTCTTATTCAATTTAATTAAGCCTTGTCTAGAAACTTGTTATCAGCACATTTAGATATCCCACTTCCCAAAAGAAAAAGGAAAGGAAGCTCGGAGGAGCTAAATTTGAATGCTTTGAACATATATTATTTGCTATTCAGATCTGTGGTGCAGTTGATTAGTGTAGTTCTAACTATGTGCTCAATATTTAGATAATTTTCAGAGATTTCAAATCCTCAAATATCCTTCTTGACGAACAGTGGAATGCAAAGCTATCAGACTTTGGGTTAGCAAGATTGGGACCGTCTGATGGATTAACTCATGTCTCAACTGCGGTATGGCTATGTTTATTATTCTATGATTTTCATAAATAGATATTCATATGTTAATTCACTGTTCACATATGCCGAGAGGTAATTGCTTTTGATCTCTGCAAGTGGTTATTTACATGAGGAAGGAAAAAAAATTGGTATAAGAATAGGGACCTTAATCTGTAGCTATCCGTAGAACTGCAGACGATTTAATGGGGCTGAATAAATGATCATGCAGTTGTCAAATATGTGATCATATGAATCATGATTTAGGTCAGGAAATCATAAGGATTCTCTTGGTGCCTTTTGGTATCCATCTATTAAACTATTAACGTCTAACGTATGTTAAAAAAAATGGATTCATTTCTTGACCATAAAAAAATACTCAATCCAACTTTCTCCATTTTCTTTTCGCTGTTATTTCAACATGGGCACATTGATGGTTAAAATCATACCTTTAATAGTTAAAGCATACAGCATACTGTACAAACACCAGCACCCAGCCATTTATAGGCGGAATCCAGTGATTCAATATACTACTTGTGTTCATATGGCTGGTTATGTTCATCAGGTTGTAGGAACAATGGGATATGCAGCTCCTGAATATGTTCAAACTGGACGTCTCACATCAAAGAATGATGTGTGGAGCTATGGTGTCTTCCTTTATGAACTCATTACTGGCAGGCGCCCTTTAGATCGAAATCGCCCCAAGGGTGAGCAGAAGCTGTTGGAATGGGTGAAGCCATACCTATCAGATGGGAAGAAATTTCAACTAATATTGGATCCAAGACTTGACAGGAAACAAGTCCTCAAGTCAGCCCAGAGACTTGCTATAATAGCTAACCGATGCTTGGTCAAAAACCCAAAGAATCGCCCAAAGATGAGTGAGGTGTTGGAAATGGTGAATCGTATTGTAGAATCTTCAGGCAGTGCAAGTCCACAGCTACCCTTGAAGAGTGTGGCTGTGGCATCAGTGGAAACTTCCCAGGACACTGAAATAAAGAACAAGAAACGGACCATGGATCAGAAATCTGGAGAAAGTAACTGGTTTGTTAGGATGTGGAAACCAAAGCTTCTAAGAGCATGTTGATTATTGTAGCCTTAAGCTGATCAAGCCTGTTAGTTGGAGGCAAAGCTTATTCATGATAAGAATCGTCTTTCATTACCATAGTTGGACACCATTGAGAGCTCTTGTATAAATACTATGCCATGCGGTCACCAAAAATGTCTAACCTTTCCATGTCCTCTGACAATGTGTATAAAGCTGCGATCACATGCTACTTACCAATTACCGCGGGTGCTTCTAGCTTGTCAAGACTTGTGAGGAAATTTTTCAGGGATGCCATTCAACAGTGTAAGAGGAATTGTTTATGAATTTCAGGGGAGACTCTGGGAAATAGTGGCTATATTATATTGGCTGAGCCTGATCCATCTGGTTGTTCTGGTTCTCAGAGAAGCCGCAATACTGAAAATTAATCACTGAAATGGCTGTAAAATAGTTCAGCTATAATTTTAAATTAATCTATATATGCATATTGCAATTTTTTACTCCTTTCATCTAGAGTTGCTAGAAGTTTTGCAAGTCTTACGCAAATGATTATGTTTTTGCCACTATAAAATTTTTGTATACTATCTTATAATCATGTGTGTTGTGTTATGAACTAACTATCCTAAAAGAATAAATTAAACTATTAGGTGAAGACACGTGAATGATTTTATATCTTTAACATGCCTTCTTATGTAAAGTCAATTGGGCTTAAAGCATAAGCTCACTTCACCTTGTGTTAAATTTAATTTAATTGTGATAATGAAAGCGGCAAGAATCAAACTCTTAACTATTTGGTCATAGAGGCTCTGATATCATGTCATGAATTAACTATCCTAAAAGATTAAGCTATTAAGTAAAGATATATAAATAGTTTTATATCTTTAACATGTTGTATTATTAAAAGAGTTTGATTATGATAACAACTGTCTCATAAGTCAAATTTTTTAATTATGTGACAATAGTGTAAAAAAAAAATTTATATTAAATTTTAATTAAAGTTAAATTGTTATGTTTTGAAACGTTGAACCTCATATTGGAGCCAATAAGAAATTATTTTAGTTAACTTGTGGTGTCTCGACGTTTATTTAGAGAAGTATAAATCACTAACTAAGACGGGTAGGTTCCACTTATTTTGAGTAATCTTAGTGGTTCTTTCGCGGAAAGACCAGCATCCAATGTTTACTTACATCTAGTATGTGCCACACTTCTGGTAGTAAAATAAAAAGGTATCATGTAAATAGTTTGAAAATTTAATTTACTCCTTTATTTTTCACCAAAATTACAAATATAAACTTGGTCGTCACCGTCCATTCTGATGGGTTCCTTCTTTTAAAAGAGAAGTAGCTTTCATGCTGAAATTTCAATATCAACTTTCATGAGTTTGTGATATATGATGGAATTATATCAAGAAGGCTTGAGGAGAGTTGCTTGGGCAGGTAAGTGTTGCATTTACTTGGATGTTATAGGTTGCTCACTCTCACTCACGCCACCAACAAGCATTATCACTTTTTATTAGTTTGCAAAATAGTAGTAAAAGATACGTTACTTTAAGACTATCGGTTATGGCCGTTAGATGGCTACTAAGTATGACTATTAGTCAAGATTGTTTGACTAATGTTAACAATTTGATCTATGAGAATTTTTTTTTTTTTTACAATGACAGTATAGAGGTTTGAATTTATAACTTTGTGCAAATTAAATTATCCAAATCCTTTATTATTAGTCTACTCCTAATAGCATTGATCTATGAGAGATTGAGAATTAAGTTTACGGTTTTTTTTTTATTTTGTTATGCAATCTGCACCGTTATTTGTAAAAGAATTAGAGGTAAGGAAAAATAAAAATAGATAAAAGAGTTACTCTAGTTACATTTTTTTTATATAGAATGTCAAACCTTTTTCAGTATCATACGATTAATTTTTTTAATTCATGCAAGATTACAAACGTTTTTTTAAATATAAAATTTATATAAAATTTAATGATTCGTTATAAATATAAAAGAACAAAATTTTGTAAGATGTAAAGGACAACACAATAACATCATTTTTCATCAAAGAAAGAGAACAAGGATGGGAAATCTTATTCAGCAGTTATTGAATCTGATGTATCTTTCTTTGGCTAAGAAGGGATGGATGATGGATGCCGTTTACCAAAAACCAAAAATAGAATAAGATAAAATAAAATAATTAATGAACATCTTGTGGCAAACAGTAACTGCTAGCCGGAAACCAAAAGCATTCCTAAATAGGCTTTGAAACAAACGCTTTTATGTCTGTAGAATAGACAAGTTCACCAAAAATAAGTAAACTAGAGAATGATTCGTGAGATATTTTTATGCATATACCATACATATTTAGATAACGAAATTGTGCATGTGACAGTGACACACATATGATCATTAAAATAATTCTAAAATTAAAAAAATAATATTGTCATCATCTTTCTCTTTCTCATTTCCTCAACTATATCTCTTGAATTTTCATCTCAAATTTCTCTCAATATTTTTTATCTTGTAATTCAATGTCTCTTACTTTGTAATTAATTTGTTATATTTAATTCGTTTCCTTTGTTTGTTTTTGCATTAAAATAAAACTATATGTAGACTCACGTATTGTGCGGGTCTATAAAAAAAGATCAATTAGAATACGTAGAAACTATCACTATTATATTCATATACATTCATTTCTTCCATAGCTTTGAGTTCCAACATCCACACACATATACCTATTCTTAAAGCTGATATCAACCATTGATGAAAGGTATATTATGTTTTTTATATTTCCCTTTAGTGTAATTCATGGCTTTAGTGACTCTTCTACTCTTAGAGGCTTAGCATTCCTAACCAACGATCATTTATACCTTAGATTAGAGCACTTGCCATTGGGATCATCATCAAATTTCTCAATCAGTCCCATGACCAATCTCATCACCCTCTTTCCTTAGAATAATTTATTGTATATAAGGCATTGAAAGATCAAACCCATCTATATCATGTGATTTCACTACTTTGCCATAATTAAGCAAATCAATAAATGAATTGAAATTATACATATATTTATCTTTTACATGGAACCCCACAAACCTTTCAAGTCTAAGCATTTGAGCAATCTTAGATGCAAAATCTAAGGTCACACCGATTTCTTGAATCGACCCTTGTCATAAAATAGGAAGTCAAAGGAGTTATCACCAAAGAGTATCAGAGCCTTGCCAGCTTTCATCCGAGATTTTGATGCTTTATTCGAAATCCTATGATGTTCAAAGCGTCAATCTCCTTCAACGCAAAGATATCGTGCTTGGTGGACACATTGATTTTAACTTTGGCATAAGATAGCCTTTGGAGATTGAATCTTGGAACATAATAATAAAAATGTTCGACAATGTACAAAGAGAACAATTCTTAAACAAAGAGAAAGCAAAAGTGTTTGATCCTCTCCTTTTCCCTCTCCATAATAGTTAACAAATTTAATAAATGATTAGTAAATTCAAAAAAAGTAACATCAATGAGAAGTCAATAAAAATGTGATGTGTGTAAAATTACTCTAGTGATGTATTTAAGAGCTCTTAAGATGAGAGATGAAAAGTCATTAAATAAGAAGCCAAAAAACTTATGAGATTATTGACACGGCTGAATAGTAGTTGCTTATGTGATGGACTAAGAGATTATGATGGCTGATATGTCAATACTACAATCTGTGTCTCAAGAGAGATATATATATATATATATATATATATATATATATATATATAATATAATTATATAATAGATTTATATCATGTACCAAAAAACATGATAAGAAGTTCCAAAAAATGAAATTTATATTTGACTTGAAAATGAAAACTGTAGTGGAAATGTACAAAGCATTTTTGGTATATCAGAGCTCTTTGATACAAACCCATTCTCTTTAAACCTGAAATTAATTATAGATTTGAGAAAGTGGAAAAGAAAAAAAGATTACCATGGCAATATTGTTTTAGAATTGTTTTTTTAATCATATGTTTGTTATATGCATAATTCCATTATCTATTTGGATGAATTATCAACGGAAGAAGTGATTTGCAGTTGCACATTTTTATCTATAATTGAATAATTCAATGGGTTGATCACTTAAAGATATAAGTAAATAAATTACATTTGACTACAAGTTGAACGAGATCACATACGTTTAGTCTCATTTTTATTCATAGAAAAGTTTTAATAATAATAATAATAATAATAATAATACAATATATTAAATTTTATTTATGTAATAGAATATGAAAAACAAATTTTACAGTTTTAAAATAACTACCTATTATTAACTAATCATATTTTTATTTTCATTTATAAACTAAAGAAAGAGAAGATTTATTGTATCGGTATCGAAAGAAAATATGATATTTATTATTTTAAAATAAATATCCAATATCTTTAATTTTTTATTTTTAAAGTTATACTTCAAAAACATAATTTCAGCGTGAGTTTTATATATATATATATATAATATATATATATATATATATATATATATATATATATTGTCTTGGTATATAAAGTAAAATAAAAGAAACTAAAACAAACTTATACTTATTAGTATAGATAAGACCGAAATTACATCAATTTTGACGTTAAGAATACAAAATATTTATTTTTTCCTGTTGTAATAAGTAATGATGCATGCACGAACGGACTTTTTTTTGCTTTGAATGATTTTAGGTGTTGAAAAATAAGGCGAAAATGGAAAATGTAGATTGAGAAGGACAGGAGTGGAAAAATATTTGACTGAGTGGGACAGGAAAAGAAGTGTGCACCAACCAGAATCAAATTTCATGCTTGACTACACAACACACTGTGACAATGGAAATCAAACTCCATGCAATGAAAGAAATAAGGGTTATCCTAATATTAAATTATTTTTAAAATTTTTTTAATCTTATTAAACTATTATAAACTTTAGTTTAAATTAAAAATATTAATATTTTATTAAATAAAATAAAAATTAATATTTATTTTTAAGTTACATTAAATTTTAAAAAAATTTAATGAAATAAAAAAAATATAAAAAATAATTTAATATAAAAATAAATTTTAAAAATATAAATTATATTTTATTTTATAAAATTTTTTAATTAAATAGCCACGTAATATATAAGTAAAAGTGACACTTAACAGTAAAATTAATTTTTAAATTAAAATAAAATTTAAAAATTTAATGAGATAAAAAACTTAGATAAAAATATTTGATATTAAAATAAATTTTAAAAATATAAATTATATTTTATAAAAAAAAAATAAACAACACAATCTTCAAAGTTGGCGGGGCATACCAAATTGGCAAACACTTTTTGGGATCTCTATAATGATATATAGGTGGTCATGTTATCATTGATGAGTCAGACTTTTGGGATTACACGGTACACAATTTATTCAAATCTTTATTTGTGTTATTTTTTGAATTTTCATGCTATAAACATTATTTGGAATTAAATAACAGATGATACTAATGAAATATTAGTATAATAAAAAAATTATGTTCTTAAACATAATAATTATAATTTAATTTTTGATAATTATATCTCATTAAAAAATTTATATTATTATTATTTTTAATTTAAAAATATTAAATTTATAATTTAATTTAAATAAATTAAATTATATATAAATACGTTTAATTCACACTAAAAAAATAATATGTGGCAACTTGAGGAAAGATAAAATCAAATTGATAATCTTAACATGACCATAGTTTTTCTTCCTTTAAAAACGACTTTTGGATGACTGAAAATGAATTTGATATTCCATAGTTGATATGTACTGCCCGCCAAGGGAGACCTCACAATAAATATAAAGAATATCTTTCATTAAAAAAATCAAATATATCCAATATCCATAGAAAACGTGGAAGGAAAAGTAGAGATTGAATTTTAAAAAATAAAACTGGTGGAATTCTTTCATCAATATAAAACAAAACAGAAGAATTGTGGTTAAAGAGAACTGTTTTTTTTATTATTTAAATTTAAAACTTTAAATATCAAATTAAGAGAATTAATTTTTTCAAATTCATTAAGTTAATTTGAGAACATACTCTTAAAATAATTATTTTGACTTAGATTTAATCTCAATTAATATAGAAATAAATTAAAAAATATTAGTACTTTCGGTACAATAAAAAATATAAAACAGAACATGATGAATAATGCACTAACCTACGCAGTAAGTTACGATCCGAAAGTGCGAAACCCATGTGCTGGAATTTTGCTCTTTTAATGGAGATGGAAAAGAAAAGTCACCTTTCAGAAAAAAGGAAATTTGTGACAATTCTGCACCAATCGCAGATGTTCGTTTTCTGCCACCTTCGCTCAGTAACCCATCTGAACCGTCATTTTCAGAACCATCTCCGCCCCCCTTAATGAACGGCCATTAGTGCGACATTATTGTAAGATTCCGAAACACATAAACATTTATTTATTTAACTAAATTTGAATCAGCACTCTTAATCAAAATTAAAGGGTCGGATAAGTCATAAAAAAAGAATTAAAGGGTTGGAGATTTAAGATTTGGATTGCGAATTTTGGGATTAAAGAAAGGGATTTGGATGAAAATGCCGCTTAAAACTCAGCGACTTCAGACGCAAACAACGAAGGTGGTCGACCTTAGCGACGTGGCAAACTGTATATAAGCGCGTGATGTGCGCCTTTTTATTTTCATTTTCTTAGCATAAATATTCAATGCATCGTCGTCAATTGCATTCGTACCTTTCCATAAGTGAACAGTGATTTTTCATTTTTTGAAGCCCTTTGTTGTTGTTCTTCTTCTTCCTTCTCTCTGCAGTTTCGTTTTTCTTTTGTCATTTTAGTTTTCCTGAACACAGAGGCCTTCGGGATTTTCTCAATTCAGTTGGTGCTGAATCGAAGGTGGGGGAGTTCTTAACTTTGATCTTTTGCTTAGCTAATTTGTTTGTGCTGTTCAATTTATGGTTTTTTTTTTTCTTTCCAATCTTTCGTTCTCCGAATGCCATTGGATCATTTGGTGTTTGCATAATCTTTTCTTCTCGAACGTATTTGGGTTTGTTTTGATTTCGTCTAAGCGGTAATCTCGAGGTGTGGGTTGGAATGATCTCCCTGTTGGATTAGGAGATAAAATGATTTTTCTTTGGATGCTCTGGATTGTGGGTTTCGCGAATTTTCGACACTGAGGTGAGCCCGCAGATTACCCACTCGCATACACACACACACACACTCGAGGGGCGGGGAATAGACATTGAATCCAACAGTTTGTGCATGTTGTCTATTTTATAGCGCGGAGGCAGGGGCTTGTGGTGGTTAACGAGAACGTGATTTCCAGGTAATAATCTGCCCAGAGTAGTTGTGATTTGACTTTCGGCGTTGATGCAAGTCTAGGAAGGCTTTGGAGAGTAATAGTTGTTTGATCTCATAAGCAATGCATGAAGTAGATGCTAGATGGTTTCTACTTCTGTGTTTTATACACTCCTTTTTTTGTTTTACGCATAAGATCCCCGGAGGAGGCACATTTTTATTCGTTCTCCCGAAAGGAGAGCAAACTGGACGTTTCCTTTGATAATCTTGGGTGTTGTTGAAACGAATTATCATTTACTTTTACAAATATTAGTAGCTTCTTTTTGAATAACATCTGTGAAGCTCTACTACTTCCTAGCAGAGTTATATATTACTAATGGAGTAGAATGGAGTTGGACATGGAGAATGCTTTCACTTGGGTTTTGTATAAGGGAAAAATGGGGTTTGGGCTGCATAGTATACCCACTTGGTTATTACTTCGGATAGCTTAACTTTCGATCATTCCTGTGTCTGAAAGGAAGCCTCTTCTGCCTGTCATGCTAGACCATGTAGATTGTGTTTGTGTTTGTGTTTGTGATTGTGAACAGAGATTCTCAACTACTCAAAATTTAATGTGGATGAACATCTGATATTTCAATTTTCAAGCATGAAAACGCTGGAAAGCAAAAAAAGTCTATACTGTCAAGTATTGACAAGAGGGCATGGGATTTATATGATTAAATTTACATGACAAAATTGTTATGAACAGGTCTGGTGTCAAGTTTAATATATTATACCAGAGGGACAAGTTGCAGTTTTTGATTTTTAACAGTTCTCTGCCCTCTTAAATTTGAGGATTTAGATTCTCAGATTGGCATCTACACCTCCAATTTAGGTCCTTAATGATGCACTTTGAAACACAATATGTGTTCCATGTTATGATTTGTTCTTGATTAGCTGCATGTCATTGTCTTAGTTACTGCTGAAGTTCCAATCTCTTCATGTACAGATTATTTGGGCAGCTGTATTCTTGCTGTTGTGGAATGTGGAATCATTTCAACATTGTCTGAAGAAGGTTTCTGATTCCTTGTCAAGTTTAATATTTAAAGATGGTTTTATATGAGCATTCAGATGTTATTCAGTGGGGTCTTCATCTTCTTGATGGTGACCCTTGTTATAGTCCGGGATACTATGGTGACATAATTCAACATGATACTGGAGACGTCTATAATGGACACTACTTCCATAGCCATTATGATACCGAATGTAACCACGTAGAGAATGATGAGATAATTGCACGTACTCTTCAAGAAGAGTTTTCACAGCTAGAGATTGCTGAAAGTTCAAGGTATTTACAGGAAGGTGAAGCACAGTTCCATACTTCTGAGCCCATATATGACTGGCGTGACTCTTCAATGGGGAACTATTGTTCTGGAGGTAAGGCATAAAGCTTCTTTGGGCTTGTTTATATTTGGGATTTATCTTTTTACTGGGCGTTGGTTAATTTAATCAGGTATTTTACATATGCAGGTCATGATTATGCCCAAGAAGGAGTTGATGACGCAGAACCTTCTAGTTCATGTTCTAGTCCTTGTGAAGTGGGGGAATGCTCATTGGAGCTAACTGACAATTATCCGCTTGATGATGAAGTAGGGAGGAGATTGAGTCAGATGATTCCAATTCCCGTATGTTTAGCCTCTACTACTTCTGTAAATTTTTTTTTGGATCTGCTATTGAAACGATCTTAGCACCTTTTAATGGTCATTTAGGTACTTAACAGCTAATTCACTATGTTATATTTTTGACAACTTCTAGTGATAGTTTTCTTTCTGGACTACATTTTTCCTTATATTAAATTGTGGGTTGCTGAAACCTTTACTCCTACAGTTCATCAGTTTTACACACAGTGATGAATGAAGCAACTTCTGGTTTATCCACTCTGATACACAGTGGTCAGTTTTTGGGGGATAGAACAAAAAAGATACTGAAATTCTTTAGTTTTCTAACATGATACTTTCTCCAAGCACTCAGTTTTACCAGTACTATCTGTTGTTATTTTTCTTTTTCTCATGATGAATTTTTTCCCTTTATTTTGAACCTACATCCTTTCTCATGTGGTATGATTTTAGAAAAATTCATTTCTTTTCATCATTCATAGGACTTGTGTATTCCACTCTGGTGCTTAAATTGCTTTTTTCCCCTTTTGTGTAGCATGTTCCAAAAATTAATGGAGAAATTCCTTCAATTGATGAAGCAACTTCAGATCATCAAAGGCTTCTGGATAGGTAGTAGTCATAAACATTTTCTTTCTTGTAGAAAACATAACACAATGGCTGCATTGACGTGTATTGTTTTTGTCCAGTTATTGAATATTTGCCATTTAACAGATGGGTTTTGTTATTTTGTAATTTTTAAATAAATTTAGGCTGGTTGAAAGAATATATTTTTTCTACATTTTCTTTTATCAGACATATACTCAATATTCCAAATTAAGCTGTGCATATTTTTGAACAGATTGCAGTTATATGACTTTGTGGAACATAAGGTACAAGGTGATGGTAATTGTCAGGTTTGTTGCTTTTAGTATTCACTTATATCCAATTTCTATGATTATTGTCCACGTGTGGAGTAGATTTCATTAATTTTAGATCGTAACTATTGAGAAATATAAATTATTATTATGTGATTAGGAAAGTCTTCTCTAATATAAGTTTTTGAGTTGAAGTCATTTTTTCATATTCTAAACATGTTTTTCAAGGTTTCTGGGTCTCCATAGTCTGCAATATAGGGTTCCTACCGTATGGAAGTCCTTCTGTAGTGTGTTTCCTTTATCCATGTTAGAAACATAGAATTGCTCATCGTTGTGTGTGTGATTTGAAAGTATTCTAAATATAAGTTTTTGAGTTGGAAGTCAGTTTTTCATACTCTAAATATGTTTTTCAAGGTTTCTGGGTCTCCGGAGTCTGCAATATATGGTTCCTACCATATGGAAGTCCTTCTGTAGTGTCTTTCCCTTATCCTTCTAAGTTAGAGGAAACTTAGAATTGTTCACCGTTGTGTGTGGAGGTGTTGTTTCCTAGTTTTCCTAGTTTCTTGAAATCAGGTTTTCTCCTATTATTCACCATCCAAAGACACTCAAGCACTCTATTTTGGGTGAACTACAGGTAACTGCTTACTTAACCTAGAGGACTTTCCTAATCACATAATAGTAATTTATAATTTTCAACTGTAACTTAGTAATTAGTATATTTATATTAAATTTCAAATAACAATTCTTTTATGTTTATTCCTTCCCAGTTCCGTGCACTATCTGATCAATTGTATCATGCACCTGATCACCACAAGTTTGTGAGACAACAAGTTGTGAACCAGGTTTGTTGTCTTGTGGATTACTTTTTTATGCTTGCCTGACTTATAATATCTGCTCTGCTTTTGTGCATTATTCTTGGATTCTGATTGTTTAATGGCGTTTTTTACCAGCTCAAGTCTCATCCAGAGATTTATGAGGGATATGTTCCCATGGAATATGTAGACTATTTGGAAAAAATGTCTAAGTAATAATTTACCCCTCTTCTCTCTCTCTCTCTCTCTCTCTCTCTCTCTCTATAGTTTATATATCTAGAATTTCTTTTGGGCTAATCAATAGTCCCTTTTACTTTCATTGCCAATGAAACTAGGAGTGGTGAATGGGGTGATCATGTCACTCTTCAAGCAGCTGCAGATTCGGTATGACTTTTGCAACTTACTTCTCTCCCATAAAATTTAGTTAGCACTTGTCCATTTTCTTTCATTTGCTGCGACACAAATTTTTGCCAAACATCTAGAGAAAAAAAATGAATCAATAGTGTGACACTGTGACCATTTAATTTCTCAAGCTGTGGCTTGAAAGTTTCAAGTTTGGTTGTTTGCTTTGTGCTTAACTGTTATTTTGTTACAGTCACCATTTCTAATTTTTCTAGAGAGTGGATGACTGAATTTGGCTGTGGACAACCAAACTGTTGTGTCTGCTGAATAAAATGGATCAGTTGTTGATGTTGTAATATTTTCAACTGCCATACCCGTCATATTACAATGAGTGTCAATAAATAGAGTCTTTAATGCAGGGTTGTAATTTAAAAAAAAAATCATGAATTTAAAGTTTGGTATATCAAATTTCTGAGGCGCAGTTGCCTGGTAAAGTCTGTTAACCCTCTCCCCTTTTAATTCTCCCTGAATCACATTTCAGTGGCTGTTCCCTGTCTGTTTCTTGAGATAATGTCATTGCTGAGTTTAGAATAATATTTGGAATTAGCCATGAAATGATATGCCTTTTCACTTATTATTAATACATTTCAAATTTTTGTTATTCTTTTTGCTCCAGTACGGTGTAAGAATATTTGTGATGACTTCTTTCAAGGACACCTGCTGCATAGAGATTCTTCCTCATTTTGAGAAGCCAAAAGGAGGTAAGGTTTTCTTCATCATGAGCCTTGAGGAGAGGATATAGCTTGTTCCTTGGCCCTGGCCCATTTTTCTCTCGAGCTTCGACCAAGTCGAGGATGGTTTTTACCTCTGCTAGGACATCTCCTTTCTTTTATTTTAAATTTTCTATTTTGGTCTCATATTCTGTTTAATCTTTTTCTTTTTCGTCCTGAACTCTGTTTACATCACATTGTTTCTTGAAATCTTTCTGAACCCCGGCCATAATTTTACATATTTCTAAAAAAAGCAATGTGTCTTCACATGATGCAATGATTGTGTCTGTAATTTTGAATCTATTTCTATTGTGGTGGAAAACCGGAAACCTAATTGTGGAAATTGCTTGAATAAATTTCCATCCGTGTGATCATTATTTTGTTTCATACAAGTTTGGACCATGCTTTACCTTTTTTGGGTATTAATTGTTTTATTGCATAATATGTGCGATTATTGCAGTGATTTTCCTCAGTTTTTGGGCAGAAGTACATTACAACTCCATCTACCCTCAAGGAGGTAATTTTGCAAAATTTTCATCGTTTGCTTGAATAAATTTGAAACAAGCTCGCCAATGGCTTCAATCACTTGGTTGGAAAATATAATTGATGGGTCAAGCTTCCCTGTGTGTGGCAAAATTACATTTGACTAGCTATCAAATGAGATTTCATTATGTTGACAGTCTGTAGCTGACTTTAACTCCCTGAGACATTTGAAATTCTTTTCATTTTGTTTATCAGTTTCTAGAGGTTTACTTATTTATTTAATTTTCCAAATATTGGGTTCTGGTTTGGCTTATCATGTATATATTAACCTGCTGATCCAGATATACCTTCAAGTGAGTCGAGAAAGAAGAAAAGGTGGTGGAGCTTTGGGAGTAAGCATTAGAGTGGCAGGCCTATAGAACATACTCATTTTGAACATGTACAATTTTCCTTGGTTGAGGAATTAATTTATATCCCCATATCTTTGCTGGTCATTTTGTAATGATTAATTTGATTTTTCTCTTCGTTTAATTATAAATCTGGGTATGCTGACACAGTTGCATATCCCAGTGGCATTTTGGATGCTTTGTGGAAGAAACCAAATTTTATACAGAAAGGGTTAAAATAGATAAGGTGAATGGTTGATTCATACTAGTTTGTTTTCATCTTGACATAACAAATGTGGAGCTTTCAACAGATAAATTCTTGTAGTCATTCAAATATATATTATCCCACCCAAAAGTGGACTTTGACCCCAAGCGAAGGTTCAAATCTTAAAATCGTCACTTTGATAAGGATTTATATCTATCCACCACTCTATCTGAATAGTTAGTCTCACAGTTATCATGTGTGTGTGTGTGTCCTTGCAAACGCGCGCTTGTACATAGAGGGAGATTGTTTCATAATCTAAAATTACTAAATAAAATGCGCTTATACATCGAGGGAGATTGTTTCATAATCTAAAATTACTAAATAAAGCGATACCAATATAGCAATTTTTAGCTGGTCCGTCTCTATCTGGTGTATATATTCTTGAGAATATATAAACATTAACTTGGGTTTTTTACGTGAACTCAAATGCACAACAGCTAAAAAACAAATGCACGTTCTTGTGCAGTCAATTTGATTACTTCTTTCCAACCCTTTGAAATATTGGTAACGGTTAACACCTACGGTTGCTTCGTTCAGAATCCTAGGCTTAACCATCCCCCGCTGTGGATATAAATTAGAATTGTTGTGAGAAGATTAAAATTAGTGATATATGGGGAAAAGGTACATAATTGCTGCTATTTTCAATTGATAGAGTTGTTACAGTGTGTATGCGTATATAAGTCATTGAATATTTATTTATTATTAATTTTTCATGATAAATGTTTCAAATCTATATACTCCAAGTACATAATCAACACTAATAAAAGTATAGATAGTGGAAAAAATAAAATACCGGAGTAGATCCTCTGGATGAATATATATCTGTTCTGAAAATATTTGATTGTGTTTGAATTAACGAAGAAAATGTACTACACTCGAGTATCATTGTAGTGCAATTCGTTGATCGATGGTGGATCCATGTTGGGTCCAACTCCAAATTTTATACATGTTGAGCCCAAAAGAGTCCAAATATATATATATATATATATTCATATTTACAAAGGATCCTTCATAATCATATTCAAACGGTTTCAAATAATTTACATCTCTTTCCCCTCATCTTTTACGAAGAAAAACCGAATGAGAACATAGAAACTTCAGAACTAAACACATCCATTTTCCACACTAAGCTAGAGCCATAACTGCTTGTATGCTTTCGCTAATAATATATATAGTCTATTGTTGTTTCCTCAGAGTCAGAGGACTCTCATCTTGCTGCGTATCCTCCGCCTCCTCCGTTGTCGTTGGCTGCAACAACAACGCGGTGAATGGCATGTGCCGGTACCCATTCGCCGCCGCCGCGTACTCCATTTCCACCGGCTGACACAGGTCCAGTCGACAACTCGGCTGCGGCTGTGGCTGTGGCAGAGTCATGGCGAACATCCCCTGGCCACCGCTCACAGCCGAAACGGGCTGGATAAGGCAGGAAACAGAGGATGCAGAGGAGGTAGCAGCGGCGGCGCTGGTGGAGACTTGCGTGGCGGGGACTGTCCCGGTGCCGGTGGCAGCGATGATGGAGGGCTCGGCTTGACGCAGCAGCCACTCGATGGTCTCTCCGTCGGAGCGGTGGCCTAGTTCGCGGGTCAGCTGGAATATTCGGGCGGCGCAGAGAGGCGGCATGCGGACGCGGCGGCCCCGGCCGTTGACCTTGGTGTGGCGGTCCTTGGTGGAGCGGGAGGAGGATAATGCGGTGGCCCTGGTGGGGGCGGTGAGTTGCACATTGGGGTTGGAGTCGGTGGTGGGCGGTGGTTTGGCTTCTGATTGGGGAAATCTGTGGAGGACTAGTTCGGAGCTCATAATACAAGAGATTAGGATTTTGATCGGAAGTAGGAGATGGTGAGATGGGGATTGATTTTAGGGTTTTTTTTGCAATGTAACCTGAGAAAGAGAATTGAAGTGGATTCGATTGACCCCACACCATACACTTACTTACCCAATACAGAGTGGTGAGTGACAGAGAAAGAGAGAGGGAAATGGGCATTGATTTGATGTGCGTGTAGTTATATATAGCAGCGTGGATGTGAGTGTTGCTTTTTGTATGTTTGCGTGTAAGCTGTCTCTCTTCCTATTTGTGGGGTCACTGGGTCCACTGGGGCCCCCTCTGCACTCCAGTAGAATTGTCAAAAAAATTTTAAATATATAAAAAAATGATCTTATGTAAAATTAAGAATACATTTTTTATTTGGCATGAGATCACAAATATGGATAATTACTGTTTCATTTGCAATTTTTAAAGAAATTTAGATTTTTTTTGTCACATGACTATTTTATTATAAAGAGATAGACACAAATTTTTTTATATATATAGAGACTTATTATGATAAATTATAAATTCTCTAATTATATTTAAATTATTTATATATTTATTTCTCTAATAAAATATCTACCTATTATTTCAATAACAGAAGAAAACTTTGATTCTTTTTAAAGTATGATTACAATATTAAAGTAAATAAACTAAAAAGATTTAAAATTATCTTTTTAGGGTGTGCTAAGATATTTTTACATTCTGTGTAACTATATTTTTTCTTAATAATTTTTCATGTTGAATTTAGTATATTTCAAATTTTTATACTTAATTTGGTATCAAATAATAATTTTTACTTTAAAAAATACGGTTATAAGAACTTATACATGTTTAACAAAATACGATTGCAAATTAAGCTTAGAATTATTTTTATAAAATGGCATTTGATTAAAAATGTTTAGAAAATACAAGTGCATTAAAAATATGCATAAAACAGATTCAAAATTTTTAATTTAAATGACATCAAAATTTTTTAAGAATTATTTAATTTCGATAATAAATTTCAGTTGGTTGTATTCACATTTTAGCTTACTTTTCTTCTGACTCTTCACACCAAATCTTAAACAAAAATACATGTATAGAAGATTTATTTGGAATGAACATATGGCACATTAATTTATTACTCCTGTAAAGATTCAATGAAACACATGCAACATTAATTTATTTATTTGGAATTAACATATGCGACATTAATTTGGAAGGTTTCTTCGCTTATAAAGAAAAATATTTGTTAATATTTAACCAATTGTATTTCTGATCCAAGTAATTTGCTTTGCAAATAGTTGTTTTATAATCTTAAAAATAAGATTTTTGTGAAGAATATGCAAATGAATTTGTATTCAAAGGGTAAATGGACAGGGAAGGAGAAAAGGGTAGGCAGAAGGACAGAGGGGGATGGCCTGGGAAGGCGTGGCGTGGGCGTTCTGGTGGTTTGCCTCAAATTTTGGTGAGTCAACTGACCAGCTGACACATTGACCGCTCTCGGAACTTGTAAGTGAAGAAAAACATCCATCCATTTTAAATGAGTTTTGTTATATTTTTTTTAATTTTTTTAATAATTTTTTTATATTTAATAAAATAAATATTAAATAAAAAGTAAAATATTTAATATTTTAAAAATATAAAAAAATAATATTTATTTTGTTTAACAATAAAAAAAATTATTAAAAAATAAATTAAAAAGATATAAAATTATTCTTTTTAAATTAATAAAATTAGATTATTATCCTTAAAAAAAATTTTAAATATATTTCGTGTAAAAGAATTTTCTTACACTATCTCTCAAATGTGTACTATATTAATTATGTGAGCTATTATTATCTCTAATATAAAAAATAAGAATAACTATATAATTAATATAATATATGATAAATGATATAATTTAAGAATATTATTTTATATTAAATGTAATTAAGAATTTTGTTATCCTCAATGTATGATAAAAATCTCTTTCTTTATTGATAAAATAAAAAGTCCTTTAAGTCCTTTCATTTTCCTATTATAACATTTAATATAAAGCACAAAAGATAAAAACTCAAACAGATTACCCAAAAAAAAAACTCAAACATAATATTTTTATGAAATTTAGTAAAATAATAATACAAAATTAAAAATACCTGCCTGGTTGATTCACATTGATTCCAATGCAAATATGGTTGAATTATAAAACTGGATGAATAGGTGTCCGATTCAGTAGCTGGCCTGTCCTTGTCCAATGACTGATGTTTTGTTTGTGTTTTGGTCATGGGTTGGACTATGATCATATGATGTTAGAAAGAAACAATCGAGAAATTGGGCTTAACGATCCGAAGTGGGCACGAATTTATGGGTACCGGACATTTCTTGTTCATATGATGTTAGAAAGAAACAATTGAGAAATTGGGCTTAACGATCCGAAGTGGGCACGAATTATGGGAACCCGACATTGCCTAAGAGGAGACACATACATATATACATAGGCATTGCGGTCAGGCTCGTAGATAAAGTAGTGAAGCACGTGTGTCTTTTAACTGTCGCACGTAGGATCGAATCCCATGTGGGACGATCCAGCCCCCATACCCCATGACAAAAAAAAAAAACATCGGCATTGGGCATTGATTTCTAAATAAAATCCAAGCAGCCGCTAATCCTTTGTCGGAATAAAACAGAAATTTGAGGTCTGGAATAGGCTACGTAGCTTTTCGCTTTTACTCTATCTTTAATCCATCTAGCTGTAATTCCTCACTGGAAACTAGACATATGTTCTACGGAGTTTACTCCTCCGCACTGTTGTAGTAATTCATCCATGGAATGAATCTGCCAACACAATGTTTTCTTCATCTTCAACGTTTCCTTCTAGAACTCACCATTGGAGCGCTCTTCCTTCGTCTCCTTCTTCTACTTCAGGTGCGGTCATTACAATTGCTACTCAGTAAATTCTACTTTTCTACGTTCTGCATTCCTTTTTCTTTTTTTCTTTTTCATTCTTTTTTATATAATATTTAAGGAGAAAGGTGGGGCTGCGGTGGATTTCTTGAGTTTGGTTTCCTTTGCCGAGACAGTACTGAAAAACCGAGAACTTCAGCAGCACCAGTTAAAATTTGACACTCAAGCTTGTGCCTCTTCTTCTTCTTCTAAGGAAAGAAAAAGAAAAGGAAAATCTTGGGCAGCAATGTAAATTGAGTGAATTCGTGTTCCTTAGTATCTAATGACAGATTTTGTTGGTTTTAGAGATGAAAAATGAGGATTGAGAAGTGAAGTACTGATATGAGAATTGCTACAGCGGAATGAAAAATGTAACAAATTGAAAGTCATAGGAACGTGAAAATCAGATCCATAATTGATTCTGAATAGTATAATTTATAAAGCAAAAACTGAACTACCCACTAAAAGATAACTACCTATTAAACTTGAAAGGAAACTGCCCACTACATTATGGACCACACATCAGACCGTGATCCTAAACACAGAAATAACCAACTCCTAAAATTTAATAACCAACTCCTAAAAATTGAAAATAACATTGAAATATTAAACTGCAGTTCCTAAGCACATTTTCTAACAGATATTCTAAAAGCAACACCAGTATGATATATGGCTTTGCCTTTTCATTCCCCATAGTCTACATGATGATTTACTGCATATGCTTATGGGTTTTGTATATACGAAATTTTTATAGGTAAGTTTTGTATATAAATTTGTATATAAAACTCATTCATAAAAATTTTACTCTCATTTTTACTCCATACCAAACATATACTTAACTAAAAAAAATTGCAAGTCTCATCTTTCTAGCATAGTATAGTTTAAAATAAAATATTGTAGGGATGGAAAATCAGTAAATGTATAAAGGTATCATGTATCCAAGGTACATTGCTCATTTTCACCATTCTCCTTCTATTCATCCCATTTTTGCTCTTACTGTCCACTCTCTAAAACTTGTCCACTGTTTATATTTTGCAAATTCTTTTTAATTCCTTTTGCTAATTTGTGGATTTTCTTTTACTCATAGTCTTCAAATAAATGTTCCTGTATGAGTTAAATAGTTATTTTTTTCACCTGTTAGTCTGAGTTGAAAAGGTGTTACCATCTGCAGTTTTGATGCTTCATGAACAAGCTGCTCCTGCAGTTGCCTTTTGGTCTTCTAGTTTCGCAGCCCAGCATTTTCCTACCTCAGTTCTTTTACAAGAACAGCGTGATGAGTATAGGTCTCTACTGCACATGTATAAGGAAGACAAGACATCCCAGGTTCGATTTTCTTTTTTTTTTTTTTTCATATACTGTTAGGAGCTGGAACAGCATGCACAAATGGAATGTAAAGTAAGATGTATCTCCTCTGCTGGAGTTGATATCAGAATGATATCAGAACCAGTGGGTTCTCGTATGAAAGAAAATACAGAACAGAAATGGAATACAAGATAGTCCAGGCTCTCGAGAGGCCTGTTCTCTCCAACCAAACTCATCTACTCACTCCTTTCTTACCTTTCCCCTCCCCCAATTTCACTATATATACTTCTATACAAGTATAACAGATTTTCCCTCCCATTCTCTCTACTCACACTATCCTTGCTACTAGTGCAGCCACGTAGGCTTCAGTGTCCAAAGTCACATTGCTTCCCTGGTCTGCATGGGCCTTCGATCTGCTGCCCTTCTTCCTCAAATACACCTTATGGATGGGTGGTTTCCTAACAATACTTCCCCCCAAAAGTTTCACCTTGTCCTCAAGTTAGAATGTGGGAAATTGCTCCTGTATAGCTGCTGTGTCCTCCTAGGAATTCTTAAAATCCAGAAGGTCTTTCCACTTGATGAGGACCTCTGTCTTTTCTTTAGTATTCACCCTGTAGCTGATGACATCCATTGGTTGAACTTGAAGTTCCCAGTCTTCGGTTTGGAAGGGAGGCAGTGGCTGGCTGGTTGCAGTGGGAGAAATAGATTTCTTCAACAATGGCGCATGGGAAACTGGATGAATGTCACTACCAATAGGTAGGTCCAGCTTATAAGCAACCTGCCCCACCTTCTCTAAGATTGTAAAGCGACCATAGAATCTCGGGCTAGTTTTTCATTAAGCCTCTTAGCTAGAGACTTTAGTCGATAAGGCTGGATCTTAAGATACACTGAATCTCCTGGTTGATGCTCAACTTCCCTCCTATGCTTGTTGACTTGCACCTTTGTCCTGTTCTGGGTTGTCACTAAATTTTGTTTGAGAGCATCTATCATCTGATTTCTTTCAGCCAGCATGTTGTTGACCTCCTCCACAGAAGAAGGGTCCGAAGTGCACGTGAAAAGAGTGGGGGGTCCCTGCCATAAAGGGCCTTGAATGGAGATAGCTTGGTTGAGCTGTTATAGTTGGCATTAAACCAATATTTAGCCCAACTTAGCCATTTGGGCCATTGCTTTGGCTTTGACCCTGTGAGGCATCTCAGTAGGTCTCAAGACAGTGGTTCACCACCTCAGTCTGCCTATTCGATTGAGGATGGTACGCAGAGCTGAAATGGAGTTTGGTGCCTGACAACTTAGACAACTCAGTCCAGGATTGACTGGTAAAGATACGATCCCTGTTGGACACTATGGAAGAGGGAAAACCATGGAGTTTGACAATCTCCTTGGTAAATATGGCAGCAACTTCCTTGGCATTGTATGGATGACATAAGGGAATAAAATGAGCATATTTGGTGAAGCGGTCTACTATCACCATAATGGTATCCACACCCTGTGTTTTTGGGAGGCCTCCAATGAAATTCATGGAAATATCCGACCAGACTTGTGTGGGTATGGGCAGGGGCTGCAGCAGCTCTGCGCGGGATAGGGCTTCATATTTATTCCTTTGACATATGTCACAAGCAGCTACGTAGCTCTGAATATCCCTCTTCATTCCTTCCCAAAAGAAAACTCCAGTAATCCTTTTATACGTTCTGAAGAACCTGGAGTGCCCTCCAAAAGCAGAATCATGGAATTCCTTGAGTATTAGAGGTACTTTAGAGGAAGTCTTGGGCAATACCAACCTCCCTTTATAAAGTAGTTTGCCTCCCTGCACTTGGAAGCCTAGGTGAACAGCTGTCTCACTCAATAAATCCTGCAAAATCCCTTTAAGCCGCGGGTCAGACTGCACCTCCTCCAGTAAATCCTCCCACTCACATAGCTGGACAGTAGAGATAGCTGTGAAGAACATCCTCCGAGAGAGAGCATCAGCTACTCTATTTTCTGCCCCGGGTTTGTAGTTAACCTCAAAATCAAATGCAATCAATTTTGATGTCCATTTCTGCTGCTCCTCTCCCAAAAGTCTCTGATCATTGAGGAGTTTGAGGCTTCTTTGATCTGTATGAATAACGAAGTGCCTTCCCAACAAGTAATGTTTCCACTTCTGAACAGCAAACACAATTGCCATCAATTCCTTCTCATAAACAGACTTGTTTAAGGCTCTTTCTGACAGCCCTTGGCTGATGTATGCTATTGGTTTCCTATCTTGCATCAATACAGCCCCTAAACCTCTCCCTGAAGCGTTAGTCTCCACCACGAATGTTTTCTTGAAATCAGGAACAGCAAGTACTGGCAGCATAGTCATAGCCCGTTTGAGAGTATCAAAAGCTTCTTGAGCTTCCTTTCCCCACCCAAAGCTGTCTTTTTTCAACTGTTGAGTCAATGGCCTTGCTATTTTCCCATAATCCTTGACAAATTTGCGATAATAGCCGGTCAGCCCTAAGAAACCCCTCAAACTCTTTACATCTGTGGGAGTTGGCCAATTGATCATAGCCTCAATCTTTTTGGGGTCAGCTTCCACCCCTGCAGCAGAAATGAGATGACCAAGGTATTGAAGTTGCCCTTTCCCAAAACTACACTTCTTCTTGTTCGCAAATAATCGATGCTCTCTTAAAGTTTGAAGTACTATCTTCAAATGCAACACATGCGCTTGCTGGTCAGAACTGTAGATTAGTATATCATCAAAGAAATACAAACTTCAGTATGTAAGGCTTCAGCATCTCATTCATTAATGACTGAAAGGTGGAGGGTGCATTGGACAGCCTAAAGGGCATAACAAGGAACTCATAGTGTCCCTCATGTGTCCTAAAAGTTATCTTAGGTATATCGGATTCTTTCATCCTAATTTGATGGTAACCCGACTTTAAATCCAGCTTAGAAAAAATTATGGCTCCCCCCAATTCATCTATAGTTCTCTATAGCTGGATTGGGAATTTGTCGGGTATGGTGACCTTATTTAAGGCCCTGTAATCAACACAAAAACGCCATCCACCATCCTTCTTCTTAACTAGAATGATGGGACTAGAGTATGGACTAGTGCTAGCTCTAATAATTCCAGCCATTAACATCTGTGCCACTATTCTTTCAATCTCATTTTTCTGACAATGGGGGTACCTGTAGGGTCGGATATTTGGTATTTGAGCTCCCTCCTGCAGTATAATGGCATGATCTTATCTCCTTCTAAGAGGAAGGCCATAGGGTTCCTTGAACACATCTTCAAAATCAAGTAAGATCTTATCCAACTCTAGCCTGGTGGTGCTGTCATGCTGCTATAGGTGATTCAAGAGGTTATACTCTATGTAGAAGCCTTCCCTTTCATGTTGGAGAACCTTATAGATGGTCTTTAAAGATGTTGCTGCCTTAGACAGTGAAGGCTTCCCCTTAAGTGTCACCTCACCTTCTGCAACCTCCATTTTCAAAGTCAGATATCTTAAGTTAGCCCTGATCTTCCCCAATCCTTCCAGCCACTCCAAACCCAGAACCACATCTACTCCCCCCAGCTCACACAAGAAGAAGTCTTGTTCAATGTGGACCCCTTGCACCAGTAGATCAACTCCCTTACACACCCCTTTCTTCGAACCTTGTGGCCATCCCCTACCTCCACAAAATACTCAGGTGTCTCCGTGATGGGTAGCCCCAACTGTTGTACCACTCCTTTCGCTATGAAGTTGCTAAAGGCTCCATATTCCACCAACACTATTACCTTCTGCCCAGCTATTTCTCCCTATAATTTCAAGGATTTTTTTGAGGTCATACCCATGATACTATGGATAGATAATTGATAAGCCCTCTCCTCCAGTTCCCTCTCTTCTCCTACAACATCTCCCTTTTGTTCCCCCTTATGCTCCTCTATATTTTCCACCACAATCAAGTGGAATTATTTGAATTTACATATGTGGTCTGAACTAAACTTTTCATCACACTTGAAACAGAGTTCCTTTTTCATCTTGTCTTGCAGCTCTGCATTGGATAACCTCCTGTACCCACTTCCCTTGTTGCTTTTGGCTTTTGCAACTGCTTTACTCTCTGCTGTGGTCTTTTCACCAATGGTGAGCTTAGAGCTTGCTGTGCTAGTAACAAAACTACTCTTATTGGGCTCTGAACAAGTGTTGGGCCGTGACCCAGTGTCTGAGATTGCTGACTTAGAGGTTTGAATGGCTTTAGTTGGTGTTTCCAGCTTTGGGCCTATTATTGGGCCTCCCCTACCTGAAGCCCAATTTTTCTCCTTAATGAGTTGAACTAGGTCCATCAAGTCAGTCATGGCTTCCAGTCGGTGGAGCTTGAGTTCAGCATGGATTTCCTCTTTCAACCCATTCATCTAGATGCCTCGAAGAACTTCCTCATTTGAGTGTTGCATGGGTCCAGCGGCCATTTCGAACTGCTCACGGTACTCGTCGACAGTCCCCGTTTGGCGCAACCCCAGAAGCAGCTTATAGGGGTTTTGTGCCATCGTGGGTTGGAAACGCCAAAGAACAGCTGCTTTGAACGCCACCCAGCTCGCATTTGCCGTTCATGACTCCCACCACAGGAACCAGTTCAGCGCTTGTCCCTCCATTGCAATCATCACTACCGGCACTTTCTCCCTCTTAGCTACAACATTGATGTAGAAATACCGTTCAACTTTACTTATCCGCCCATAAGTGTTGTTGCCAGTGAACACGGGGATTTCGAGTTTCTTCCATTGATCCTTCTTCGGTGGGTTGCTGCCCATACTCGTAAAACTCCCTCCTCCTTCGCCTTCCGATTCATTCTCTACGACCTCATTAGCCTTCCCTTTTGACAATTCCTTGACCAGACGCAGCAGTTCAGATTGGGTGTCTTCACTCTTCTTCATTCTTTCCTCCTACGTTTCTTTCTATCTCTTAAAGCCCTTCTCGATAGCCTCCAATCTGGCCTCCATCCGTGTGTTCACCATCCACAGCTCCCAAAACGGGAGCTCTGATACCAGTTGTTAGGAACTGGACTAGAATGCACAAATGGAATGTAAAGTAAGTTGTATCTCCTCTGTTGGAGTTGATATCAGATTGATATCAGAACCAGTGGGGTCTCGTATGAAAGAAAATACAGAACAGAAATGGAATACAAGATAGTTTAGGCTTTCGAGAGGCCTGTTCTCTCCCACCAAACTCATCTACTCACTCCTTTCTTACCTTTCCCCTCACCCAATTTCACTATATATATTTCTATACAAGTATAACATATTTTCCCTCCCATTCTTTCTAGTCACACTATTCTTGCTACTAGTGCAGCCATGTAGGCTTAAGTGTCCAAAGTCATGTTGCTTCCCTGGTCTGCATGGGCCTTCGATCTGCTGCCCTTCTTCCTCAAATACACCTTATAGATGGGTGGTTTCCTAACATACACCAACTTCATCAAACTTAGGCTTCACTGCTTTAAATGCATATAATAAGATCTTCTATACGATTTTGAGACCAACTTTTAGTTTTCTCATATGTAATGATTCCATATTTTTGTATAGAATGCACCAACTGGTTCCTTAGGTTCTAATTCATGATTTTCCCTACATCACATAATGTACATGTTATCAATTAATCTTCCCTTTGTTTTACTAAAGGCAACATTAAATACAAGGCAGATGGATATGGCCTCAGTTCATGAAGAGAATAGCACTGGTGATGCTGATCAGTTAGTGCAGGACTTTAGGCAGCAGTTGCATCTCTGGCCTCATTTACAGAACTTGTAAGATAAATTGAATTTACTCTCATGTCAATTTTATCAGTTTTTAATTGCTAATTTGAATTTTCACCCATCATAAGTTGTCTCCTTATAAGGTGAATAAACGGTCTATTGCAGATTGAATTCCTCATTAACAGGGGAAATTGTTGCTTCTTCAACTCCGCAGCCTGTTATTGTTGACTCAGAGAGGCCTGCAGATGGTGTGCAATGTAATGCGGTTTCTCTTGCTAAGCAAGCGTTGTCAGCTTCAAAACAAGCAGCCTCAGTAGCTGAGGAGTTGAAATCAATTAAAGCTGATGATGATTATTCACTTTCTTTTGGGTTAGTTCTATTTTCGTGGCTGATTGACATCCTTTATTCATTTTTCCTGTTTATAGGTTAATTTGTTTTGAGAATAATGCCTAAAAACTTCCATTCAGTCTGCCCTCAAAATGTTTGGCTGATTCTTTACTTGGAAAGAATAAAATTGTGAGGTCAACACGGCTTCTAGAGAGACGATCTAAAGAGAGAAAAGTACCAAAGTCAAAAGTTCTGGACGAAGAAAGTTACCTCACAAGAAAGGCAGATGTACAGGGAAGACTACATGTAGAAAAGAAGATAAATGAAGGGTTTGATCAAAATGACCCCCTGCGGTTGTTCTTGCGGGGTCCTGAAACAAAACAACTTTTGACCCTTGAAGAAGAGTCACAATTGATTGCTCAGATACAGGTGCCACTCTGAATTCCATACTTCTTTGAATGTATGGGATGCTTTATTAAGGATATTCTTTTGCCTTGGAATATGTATGTAACAGGATTTATTGAGATTGGAAGAAGTAAAGATCAGGCTTCAATCTCAGTCTGGGCAGGAACCGACTTTGGCTGAATGGGCTGAGGGTGTGGGCCTTAGCTGTCAAGCCCTGCAGATGCAGCTTCATTGTGGAAACAGAAGCAGAGAAAAGCTGATTTTTGCCAATTTACGCATGGTAGTTCACATTGCTAAACGTTACCAGGGGCGTGGTCTCAGCCTTCAGGACTTATTGCAGGTATCCTTTGAGAAATTAGAAGTCTTCGTTCTTTCCTAGTAAAGGCTCTATACATTTCCTTACTCTTGCACGGTTATTATTAATACTAGTTTTCCATATATATGTTCTACATTATTTCTGAACCAAGAGGAACCCTAAAAAAGATGTTTCGCTAGAGTTGGAGCAGCAATTGGGGAAAAAAAAAGCCTTGGTTAAAGGGTCTCTATTATTTCTTTTGAACACTGTTGCAATCGTTGTCTTCAGTAACATCAATTAGCAGCTACATCTTTTAAATTTCTTTTTTGGTGCTGTAATAGGAGGGAAGTATGGGTCTTATGAAGAGTGTCGAAAAGTTTAAACCCCAAGCTGGTTGCCGGTTTGGTACTTATGCATACTGGTGGATAAGGCAAACAATGAGGAAGGCCATATTTCAACATTCCAGGACAATCCGTCTGCCGGTAAAAGCAATTTATTTATTTCTTTATAATCTAGTTGGCTAAATTTAAGGTTCCTGCTTCGGAGGTTCAGTATTGATGAAATTGTTGATGCAGACAAAGAACAAAAATGATGTTATCGTTACATTAGTCAATTTTTTTTATGATATCTTTGCTATTTATCAAGCAAGCATAAATTATTTTCCCGTAACATAGAACCAGTGTACTATCTGCAGGAGACTGTATATACCCTTTTGGGCAAGGTCATGGAGGCTAAGAAATTGTACATTCAAGAAGGAAATCTTCACCCCACCAGAGAAGAATTGGCAAGAAGGGTAGGAATTACAGTAGACAAGTTTGAAAATTTGCTATTTGCTGCAAGAATTCCACTTTCAATGCAGCAAACTGTGTGGGCAGACCAAGATACAACTTTCCAGGTAGGGCTTTCTAGTAAATTTGATTTTCCCCGATATGATATAACTTCTTGGATTATAATGTAAAAACTTTGGAAAGGCAAGCGCTGTATCAATATTTATAATGTTTAGAACAGCGGAAGGTTATTCAGCTTCCCTTTTTTGTTTGGCAAGTGTGTCTGAATATTTTGCTTATGCTGATAATTGTAAAAACAAATTGGTGGAAGTCAGCACCCAAAAAAAATGGTGGAAGTCTAATAGCCAAGAAAGCCAAAATGTAGTTGACTGCAAGAAGAATCTTGAAGTTGCGTAGTTATTACATTCTGTTGTGTGTGATGAAAGGGAACCAGCAGCAGCAACCTAAAGTGCTTTTAGGGTGAGCTGGTGTGGAGATGGTAGATCAGATCATAACAATTCAGTAGATTAGCCATGGAAGCATAGCATACTACCTAGAAATAAGGTTATTAAAAATATCCGAACCAAACTGAGTAAACTGATTAAAGTAAACCGAATTTCTTTACTGTATGGTTTGGTTCAAGGTTTTGGGAGTAAATCAATTCGTATTAACCCAATTGAACCGTGTATACATATATTTCTCATGTAATATTGAAGTTGCTGAGTTGTTGTTTTGATTTTTTTTTTTTCTCTTGGACTATTACATTTGATTTCTTTTTCACTTAAATAAAGTAATATTGGACTGGGTTGGAGTTTGAGGCTAGGTTATGTGATATCAATTATTTTGCATTACTAATTTACTATTGCTATTCGATAATATCTTTTCACTGTATTAAATATAGTATTGATAACGTATTAGTAAGATTTGAAACACTAACAAACTATGGTTTGGAACCAAATCAAACCAAGAACTGTGGTGTGGTTTGGTTTATAAAATTTGTGAACCGTGAAATGTGGTTTGGTTTGAGGTTGATCCTCAGGCCAAACCAGACGGATTCTGAACATCCCTAGTTAAATAATCAAGAGTAGTGATTGGACTTAAGTCACTAAATTCTGTTTGGCTCATTACCAAAGTTGAATCATTTAATCCTGTACATGTTAATATGTACCTCTCTATGGTATACCTGATTTTGTTGACTTATGGAGACAACTGACAGTCAATATGTGATTCCAGCACTGGATTTAAGGTATTGTCTGGTTGTAAATTTCTATTAAGCTGTTCTCCTGATGGTGGTGGGTGTTGGCTATGGTCAGAATGGATTCTCTGCTTCTTTTAGGCAACGTAATGTTACAAATGTTCCAAGCATAAGAATTAACCACAATTTTCTTATAACTGCAGGAGATTACTGCAGACTCTGCAATTGAGATCCCAGATGTGAGTGTTGCAAAACAGCTTATGAGGAGGCATGTACGCAACCTCCTAAGTGTCTTAAGCCCAAAAGAAAGGAGGATAATCAGGCTAAGATTTGGTATTGAGGATGGCTACCAGAAATCTCTGTCAGAAATAGGAGACATATTTGGTTTATCTAAGGAGAGGGTCCGACAGTTGGAGAGCCGAGCATTGTACAAGCTCAAGCAGTGCCTTGTGAGTCAAGGACTTGATGCGTATGTAGACTTGCTTGTATAGATGAGTAGACACCATGGTTACTTATGCAGTTCATCTTACCTTACTGTGACCCTTTTTTTCTGGCTAAGCACAAAAGCAGTAACTAGATCGAGCTTTTGAAGGCAAATGACACTTAAGCCATGGTAATTGTGGATGAATCAGGGTAACTAATGGCTGCGCAGTTGGAAAAAAGAAAAATTAAGAATTAAAAAAGTGAGGTTGAGATGGATATGTATCGGATTTTCCCACTTCTTGTTCATCATTTACTTTCCTAAATATCGAAATATTTTGCTTAACTATAACTGGAAGGGGACGATCTTGAATTAATCAAAAAGGCTTATCACCTAGTTCTTGTTTTTGAGGAATTCTAAAAATTTTTAAAACTAGATTACAGTTTTTAAGTCAATTTTTATTTAAAACAAAAAATTTCATTCTATCAACCGTTATTACGTTGCTGTGCTTGGATGGTGTATTTTGTTTT
The DNA here is from genome assembly GCA_019955255.1 of Castanospermum australe. Classification (NCBI taxonomy): domain Eukaryota; kingdom Viridiplantae; phylum Streptophyta; class Magnoliopsida; order Fabales; family Fabaceae; genus Castanospermum; species Castanospermum australe. The sequence goes on along the minus strand of NSJW01000885.1, from coordinate 47,842 downwards.
GCCACAACAGTAATCATATGGATATATCATAGATGCTGCGGACGTCAAAGTACCCATCCAGAGGCTGGTCTATTGGGCTTAGAAAATGAGTTGAGTGTTTTCCTGCTAAATTTATAGCTATTGAGGGAGGAGGGTAGGGTTAAGGAGGTTTAGCAAGGGAATTTTGTTTGAAATCAATTCTAATTAAGGACGGATGGAAAAAAAAATCTAATTAAGGATAAATAAAATTATACACAATTATATTTATAATCAAGTAACTATAATTTTTTGTCATTGAGCAACTATTTCAATTCTAAATTAATCAGACGCATAGACTAAAATAATGTGGCTTTTAAGTTACATCTTTTATTTTTGGATTTAGGAGTATGTATACTTTATTTTGCTATGTACGTCGTTACGAAAATAATAAAACAATTTTTTATTTTTTATGTCAACTTTATAGGCATATGGGTGTATTATAAAATTTACTCTAAAATAATGAGTTTTTGAATCCAGTTTTGATAGGAATTCTTCACCACGAGGGTCAAGTTATTTTAGTTTGCATGTGATAATAAAAACAACTATAGTCTTACTTTTTAAGTTGAACCATGAAGATCAATCAAACATTTCGACCCACGAACTCAGTCAGAAATAATCAAAATATCGTCCTATAAACTATAAAGTGTATATAAACGCAGAGGCAAAGCACGTAACTCTCTGCCCCCTCATGAACATGCACGAGAATTTTCCATTTCCTGGCTTCAGCAGCTTCATATATATATTTCTTCCCGTTCATGTCTCCTCAGTAATATTTTGAAGAGGAGAGGAGGATCGGTGCGTTGGTGAAGACTGAAGAGGGACAAGAATCAAATTAGCATGTGTCTTAATTTCTTTGCTAATTCTGCCATTCTATTTTATAAGAAGAAAAATGATATTTGCTTCTTTTGTACACAAGAAAAGAAGCTTTAGTTTAGGTCGAACCCAACACAAGACAAAAGTTTTGGTACGTTGGTTTGGTTCAAAAACTTGTTGATATCTAAGCTAGCAAACTGCAGAACAAATGCACCACTTACACCCCAATACTCGTCAACTTTCCTGCGTAGGTCACACGCCTATCTGTCTCTCTCACCCTTACGCATCCGTCGGCACTCAAACGGCACCATCATGCTTTACCAGAACGCGGAGTTTAGTCGTCCAGGTTATGGGAACTGTGAGGTTAATTTGATGGAAGTCATAGTCTTCAGTGCATTCGTGATTTTTCAACTGTCTGGTGTTATACCAGAGGCTTTGCAACTCCTTCTGAATCTTGTCTTTTAAATCAAAAAAAGGTTTCTGAGATCGAGCCGCATTTCGATCTCAGGCACTGTCTCTCCACCACTACCATAACTTCATGAGTTTTGAGTAGGCGTTATTAATTATGCTTTTAACTATTCTCTGGCTTATGTTCTATTAAGAGCTTATTGCAATATTTAACAGAGATCTCTCTTCTCCACAGCATAGCTAGAGGGAATGAGGGGATTGTGAATTGCATTATGGACTATTGTTGATTGTGAACTTGGCTGGTGCAGTTAGGGAAAATTGAGAAGCCAAACTAACACGGAGTTACAAACCTTGTGTTGTTTTAAATTGTTGAGATATATTGATATATATATATATATATGTATGTATGTATATATCATCTCATTTTATTTTAATTTTGTAATTTGTTAATAAAACAAAACGACAGGTATAATCTGTTAGGATTTAACCAAGAAAGATATCTATATATTACAACTGTCCAACTGCTAAGTTTTACACAGAACAAGAGAGGCATGCTTCTCATATTTTTAGAGGTAGCATATATCTAGCATATATCTTGGCATAATCTACCTTTTCAGCCACTCCTGCGGTAATCTTTTGGACGGTGTACAAGCCCAGCATTACGTTGTTCACTTCGTGGTGGAAGCACCAAGGCCCAGGCCACTTTTGGGTCTAGTGGAGTTTGCTTTTGCATATATATATATATATATATGATCAGGGATATGTTATTTGTCAGAGCTCCTTATGCACAACTCTATAACAACTACATGTGGCAGTGTTTAAGTTATAGCTAGACTTACCTAAACTTTAACTAAATTGATTTGAACCTTTTTATACTAAGCGGATTTTTGCACACTTGCACACCACCTAGCGTGCACCAAAATTTTTATTTTTCATATGAGAAAAGCAAGTCTACCAACTAGTAAACGAGAAATATATGCACAAATAGCGCGTAACGCGAATTACAGACCTCTTTCTGCACCTTTGTTTTTTCATCATTAATTTGATATAAGATAATACGTGATGTAAGTGACACTTAAATAACAAAATGATGCATGCGATTGCAAATAGCATTATTTAGTTTATTTTCTTTTATCTTCAACCCGAACTAGACATGACTGAAGATCCTTAAAGAGGGGAAATTTATAAATCTTTGCAAATGATGGTGGTGATCATAAAGTTAAGTAGTAGATTATGCCAGATGAAGACCCTTCGTAGAAAAGGTATCCTCAAACCCAAAAAAGTTGATCCCAAGACAAGCTTAGCGCAAGATAGGCCCCATGAAGGGGACCTTTGATTAAGATGTTAGCGTCATGAAACAAAAACAGAAGCTCAACTTGTGCATCTGAGTTCCTTGTCAAGTTCCAGACTCCCATTATCTCTTAGCACAAATAGTAGATTGGATGCGAGGTTCTGACTCCGTGTATAGTTATCAACCGGTCAACATTCCAGGCCCATCAAATTTTGCTTTTTGATATCATTTTAGGTGTATACTGCAGTCATGCAAAGGAGCACACTGACCCAAATGAAGCTATAATATTGATATCATCAAACATCAAACTTCTACTATCTTTTTACTTTATGTTCTCGGTCTCACCAAGAGAAATTAGTACAGAAGAAGAAAGAAGGAAATGAAGATGCCAAAAGAGGAACAGTTCCGCGTGCGTTAGACAATTATGTTTCAAGTGTGACAATGACCCCGGACATTGCATACCTGTAACTTCATCAAGGAAAGTTCATGTCATGGTTTCCACAAAACAATATTGCAGGAAGAAAAAGATAAGCACTATTATGCTTATATCCACTAGATTCTAAGAACAAAAAACAATTCTTAGGGGCTCTACAAGTATATACTTTTCCGCTAGCTATACGTGTCCATCTTACACCAAGAATTTTTCGTACGTGAGGCATATAAATAGGCTGGACCAGCAGTTGTACCCTTCCAAGTAGGCAAAAGGGTTAGTACTCAACGAAACACTAGCCTCTAAACCCAGAATTCTTACTTACTCTCGTAGAATAAGTGATATTTCTTTCTCTCCAACTTATTAGATACCAAACAAGTGCATAATATAATACAACTATGATATTTCTATATATATCAATCCTACGTTTCTTCCATACACTTATCTTGTATGATAAAAAGAAAGAAAAAAAATAAAAAAATTAAAAAAATTAGTGTTTTTTTTTTATTATCATTCAAGACAGGTATACGAGAGAAAATGTAGAATTAAAGTGTAAAAATAATATTTTTTAATATAATAATATTAAATCTAACCTTGTGTATTTATCTTGCATCCAAGGCTAGGAGAAGGGATCGGAAGGAAACTTTTTTTATTTTAAGTATATAAACATTTCTTAAATTTTAGAATTTTTTAAAACAATAAAAATATAATGAGAAATTATTATGTAACATCTTAATCCTTCCTTATTCAATTTTGTAATATGAACTCTCTCATTCCTTCCCTTCAAAACTCCTCTGTATAAACATACCTTAATACGTTATAAGAAAAATTTCAGCATACTTCAAAACTAGATAAGAATTTTTCCTCTAACCTATATCCCTCCCGGCCCCCTATCAAGAAAGTAAAAAAATATTAACCTTGACACTAGAGGAAATTAGTTAACTAGCACAAATTTAATCCATAATCGTTCTCTAATTAGGAAATCTGTAACCAAGTCTGAGATAAAGTGCGTTTTTCACGGTCTGGCTGAAATACATAAAGTACCTAGCTAGGAGGGTAAAAATTAAGATATAGAGCAACCTTGGCCCATTCTATTTTCATATGCTTCTGACAACCGGTGGTTTGCAACAGTAACAGTCCATACTTGATCTAGAAGACCCAGAATTACTATCTTCCTACCCACATAGATGTCTGCTCTGCTATATAAATACCTAGTGGAAGCCGAAGCTCCCATGTTTCTACCTCTAGATTTACTGCTGTATGGTGGCAAATCAGGTGAGTGCACGAATTGCCAGAAAATCATTCATGGCAGTGAAGGAAAGCAACACAAGCCAAAATAGTCAGCAGCAGCAGCAGCAGCAGCAGCAAGTTTGCGATCCCTGCAAGTCTTTTGGCCAGAAGTGCAGTCACCTGGTGAAGAAGCAGCGAGCAAAATTCTACATTCTTCGCCGTTGCATAGCGATGCTTATGTGTTGGCATGAGCGCGGCGAGCACTGAGCCCAGGCAGCTAGCTTATTCACAGAACGCTTGGCAGTATCATCTTTTCTCCATATCATTATTATAAGATTGTAACTAAAAGGGGGTACCATGTCATACTAGAAATTGTAACTTCTTCTTATAGAATTGCACTATGTATAATTATGTGCAGCTAACATGTGAAAGAGATTAGATCTGTTTCAACTTTCAGGATTATTCAGTAGATCTTCTTTTTCAGATGTCAAGAGTCTCTGAAACTTATAATGTTATTTAAGGTTTAGTTCATTAGGGTGCTGAAACTTATATGCAATAGCTGCATCTTTCTGCTTCACATTTTCTTTCAATTCTTAAAGACTTCTTACTTTTTCCAGTTCCAAGTACTGCTAAAATGAAAAGCAAAAACTTCACTGATGGTTGAAATGATCGATGAGATTCTGATTAATAATTGCATTTTAATGTTGGCGGTTTATTTGTTTGTAGAGACCCACATCTTTATAGTTCACCTGGCGGAATAATGGGGCATAAAGTAACTTTGCCCTTTCAACTCAAGAGACCCCTTTTTTTTCTCAGGAAGTGGGTATCTTTACAATTAGCGTCATTCGTGTAAATTTTGTTTTTCTTATGTAAACTTTTATTCATGGATTTATCTTAGGAGTCCAAAAGAAAACTTATTACAGAGATCCAATTTTGCAGCTAAAAGAAAAGGACAGTCAATTAAACTCTTTCTTCTTGGCCCCGTTATCTGATATTCTCTTATGCATTATTGTTCTCACTGACGATAAAGCAGTAACTAATCAGAAGTTAAAATAATGTTTGTCTCAACTCTAATTTCCAGTGACATTATTGTAGGTGTGTCTGCAGAAATATATTGGCTTTATTTAAAGAGAAAACAGGAAGAAACGATTTGGCTTCCTAAACGTGTCTGCAGAAATATATTGACTTTATTTAAAGAGAAAACAGGAAGAAACGATTTGGCTTCCCAAATTCTCCTTTACCTGGCATTGCCAAGCTTTCAAATAATACGAAATTTAAATTTTTTTTTGAAAAAAAAAAAAGAAAAGGTTTCTGTTTGCTGATATAGAGTGTGTAGGATGCAGAGAGCTTCAAAATTCAAGAAGCATTTTAAAATAGTAGTATATATCACTTCTTTATGCACAAATTATCATGCGTCCCACACCTTCAAAATCCAAAATGATTAGTCAATTTTCAGACAAACTAATCGCCATGGTCCTTGTGCTAAGGAAACATCAGACAAGGGCAAGCCTCAATTTAAATTTATTTTCTTGGGTCCATTCCTTTCATATCTTTCCCACTTTTTCTATAATATTTTGTGTCCTCAAATCCCACACCATCTCTTGGTTAAATGTTTCTTTCTAAGCAACAAGCAAAATTCAACATCAAGTTCAAATTAGTGAAATCTTTGTACGTACACAGTAAACAATAGGGGTTGGTCTCACACAACAAGTCAAAAACCACAAGCTTGAAAAGTTTATGGCAATAAAAGGTGGGTTTGGTTCGATTTTTAAGTGGGTGAAATTGAGTAATCCATAAGCGCATGGTTGGCCAATTTTGGGGAGATATATATAGGAAGGAATGAGTCAGCACGACACCAACTTTGCGTGTGGTTGCTTTCTCAAATCATTAGCTTCTCCTTATCGACAAGAGAACATCTGTTCATAGTCACGTATTGAAAGCAAAACTGTTTTTTTCACTTTCTTATCCACCATGAAATTTCAACGAAATTTGTATATGATGCATAAGTAAACACTTAACTAGGATGAGAAATAACTATATATATATATATATATATATATATATATATATATTAAAAAATTCCTGAAAATTTGCTGTTATTCTAAATATTGATGTGTATACATTATTTAATAATTAAATTTTATATTATTTAATTTTTTTTATAAAAATTGATATCATTTCTTTAAAAAATCTGCAAATTCTACTCAGTTTTCTATAGGAAAACGGTATAAAAGATGATATCTTAGAATTATTTCTGTCATTCTAATTGTAGCATATACTTTTAAAGAAAAATTATAAAGAGGATTATTTCAATATTCATCTTTTTTTAATTGGTATCCTGATTTACTATTAAGTATTTATTGATTGTTTGTTATATAATTTATAAATTTTAAGTATTTATTATAAGAATTAATAATTAATAGATACTTTAGAATTCATCAAAAATATATTATTAGCTTGAAAAAATAAAGGCAGCGTGTCACCGACGCAGGTGAAGACTTTGAACTAAAAAGTTCCACAAGCAGATTCATTCGTGGGGGTATTTAATTTGACATCATTAATGATCAATACTTTGAAGTAGCTGATGTGCCCAAATGATTGAGGGTAAAAGGTGAAGATTATTAAAGAAAATCAAAAGTAAACAACTTTGATATTTATTAGTTGGTAATTTTGTTTTATGGACCAAGTATTTTTTTTAAAAGATTATTATTAATAAGTATTTAATAAATCATTTAAAACAAGAATAACTTCCAAAAAAAAATGGAAGTAACATACCCAGCATCACCTTAATGAAAAAAAGGTTGCAATGGAGGGTGGTGTAACTGCAATGTGAAATATGATTGAGAGAGAGAAAGGCAATAAAGAAAGCGTATAGGAATAGGAGGGGATGGGGATGGGGGAACGGTGATGGGAGTGGGTCCAGAAGGAGGGTGAGAGCCGACAGCGAGAATCAAAATGAGAAGAAAAGGTGAGTTGTGGGTACGATGCGGTGCAGCTGCCGCTGTGCCCAGTTGCTCCCCCTCGTCCTCGTCCTCGTCCTCGCCCTCGCCCTCGTGCGGTGCGGCCCTCTCGCCCTCCCCTCACCGCCTGCACCCTCCTGCCCTCACTCTGTCCATCCTCCCAACCTTTACGTTCCTCGGGTCCCACCCCCACTTTCCAGTTTCCTTCGCCTTCACCTTCAACTTCATCATGCACTCTACTTCTAGCATGTTTAATTTGTATCACCCTTGTGAAGATTCCCAAACTTCAACTTCATTTTGTATACCGTTGACCATACTTTTGGGTCAAACATTGTTTGCTAACGCATATTCAAAATGCATTTTAATCCTTAAAAGTTCCTTAGAATGATGTTTTATTGAAAAGTAACTTTCTTTTTTAAATCATTCCTTTTTGGATGAAGGTAGTTAGAATTTTAATATGAAGTTCTTTTATCTACGGTTAAACATATATTATTTATTAATTTTATCTCTTAAATATTATATTTTAAATATAATTTTTAAAATTTTAAATTTATAATAATTTTATCTTTTTTAAAATAACTAGATTGATAAAATTAAAATAAAAAAAATAAAAAAAGTTATAAATAACTTAAAATTTAAATAATTAAATTAATTAAATTAATTTTTAATAAATAAAATTAATAAATAATGTATCTTTTAAAAATTAAAAATAAGTTTAACGATTTTATGAGTTAATCCAATCAATTGAAAACTCATAAATATATGTTAAAGTAGTAAGTAAGATAAAATTTCAATAAGACAAGATTTACTTATAATATCAAATATTTGAATCCTACTAAAAAATATATTTTATAAAGATGAACAATCTTATTACTTCAAAGCAAGTTATACTTCGTAAGATTCCAACAAAATTAAAACAATTGAGATATTGAGTAATGTTTTGTTACTTTTGGATATATGTCACTTTTGTACTGAATGACAATGAGTTATACATATTTTCTAAGATTTGTATATAAATCCTAACAAAAAAATATTTGTATATAATACAATTTTTTATTATAATAATTTGATAGTTAATTTTACTCAATTCGATATAACTAAAAATTATTTTTATATACATATCAAAAAAATTATTTTTATATAAAAAAATTTAAATTTCTTTGGACATAATTAGGTATATTCAACCTGTGACTAATTTAAATGTTTTTGAAAAACTAGTTCAAAGTGTTGTCTTATCACCTTAGACTAAACTAGGACGAGTTTTATATTAAGAAAAAAAAAAGGTTGCCTCCTCAATTTGATCCCTATATATATTGAAAGAGAAATCTCCAATTCCCTGCTCTTGGAACACGTGCTTTGCGTGGCCCAGACATGTTATATATCCATGGACTAGATTAATTTGACTCTTATACTGTACGTGCTCATTTTAGTTTTTCTCCCTACTTTCAAGTGGAGGAATCTTTTTCCCCAACACACCACGCAGTTGGTGACACTAATTTGAATATGAAAATATAGAGTTTTTTTTTTTGGTAGAATGAAAATATAGAGCATTAATCATGTGTCGAGATTTTTATAATTTTTTGAATAATTTTAAATTCATCATAGTGCAGAGAATAATAATTGATGATTCTTAAAGTCATGGCTCCACGTATTGTTAAGATTTTAAATGAATAAAAAAATGCGAATGTCAAATATCCAATGTCAGTATCAAAATATATACTAAGTTGATTAATTTATCTACAAATATAAAATATTTCATTCTACATATCTTTTATCATTTTTTTATATTTTTACTTTTAGAAAGGTTTAAGATATAGTTTGACAGAGAAAAATAGATTAAACTTTAAATAAAAAAAATTGAATAAAATTTAACCATGAAATTAAATATATTTTAAACAAATTAATGTCAATGAAACTAAAACTTTAAAGTATTTTTTATTTGTATTTTATTAAATTTTGTTAAAGATATGTCAATGAAAGTTAATTAAATTCACATAATCCAGTTTAAAATTTTCGAATGTAATTCTTATTAATAATCTCTTTTTAATAGAAAATGTATAAATATCATGTTTTAAAGTACTAAAAGAGAGTTAGTGATAAAGAGTTTAAATAATTTATAAGCATTAATAAATTTAAACTTTCATATAATTATTATACAAAAAAAGAAATCACTTTCTACAAGTTTAAAATTCTTACCTTAAGAGTGATATTATAATTTTTTTATTTTTCACCATTTTTTATAATGTGATATTTTTATATTTTTGAATAAAAACATATCAATTAAAAATTAAAGTTAAAATTAAGCCAAACACATTTTTACAAAACTTTCCTTAGAAAAGTGTTACTAATAAAGTGGGATATGATTAATACGAAAAAAAAATTAATACGAGTGTATTAGAATAATAGAATTAGTACCTAGGGAATATGATTGCGAGAAAAAATTCTGAGGCAGTGATTATTTATTTTAAACATTTTATTTAATAAAAATTATGTTTATACACATTCATTGTTGAATGAAAAGTAGGCAACGGCTATTTAAGATAAGAATTTACCTGATTACGAGTGGGGACAAAGTAACTCGTGCAATCCTGACAAGGTTGAAATGTGAAGTAGTGTTACGGGGTTAGCCGTTTCCCGAAATGAAATCAAACCGCCCATGTCTTCTGTCTCTCTGTGCCATCCACTCACTACTTTCCACGTGGAGACGCACGTGTGGATGCTCATCAAAGTACTGCTTTTCACTGCACCCTACAACCAAGTTTCAACATTTTTATTTATTTTCAGGTTATCCTTTCCAACCACTTGTCAGTCCTTCCATAATTTCCCAACCCTTTTCTAAAAAGTGAAACTTTTCTTTAAGATCTGAATATTTTTAATAAATTATTAAGTATTTATTGATTTCGATAAAGATATTTGAAGTTTACAAAGTAACCATGTGATAACTCATCATAATGTCGATGTATATAAAATCTATCTCATATTAACTTTTTAAACTTAGACAGACAATGATATATATACATATTTATTTTTTTCATTCTTTACTTTTAATTAATTATTATTGTTCTTTTGTCTCGATTTTTTTCTTTTTTAAGACTATTAATTCACGTAAAGTGTATGTGAAAAATGAAAAAATAGAAACATGTGTATGTAACATTTCATCATTGCTGCCACCAAAAGCAAAACTTTCCTTTTGTTTTACTATCATGGAAAGCTCAATGCTAATCTTGGAAGGACAAGGTGGAATCTAGAGGGAGCCTTTTCAGTCCAACTTGTGCTGATCAACCAGAGACAGTTATACATATCATAGGAGGCTGCCCTAAGGCAGTTAGGGTCTGAAATGTGCTACTCAATACTAATACATATGAAAGCGAGCTTCTTTGTTATGTGGTTTCTCTGCCAATGGCGAAATAAGGATATTGAAATCAATTTTTAGAGACCCTTAGCTCCTCTAAAAATTGTTGATTTATGGGTGCGAAACTATACGAGGATAAAAATATTTTTGTTATATCAAGCGCTTATTATTAAATTATTTATTTGTCAAGGGTTAAGAATCTTGAAAGATACAAAAATTATAATTAATAATAAGGATGTAATTTTATTTTTGTATAATATCTCAAAATCATATCAAGTATTAAAAGGTTACACTGATGAATTATAGGTGTCATGAGCCGATATATTAAGTTCATAAATCTTAAAAGAGATGTTGAACAAATAAATTCAATAATTTTAACTTTTTATGTAATTGTTATAATAATTAAAAAATTTTAATAATATGTTAGCACATGATTTAAATGAGAGTATAAAAATATTTTATACAAATAATGCATGAAAATTAATTAATTGGTTATGTACTCTTATTGTTGACGAATTAGCAAAGTCGAATTGGTAATGCATGTTGCCAATGAAATTAGGGAAGTTCCTCGTTGCATATGATATACAATCAACTTGGGGCTTTATTTAATTTATGGGAGTACTTTTTGGATCATTTGTGCTGTGTTAACATATGTTATAATTCGTGGCTTATTATCACAATATACGTTTTTAGTTTTCATGTCGTTTCTATAATTTCATATCACATAAGCTCTGACTACAAGTCTAACTATCAATTTTACTAACTATTAACAGTACTTACAGAAACAAAGAAAGATCATTCATTTACTTTAAATTTTTTTATTTGTATCTTTTTTTTTAACTTCTTTTGAGGTTCAAACTTCAAACTTCAAAGTATTCACCCGAAGAGGTTTCATAATATATAGATTGTCAATTTGTGTCCAATTTTTCTTATACTTTTAGCATTTTGTTTTATTATAATTGAAAAATAATAAAAATCATCACGTCAAAAATTTCACAAAGGGTTACCTCTTAATTACACCCAATTTTTTTCAAAAATATTTTTACTTTTATTGGATCTGTTCCCATTGAATCTTAAAATTTTTTATATAATATTAAATTTTATATTTAAAGGATAAAAAATTATCATGTCATCATTTAATTAAATGAAAAAATTCTCTCTAAAAAAATTAAACTGAATTTTCTTGTCACATACATTGTTAGAATAAAATAAACCATTTTAATTAAATATAATAGAAAAATAAATAAAGTAAATCTAGAAAATAATTTATAAATTTCATTATATTGGGATAAGAATATGCAAATAAATTTTTATAATTATGTTTAACGAATTTAAATTTCATTATAAAATAACCATCAATAAAGATAAAAACTTTATCGAAATAACAGATGTAACATAGTAAATATTTCTGCAATACAACTCGAAACTATGAAACTAATCATTATTTTCTGATAATTGCAAGAATATTTAGCAAATTATTGTTTGGAGTATCATAATTATACAGTGAAATGGTCGACCTTAATTAGATCTGTATCCCAAAATTGAACTCGAGAAAAATATGGCAAAGAAAAGGGAAAGAAAGGTGAGAAAATTGGAGGAGGATACAAGGCATATCCCTCTTTCCTCAACGGCATAATTGTTTATCTACGTGTACCATATGATGTTGCTCTCTCCATTATTATTTTACGGTATATGATATGATTTGATGTGTTTCTCACCAATTATTGTGCCACTAATGCATTAGATGATTGCCAACCACCATTGTCCTCCTTCAATCACAAAAACGAAGCTGTCTTTGGTTCACATTATAATTGAAATGGTACTTCTTGTGAGACTTTATATATTTCTATGTGTAATTATTGAACTCTTATACGTAGTTTCCTAATCAAAATAAAGGTATATAGTAGTGCCAAAGTAGCTACTTGGCAAGCTTCGCATAGGTAAAGAAAAAGACATCAATAATTAAGTATAGTACTAATCCTTGTTAATACGTACTACGATTTTCCAAGACTTTGATAGTTTTTAACTTTTGCTCTACGAGCCTAATTGTTAATTATTTCCTTATATTTGGCTAGAAGAATTTTATATATACATAATTCATCTTCTTAATAATTCTCTTAATTCTTTTAAAAAGATATAACATTACTCATTTGACTAATTGTTGTTATAGTTTGGTTTCTGGCTGTCTCATCATTCAAGGACAATATATTTTGCTTTGTTCTTAAGGAGTTATGAACTTGTTTTTTGTTTGATATACCAAAAGTATATTTAAAGAATTCAATTTATTTAAATCACCCTATAAACTTAATTTCTTTAGACCTTTCCCTTAAAATAAAACTTTTAAAAATTAAATAAAGTGCTATGAACTTAAGTTACTTAGATATATATTCCGTTTTTTTAATCAAAACTTATTTTTCATCTTACTTTTTTAAACTGTGCATGTGACTAGAGTTCGGCGCACAAAAGTTTGAACTGAGTTGTGATGCGGTAGAGAGACACGTTGAAGGGCAAATTACCTTCTCATCATATGTCTAAAAAGTGATTCGAGGACCCATTTCAGTGGAGTTTCCATGTGAGACTGCCTCTCAAAAAGTTATTTAGTCTATTCAGTGCCCTGGGATCAGCCCCAACTATCTCTTTGTTTCAAATCGTGTCTCTAGCCCTAACCATCTTTGCCCCCAATCATGTCTTGAGCATAGAGGCTCCCCCTCCTCCTTCTCCCTCTTCTATCCTCTTGTGCTGTTAACACCAACCCTAAGCCTACAAACTCGTGGTTTGCTTTCCTTTGGGGAACATGAACCCTGTTTCTCCTGCATATGAAACCTTGACTTGGGCCAGCGTCCGAGTCCCGTCACTGAGCATGTGAGCTGGATTAATTCAACTCAAACAAATATTCCAGTCATTAACCCACAAGGATGTGATACGACACCGATCCATGTTTCACCAAACTCGTACGTTTTTGCACCCTCTGTTTTCCTAATCTTTTTAGGCTTTAATCATAAGTTTTGTCAAGGGTGCACAGTGCTTTCCGGAAACGGCTGAGACAACAGCAACGGAATGTTCAATGGAAAAGGAAAATCAAAACAAAACTGTCAAAGTAAAAAATATTCTGCATAGAAAAAATAATATTTTCATCATAGAAAAAAATAGTTTTTAAACTTTTTTTTTTCTTTTTGTGAATATCTTTAGAGAAAAATTATGTTTCGGTTTGACAGAAAAATTTTGAGTGTAAATTAAGCAGGTAAAAAAAAAAACAGATTTATGGGGCCAAGCCCAATTACAAACATGAGGCTTTCGGCCTGAGCCCATCAAAACACGGAAGATAATTGATGGTTTTGACTTTGAGACTGACATTTGCTTAAAGAAAAAATTGAGACTAAGATTTGATAAGCATAATATGTATTTATTTGGGTAATTTGTAAAACATTTTTTGGGTAAAATATATTTTAAGATTAATTAATGTAAGAAAAATTATTTATAGGCGAACATTTGTATTTGGAAACGTTCACTTAGAGTAAAATTACTTTTTGACCATAAAATTATTAAAATGAAATGATACCTTGTGTAGATATATTAACTTTATATAATAGAGACAAATTAATAAATTATATCCAAAATGTATTTTCTCCAAAGAGCATTTTGGACAAAAGTAACAAAAATAGTACTATTTCCCAAAATATATTCTACTAGGATTTGCCAAACACGTTTGTAATAGTGCAAAATACATTTTCAAAGCCACAATTAATTCTAACGGTAAAACATAATTTTGCACTCCGATAGTATTAAAGTAAAATTACTTTTACTAACTATATATAGTAGACGCACCAAAATACTAATATATTTGATTAGAAGTACACAAACTTCGGATTTGAGTAGGTCAAACACTTTTGCAAGTTACAAAAGAGACTTGTAATTTCCAACGAAGCGTGGAGAACCCAAAAAAACGAAAAAAACAGAAAAAAGCGTGCATCTTTAGACAAAAAGGAAATAAAAAATCCTTTTAAACTATCTATTGTTACATGAACAACACTTAGGCCAAAAACAAATGTGTTTTAAATTGTATATAAATTTATGCGGAAAAATATTAACATCCACAAGTAAATCTTATGGTACAGAAATAAGTGTAAATTTGAGTCTAAAATTTTGTTTATATAAATCTAACGTGTTGGCAACTGAGAACAGAGCATAATTGTTTCAGAAGCTGTCGGGTTATACAATAAAAACTTACAAGTTAATTCTTTCCAACTTTGGAAGAGGCTGGCACCTAATGCTGGCCATATTACGGAGCAATGACGATAATAATCCAATGGAAGCCTTAGAGACTTCATAAACAAAACAAGAAACATACATAAGATAACAGTTGCCATTCATAAATGAAAACAGACGCACAATTTGACCTAACTGTAAAGATCATCTTCATCAGCTCCACCAGCAGCTGCAAATGGGTCAGATGCAGCAGCAGCACCACCAGAGCCGGTATCTGCAAACCTGAACTCAGTTCCAAACCCTCTTGACTGCTGCAATGTTTGTGCAAATGCCTGGTACTTGCGAATGTCAGCATCACTGACACTCCTTCGTGCATACTTCATTGATTCCTCAAAATGAGCTGCCTTGATTTCTGCTACATCATCTTCAATATCCTCCTCCATGGCCTCAGGGTTATCTCTTCTCCTCCTTTCTCTCTCAATGTCCTGCCGAGAGAAATTGGAAAAGAAAAAAAAGCTTAAACTGAATCCAGTTTACAAATTCTATAGATGTCAACGGACTTACTAAATGGAATCCAGGTAAAAAGGTTCCCAGAAGCCAGAACTGTACCTTCTCAATGTTCTCTCTTATGGCATACTTGCATGCACGCTGGCAAATCTCAGTAATATCAGCACCACTAAAGCCTTGAGTATACTTTGCAAGAGCTCTGAGGTCCACATCTTTCGAGACGGGGGATTTTCTCAAGCAAGCTTTGAATATCTGATGACGGGAATCCTCATCTGGAAGGGGGATATAAATCAATTGGTCTAGACGACCTGGACGCAGAAGAGCAGGGTCTATGATGTCTGGTCGATTAGTGGCCCCAATGATGAACACAGTTTTCTTTGCTGACATCCCATCCATTTCTGTAAGCAGTTGGTTCAAAACCCTGTCAGCAGCACCACCAGCATCTCCTACACTACTACCTCTCTGCAAGACAAAGCAAAGAAAAGATATAGACAGGCACATACCCAAAGAAACAAATTTGAAGACAGGTAACAACAAAGGATAATTATTATAGTTGTCTAAAGGCACACTAATTTTCTCTATTCCATTTCGATATATTTAGAATAAATACAGAAATGTTTCAGAAACCAGTAACTTTCGCCTGATGTCCAAATATAGCTTAGTAAACTTGAATGTACAAACCTGAGTTGCAATAGAGTCAAGTTCATCAAAGAATAGGACACATGGAGCAGAACCACGAGCCTTATCAAAAATTTCCCTCACATTAGCCTCACTTTCTCCAAACCACATTGTGAGTAGCTCGGGACCTTTGACACTGATGAAGTTCGCTTGACATTCATTGGCAATAGCCTTTGCCAAAAGGGTTTTACCACATCCAGGAGGGCCATAGAAAAGAACCCCCTTTGAAGGTGACATTCCAAACTTCTCAAATTCTTGCTTCAGAGAGGCTCTCTCATCGCTCTAGGCATAATCTCGTTAACTGTGTGCGGGAGAGGAGACACAATTTGTGAAAGATTGCCCACAAGCACCCGTCAAAGACATACTTTCCAGTACTATTAGAACTTACCTCCGCACAGAAAGGAAACATTCCTTCTAATTGCCCTATAGCTGGGGTTTTCGCAAAGGACAAGCTCAGGCCAGGCCTGTCTATCATCGGAACCGCACTTGGTCCACTTCTGCATTCCATTAACTCGACAGCGTGTTGCTCAACCGAACATCCTTACGCAGATAAATGTGACAAAGCAAAGTATTGGCAAGAAATAACCAGCAAATAGAAAAGAGGCAAGATTGGATTGCAGAAAGGCTTGGCATAGGGAACAAACAACCCAATTGAAGACACTAGTCTGGTGCGGATGGGGACCTGACTGGGCCTAACTCGCTGCACAAGTATATTGCCTAGATCTGGCGTGAAAGACGTGACTGTACACGCAGCTCACTGAGGTAGATTAAAGTAGATCAGATGAGCCAACAATATCCAGCAAAAAAGGTGTTTTCATACTTGTAGGATCGTTAAGTATGCTAAAGGCTAAGAGTCCAGTTGTGTTAAAACAAAGTAAGGGTCCAATAAGAAGACTAGTAGGTGACAGCTGAGTTGACAAGTACTATAGGACACAGAGAGCAGAAGAGGATCACGATGGACGACAGACTGGGTACGTAGGGCAACAGACGAGACGGAAAGGGGCATCCCCCCCACGGAAACAACGGTTAGGAAGCTGCGTTTTGGGGTTATTGGGTAGGCTTTGAATTGAGAGGATTGCTGGACAATGCATGCTTGTTTGTGGCGATGAGATACACATCATGGTACAGAATGAAGATAGAGAGGGAAGAGAGCAGGAAACATTAACATCATCACAGGAGCAATGATAAACAGTGATCAGGGAAAGGCGATTGTTGGGCGCCCAAATACTGGATCAGCAAAGAATCAGTTGTTCATCATATAGAGCTGGGAAGCGAGCCAGCAAATAAGTCTCATTCAACAGAGCAATCTGATTGGTCAAGGCTGGTCGTGATGGATTGGTGATACAAAGGGGAGGCGCATCTTCCAGACTTGGCACTTTAAGTTGCAAGTTAAAAGGAAATTGTTTGATCTTGGAAGCCAAAGGGATGAGAAGTTGCTATGAATGAATGGAGAATCATAACGCAAGATAAAAGCACGAAGGAATCATTCCGTTGCTCTTCGATACGGGTTGTAGCGGTTACAAAGTGGATAAACTTATGGAAAGGGTAAGAGAGGGAGGTTATCTGGGTAGTGAACGATTTATGCCTAATGGAACAGCCATCAGTGACCACAATTGTCTGCTCCTGCAGGCTAACCAAGACAACATGCCACAAGGAAGAACATAATCCTTGATGTAGGCTAAGGCTTGCCATTATGTTAGCAAAACGCTATGAAGATGCAATACCCCAATTATGACCAGAGACAGGGTGACACTAAAGGCTACCAAAATACACGTTAACTAAGGATTCAGCAAAAGTGACAAGCAAAAACGCTGAGGCAGAATTTATGGATCTGGCCCAAAGCAAAGGCAAGTGAAGAGGCCAGTTATCATCTCACCACAAGGGTTGCTGAGCAACGAAGACGGGCTTACCTATGCAACAGAGTATGCTCATGTATGGCGCGCGCAGAAGACCGAAAGGCAAACAAGTGGGGTAATGCCAATTTCAATCGCGAAGGGAGCTGTCGAGTTGAGCCTCTACATACGCTTGTAGTTCGTGCGTCGTGTCAACATTATTCAGGCGATGATTCTTCCAATATCTTCAGTAGACATTCATGGGAAGCCGGCACTATCACATAACAAGCTGGTTGGCATCTTAGCTAAAGGGATTGCAGATATAACGAAGGATACATTCCAAGACATGAGATTAGGCTCTAAGTCACTCACGAGGTGGCCTAGAGGAGTCGATGTATGCGTCGACCAGCACACAGAAACTATCACGCATTGTATTTAGGGAAAAGAAGAACACGAGTAAAGGCTAGCCTGCAAAAGATACAAGGGAAACTTTAGCATTGTGTATCAGCGGAGAAGAGAGCAGAATGGATTCTTATCGAAGTCAAGATGCAAAGGAGTGCTGAAGGAATCGTTTCAATAGATATGGAGTCAAGCTCATGCAAATTAGAGGTTTTCTATGGTTATCTCAGCTCTATCTATTGAGGTTCTCGGGATGACTTCCAAAGCTCACATGCTAGGCTCCATCATTTCCAATCTGTTCTGCATGACATTGAAGTGTTCAGGTGTGGGTACTTTAACTAAAGTGCAGCTAGGCATGATAGAGCACCAACCATCACAAGGCCATGGGAATAGTTCTCTTTTGAGCATGGCTGTTCTCAAATCTATAGCCTGCAACATAATGTACACGATTGGACCACATTCTCTTCAGACACTTAAGCTCTACGAGAACAATTGAAGGACGAAACCACACACTTAGCGAGGTGACATGAAAATCTCAATATTACATCTGTCAGGGTTCACTTAAGGAGGCTCTCCATTATCATTCTTTGCTATTTATGCTAATAGGATTAGACTCTCTTGTCAAGATCTTTTCAAGGTACTTCATCTGGAGATCACTGCAAAATATCTATCCTCACCCCAATGAGAGTGAAGATCTACGCCATTTCAATATCCGCTCTCTATATGCTGCAGGATGTCAATGCTATTGGGGCGATTTGTGGCCCCAATAACAATTACATGCGCACCTTAGTCATTCGGGACGTGTATATCTAGAGCACCATCGCCATAACAAATGTAGGAGTCAAGAGGATTGTGTGAAAACAGAAAGTCCTTCCTCACTCAAACCTTATGTTTTCACTCTATTGAGTCTTCTTTTCGGTACGACATTCTTGGAGCACATATTGTACGCTCTATCCCCATTCAATGAAGAATGAGTGGATGGTTGGTGCACATTTTTGTTCTTCAGCTTCCTTCAATTATGTTCGGGGATCAGAATTTTTAGGCATAAGAACTTGCTTTGCACTCTCAACCGGTCAACAAGACTCAGCCATACACTTTGCTTTTGAAGGGTTCAAATTCAAAACCATCAAGGGGCGTGAACAAGTCATATTGATTTGATTTTACTTTTTCATAGCATAAATCGATCATATAACTGAATAAGAAGAAAGATTTGAGATAAAGTTTGATTTGTTTCATGTGCATAGTTGTATTTACAGTCAAACACCAGAATTTTCTTTTTTTTTTTTTTTAAATTGAAGCCCTGCAAGTCTACAGCACAAATTATTTACTCATTGTAAGTTTTAAACTCATCAAATGAAATACTCTTTTGTTCTATTTCTTTTTCCTATTTGCTTTTGACATTGTAATTTGTAAGCACATCCATAAAGTTGTGCAGTTCACAGCCACAACATTAAGGATTAGGATTCTTATAAACTGCAAATAGATAACCATTGATAGAAAAAATTAAAAGAAAATATTCTAACAAATTTATAATATCTATATATTCATATTTTATTAAATTCTAAACTATTAGTTTTTTAATTAATAATTATAAAGACTATATTTTTTTTTCGGTAATCTATAAAGATTATATTTTATCTTCTAAAGTGCAGAAGAGTTAAATTCCAACATAACCACTGGTCTTTCCTTTTTGGTACAAACCACTTGTGTTTCTTTTTGCCGCAATACTTGACCAAATATAAGTATATTGCCGGTAATATTTTTTTTAGTGTTTCTATAATTATGCATGTTGTATATTCGGACTCTGAATCATACACGATACATTTATTAATTGGCGACTGCTTTGAAAATGTTACTTTGCGTATTGATAGCATCAAATTGTAATAAAATGATTCCACAGAGAAATATTACTTGCACATGTTTTTTTTTTGAAAGAAAACAAGGAAAATTCAACCTGTCGGTTTTTATTTCACATGTTTGTCACACTTTTATTTATAGCTAGAAATATCAGTAGTTAGTTTGAATTAAGGTTCAACTAGAACCCCATCAATTAATGTATTTACTCTTTAACCAGCTTCAGGCTTTATAAGGTCATACTGTGCTTATCTTGAGAATATTGCCAATTGCTCATGTTAACAGTTATGTTTCAACAGATAAATAATTACCTATTTTAGCAGAACTTGTTAAATAAGTTTTATTGTCATAAATGTGACATAAAATAAGCTCTATTATTTGTATAAGAATTTTGATACACATTTATACAAGAAATATAAGTGTTTGAATTTTTGATAATTCATTAAGATCAATATAGTTAAAAAATATTATAAATACAATTACTGTCAAAGTTTTCAACTATTGCAAGTGTTTGGTTACGTAAGTTTCAATTTTTATCCTATGAAAATAAACTTAAAATAATTTATATGAATTCTAAAGACAGTTTTATTAAACTCAATCAAATAATCATTATACATTTTTTATAAATGCTTATTATAATAGAAAACCCTAAATAAACTAAAATAAGTTAATGGTGGTGAAAGGGTTCTTTTGTGAATTGTGAAATGTGACACACAATTAGAGGTTCCCAAGGGCGGAATGAAGTCACCTAGCGCAACAACGAATGCACATGAGCCCGCTCATTTAAAAGTAGCACGATTCTTATTCTTACACATTATTTTTATACACCATTGTTACACTTGGTTATGGTTAATCATGTGCAAATTGATGATTAAATGTGTTTATCAAGGAATTAAACAGATTGATAATTGATTATCAATCTATATTTAATATATATATTTAATCACAAATTTTACACATAATTAATCGATATAAATATAATATGAGAATTTTTGTCTGCAAATAATGCAGTCATCTATCACAAAGACTAATTACTTATACATCTTTCTTGGTACATTCTCCCTTACACCTTTCAATAAAAAGAAAAAAGAGAGAGTATGGGAAGGTCTTAGAAATTTTCCAATAGAAAGTGAACTCCCTTCCTTTTTTCTTTTTTTTTTCTAAAAGAATGAGGTGTAAGGAAGAAATGTATAAAAAAAGATATATGAATATAAGATTACTCTTCTGCAAATGCCAGCGTAGGGTTGCAAAACTGGTACGTACCATAATTAGTATAGATTGGCAGTGAATCAGTGAAAGCAGAGGGGTTCAAGGCCCCAAACCTCCACCCTCCCCTGCTATAAGTTAGAAAAAAAAAAGGGAATAAGAAAAGAGAAAATCTGATGCAATTTAATAATTGATGTCAATATTTTAATTAGCAGGGGCAGCATCCAGAACCTTCCATTTGATATGAAAGTTGGAGCCATTAGAGTTCCTGTAATTGTAACCGATGATTTAGCATTCATTATTTGACGAAATTGAAGAAAATCACCTATGGGAAAAAATGACTGATAGTTTTTAAGTTTGACGACTAGCACGTCTTTCAAATTGTATCATTGTAATTGTAAAATAAAAAGTCAAGTCAATGTAAAATAATCTTTCATTTCATAGAAGTGATGATACTAGGGTTGTAAAACTTATCCTACTAGGATAAATTCTCTAAGATGCTTGGCAGTAAGCATACAAAAAACACAGGATTATGCGCTCCCGCTATGTTTTTTTTGTTCGGGAGTCACTTGTTGAAAGCACTAACCCAGAGAGCCTGTTAACCTCGTACAGCAATCCAGCCGAGAACAGGAAACTGCATTTATGCAACAATCATTAAAAGTTGATTAAAAAAAATAGGTTCATATGATGACAAATTAATATCAATTGATACATTTAATGGTTTTTAAATAATGAAGGATCCACAATTAACCATTATCTTGCTATGGATATGATTTCATGTCTAAATGCCAGACGATGACATTAATACTTTCCTACACTTGGCCATTTTAAATTTATTCTTTACAAGGCTCCTTTACATTCCCATATTATACAGCAATTGAAATTTCTCAGATGGAAACATCTTGTTGATTGTTATCAATACACAAATTCAAAATTAGGCTGGTAACCAATTTTGACTACACTATTTAAGCCACAAAGGCTTTAGATTATCCATTTACCTTAAGAGCACCTGATTACATGTTGTAAGTTATTTTCTTCTTCTACAAAGTAATATTGATTAGATCAAAGCAGTAATAATCCTAAAATCCAATGTATACCATACAAAAGATTATCAAGGCTAAGGGATGACAACCTACAATCCTTTAGTTTACTCTGTGAGGGATGGCTAGACATGAATGCTAGAATCTATAAGAACAAGTTAAAAAATGATAATCAAGCCATAAATTGTATTTCTCAATATATCAAATATCATATACTACTATTTCAATTACAAGCTGACTGTAATTGCTCCAAAGCCTGTTTTCTTCTTTTTCCCACCTACCTCTCCCTCTCTCTCTTTTCTTCTAAATGCTACAGATACTACAATTTTTGGTAAATTAATTGTCTTGAGTCATTCATAAGGGGGAAGGAGGGGAAGCATACCATGTAGTGATGCAAACTCGATGGACAGTGCTTGCAGCAATCAGAGCAACTGCTTCAGCTATTATGACTGCAAAATAAAAAATACACTTGCTCAATTTAAAACACAAAACTGGAAGCTCAGGCATATAAGAATTATATACAGTAACACTAAAAGGAAGTAAATAGTTAAATGCCTCATCATATGTCATGCAATTCTCAATTACAAAAGCATACGTGTTCTTCAAGTGTCACAAGTCTTCATAAATACAGTGACCTAGACAATAAAATTCACATCTATCTTCATGTGTTAGAATTGTTATTGTCAAATGTATAATATGAATGAAAACAGACAATTTGCCATTAACAACCAACTGTAGATAGATTGAAAAAGAGAATGACACTAAGGGGATACAAAAATTTACTAAGAAAATAAAGATACCTACCATATTAAAAATGAAAACGGGGTCACCACCAATTAACAGCTTAATTCTAAGTATGGAAAAAAAAATCTAGTAATTATACAGTTGCTTCTGTTTCGACATTAGTACTCATTCAATTAATCTTGTCAAAACAGATATTATAAAATTTATAGAACTAATTATGTGATTTAATAGTAATCTATTTGTTTATTGAAGAGGTCTAGAGAAAAGGATATCACCAATTTTAGGATAAGGTAATCATTTTTTATGAAACTCTGCTCTTCTTTTTATTTTCATTCTTTGAGAAAAATTTAATATGTCATTTTGCCTCTCTAAAAAAACCTGAAGAAATAGATTTCCTTTGTAACTTGCTGCATAATCTGCCATGGCTTTTATAAATATTGCATAATAACATAGTCTGCATAAGTAAAACTATGTCATGCAGAAGGTGCTCCACACAATAACAAGCTTTGACTTCTTTAAACAATGAGAGAGCAAACTTACTGCAGCAGTTAGACACAGGAAAACATATTCAAATGAATTATAAAAGCAGACCCACTGCGGGTAGTAGAATGTCCAGGTGGGAACTTACGGGATTCATATACATATGACAGTACACTAACAAATACGAGCCTTAAATAGTATGTGGTAAAATTTAATGCCACAAGAAAACTGTGAAATATTACCATTAATGTTCATTCTGTTATACTTAATGTTAAATTCCATTAACATAATATAAAATGATACTGTTTGTTGTCATCAACATTCATAATCAACATGCACTTACCAGAGCCCCAACCAGTTCTAATGCCAATTGTTTCCTGAAAATTGCCAATGAACTGCATGGACAGAAATAAAGCAATTGTAAATACCATATTTTAGCTTCTTGAAGATTTATACACAGCAGAAGAAAATTAGAAAGCAGACCATAAGGATAAAAGTAATCATTCATATATATCTTGTTAACAAAGGCCACCTCAGTCCACCCAGTACTTGTATCAACAAAAGATTCTTTGTTTCCCTAAAAATAGAAGGATTATGTCAATGGAGTGACGAGGGAAGCAAACTATGTGACATCAGCCTATGCAGTGACGCAAAAAATGATTAGTATAGAAACACATATAAATAATAATATATAACAAAATAACCAAACAAACAATAGTACCAAAAGAGCTGTAATGAAAAAGAAATAAAAGAGGTTTTCATTTCTGATGACATAACAAATGTTTTCCCTTCTAATTTTATGAAATTTATCAATCAGGAAACAATAATATCATCAGCATATCATAAGCAAAACTTCAAGGTCGAGTAAATGCTCATGTATGTGATTGTGATTCATGAGAAAGAATTGAAGGGGAAGATTCCGAACTCACAATTAGGAGCACAAGAAATAGGAGAGAGCTGATGAAGCCTCCAACTATAGTAAATAATTCCGATGATGCTAACTTCCCACGGTACATTTCTTGAAGCGAGAGAATGACGGTGAATAGAAGAAAGGAATACAGCATGGAACCCCCAGACCCCACCATGGACTTCACTCTGCAAATTCAGCAGCGACAAACACAGAAACAATCGTGAGCAACGGCAAAAAATCACTTTCAGTCTTGAGTGAGTTAAAAAACAGAAAGCGTGCACAAGTACATGAAATTTTGTATACGAAAACAACGGAGTACTCTTGCCATCAATCCAAGCAGTCACAAATCTCTAGCCTCTAAAACTATAATCCAATGGTTTTATCTATCTCCTAAAATTTTTAAGTCAAGATAATAAACGGATAATTGATGACATGGAATTTGAAATTTTTTTAAAGCTAAAATCTTTTCAGGCCTACATTTTAAGATGCAAAACAAGAACATAACGTAAATCAAGGTTAATAAGTTTCACGCTTGCACCAAATTTTGAAGCCACTCCAACCGTCCAGAAAAGACATTGGTATAATTAC
Organism: Castanospermum australe; assembly: GCA_019955255.1. NCBI lineage: Eukaryota > Viridiplantae > Streptophyta > Magnoliopsida > Fabales > Fabaceae > Castanospermum > Castanospermum australe. Next base: position 22,896 of record NSJW01000885.1, on the reverse strand, counting down.
CGCTATTCATTTGATCTCGTAAAGAGAAAGCGTAAATGCCAGATTTCACTTGCATGCAGATGAAGCGGTGGAAATGTGAGAAAAAGAAAAATGAAAATGTCAAATCAAAGCTCAATGGATCCAATAAAGCTATTAGTACATTGCTCTTAACTGAAAAATAACCGATAAAACCCCCTAATTCCATGTAATGTCAGCCAGGTTTTAACTAACTCGAACTGCAATTTACAGGTTAAGTAGAACACACAAGTATCGAGGAATTTAAGATTGAATCATTTTGATTCCTTTTCAGTCTTGAATTTTCTAGGGAAACAAACGGAGAATGAGATTTCGATGAACTGAAACTGATGTAAGAGAAAGAGCATACCGCATCTCAGATCTCCTGCAACAAGCGGTCGTCGCTTTTACGCGCCCATGAGACATTAAGTTGAACACAGGAGGGCAATTTGGACATTAAAAAAATAATCTGAGCACCAATAGGCGGAAATCGAGCAAAGGGAAAAACGACGTCCTTTTAAACAAGGTGTTTCACTGCAATTGGATGGTCCGCGCAGGGACTCTGGCGTTTATCAAGCTGTTGGGAGTTCCCACTCTCAGAGAGCTTAGTTTGTTTTGGTTAGGAGTGTTCGTGAATTAAATTGATTTAAATTAAAAAAATTGAATCAAAAAATTAAAAATAGAATAAAATTAAAATTAATTAAATTTGTTTAATTCTCTTTCTATTTACACTAATTAGTTTGGTTTGATTTTTTATTTTTATTTACAAAATTAAATCAAATCAAATCAAATTAAATTTATATAATTATACATATATTTTTTAATGATTACATACTTATATATGATTAGATTTTAATTTATTATTATTTTTATAAAAATATTTAGATTAATTTGTTATTTATATATATTTAATTATATTTTTATTAATATTTTTAAACTAATTTATTGTTAATTGAGTTATGAAAAAAAAAAGTCAAGTTAAATTTGATTTTTTTAAAAAATACTTAGCACAAAATCTATTAGTCCAAACTAAAATAAACTAATTAAAAATGATTTAGTTCGATTTAATTTTTTAATTAAAACAAAATTAAATATAAAAAATCAAACTAAATCGATTGATTTGATTCGAATGATTTATTTTTTTTAAAATTGAACCAAACTAAACTATAAACACTCTTAGTTTTGATATTTTAGGCCCGTTGTCTGCCAATAACAAAAGACCTAAAAAAACAAAATAAAAAATTACAACATTTTCCTTTTTCTTTTAGTGAACCATTGTCACTTTTATGATTGATTCAAGTTATACTCTCTTCTTCTTTTTAGGTAGACAAATACATATTTTAGAAGTCACCAAATAGCCAAACATTACAATAAATAAAATCCTGACAAGAAAATGGTAAATGCTTAGCTAGAGTTTGTGATAATCAAGCTTGCTGACAAAGAACTGCATTTTTTTTCTTCCCAAGACATTGTTGCATAAAACTATATTTGAAAGCTTACAATGAATTTACGGTTGCCCGAAAAAGTACAATAAGGAAAAAAAGAAAGAATAAACATCGTTTTCAATTCTTCTAAAATATCAGTGTCATTATTTTAATTTTATAAAAAATTTTAAAGTTAATTTTGTTCTTGAATCATGAAAAGTAACATCGTTTTGATTCTTAAAAAATACTGATATCAATTTAGTTTCTTAATTATTAAAAAATATTATCATTTTAGTCATTCAATAATATAAATTTAATATTAATTTAATTTCTCAATCATAAAAATTATATTAATTTTGTCCTTATATATATAAAAAAGACAATTTTAGATGTTATTTTTATAATTTAAAAATTAAATTAATATTAAAATTATTTACAAAACTAAAGTAATGATATTTATATTTTTCGAAGACTAAAAAAAGTAGTTTACTCGAAAAAAGAAGTCTCGCAAACAATGATAAACTTCCAGAAACGCCAACGAACTGCTCTAAGATCAACAATTTACTGCTTTTTGAAAATGTCTGTAAACAAACAGCATCTTGCCATTATAACGTGTACAAACCCATTGGCAAACCGTATCTTCACAATGGAAGCCAATGTAAGAAACTGGTAGTATCTACTATATCTAAGTGCTGTAACCTCAATGTACAATCTGTACAGTAATTACACAAGCCCAGTCGTCATGGGAGGAAAACGCAAATCTGTTGTTCACTTTTGCAAGCTTTTATAGGGCTTTTTGATCAAGCCTCTCATTCCAATTTAGGCAGCGAATCAAGCTATGGAACCAATCACCTGTTTGGTCAAACTTGTTAACAGTTGGAAGCGGATGCTGACTCATAGATATTCGGACAGAATCTCCTCTGGAGAGTTGCTGCCTTCTCTTCCCATCAAATGAAACCCAGGCGTTGTTTCTTGCATCTTCTGGAATCTGTTATCAATAGACCCTATGTAACTCACTTCGTAATTTACTAAACCATGAATTATTAATCACTAATTAACCCCAAATCGCAAATCACACCAAAGAAATGAGTCCCAAAATCCAGTGATTATAATTATCCTATGTGTTCTTATATCATTATTCACCGTGTAGCTTTTTCAAACACACATGCCTGGGAGAAAACTTAGCATAGCTCAAGAAGCAAAACATCTTTTGGCACAGAAGATGCTTCATAAGGCAATGGAACAATAACATGCAATTCTGGCAACAAGAGCATCCAATATGATACTTTTACAACAGAGAGAACGATTAACTTCACCTTTAATTCAAGTTGAGCAGAATCTGGAAGTACAACTGGTCTAAATGAGAGTGAATGTGGACAGATTGGGGTAAACAGCATGCAGGGAACATTTGGATGGACCTGCAGTTTTCTTTGATAATTAGAAAAAAACATGAAGGAAAGAAATGATGAATTAAAATTTAAAGCAACATTGATTTCATACTGATATTATACAAATACCATGCCATTAGAAGATGTACAGGTATTAGAATTTAAGAAGTTATGTTACAGGAAATCATACAAAATGACACCTATGAGGTTTCTATGCTAATTCAAACTTTGAATGGCAATGTATCCACCACCTGCAAGTGGAACAACAATTGTTTACTTTATGACATTTGCGGAGTAACTTAACTCTTTCTAGAAATGTTATTTATTTCACATTTCACATATGATAGAAGCTGAAGTACAATAGAAGCATCACAATGATTTTTATTCACTGATGATTTGGCGCCTCTCTTGGGGGAAGGAAGGAATGAGGAGAGAACTCTAATTCAGCAAGTATTTATTTCACAAAAAGGGAAAAAGGAAAGAGAAAAAAAAAAAAATATATATATATATATATGTGTGTGTGTGTGTGTGTGTGTGTGTTCAGGTACTGCAACTCATTCAGCATTGTCCACTGACATTTGTAAAGTAGTTCGAAAAAGATAAGAGGATACAACTTAAACAATATCGCTAGTTTCAGCCTTCTCAGAACATAATAAAGAATCTCATCCAGTTATCTAGAGCTGCCACCTATAGTGCAAAGCCATAAGAGTAGGAAGACACCTCAACACAATGTTCAACATCTACCTCTCTGTGCAGAAAGAGAAGGCAAAGGGACCATAGGGAAACCAATAATGGCTGCAGATTATAATCATTGTTTATCAAAGGCAAGGATATCAAGTAAATGAATCTAATTAGTTCCATAATGAATAAAGCTCTAGCACAAGCTTACCATGGAACCGCCAGCAGATGTAGAATAGGCAGTACTTCCTGTAGGGGTCGCCACAATTACTCCATCACCTTGTACCTGAAAGACATGACACACTGTCATATAGAAAGCATGACACTGCTTCATAAAAGTGTTTATAGAGATATGAAATTTAGCATACCGATAGTTCTCATCACAAAATATAAAATATGCATTGACATTTAGAGCACATACAAAAAATTAAAAAAAAAAAAAAAAACTCACCTTGGTTATAAGGCGATCATGTTCATAACATTCAATCTTCGAAAGGTATGGATTAGAACCCCGATCAACAACCACCTCATTGAGGATGTCGAATACTTTCCCTGGCATAGCTTTACCCGTACGAAAAATTTCACATCGGAGACGCATTCTGAGGGTAATGTATACACCATCTCGTGTATTATTTCCATGGATGACTTGTCGTAAGTCCTGCACGTAGTCTTCAAACTACATACAGTAAACAGAATAGAAGTCAGACAAATGACCAAGGAGCTACCTATATTACTTTATGGTAAAATAAATTATGGATTTGAAAAGCTTACGCTGTGAGAAGTCAGAAAACCAAGGGAGCCAAGGTTAAATGACACAACAGGAGGAACAGCACCTCTGAATAAATTTGAAGCGTGCAGTATAACACCATCTCCCCCCAAGCATGCCACAAAATCTACTTTCTCATGTAGATCACTGAATCAAAGGCATTTGATATGTTAAGAAACCATTAAATGAAGCTTTATAAGGAAAAAAAAAAAAAACTGTGAAGTTATTCCACATAAATTCACAAACTCCAGTACCTAGTATCTTGACTATAGAAGGTCTGAACAAATCCAAACCCTGGAATTCTAGCAAATATATCATGGACATCAGGTTCCACAAGAACATTCATTTTCTCTTGGTAATATAGAAAAGAAGCAACCTGCAAATTAGACACAGAAACTGTACTGAGAATGGATTTACTCAAATTAATTACAAAAATGAATAAATATGTATAATTTCCAATATGAACAAAAAAATGACTAAATGCTCTTGCAATAACATTCAAAGTTCAGAACTACCTTCCCCAGTTCTGATGTTCCCCAACAGATATGATTCCTAAACTCCACTCCTTCATTAAACAAGGAAAGAGACTTCAACTCTTTGTCTGTGGCGCAAAAAATTTCTGTAAACTATGCTTCATAGTTTCGGCCTACAATCCCATAAATGTTGTGAATTCAACTTTTACTTAATCAACACTTGTTTTTCTCTCCAATTTTCTTATTAGGCAAATACTTAGAAATTTAACACATTAAAGGGTCAGACAAAATGCTATAGCTTCTGATTAAAGTTGTGAATTCAACTTTTACTATCAATGCTTGACATATGATGCTAAATCTTTTGCAAATAAATTGCTCCTACGCATCAAATTCAGAAACCATGATGTCTAGATCACTGAAATACCAAAGATGACCATTTATTTGAACGGCTTGCATGCTTCTTGGAGTCTAAAAAATCATTACCTCTTTAGCTTCTTCTATCAGTTCTTCCCCCAGCTTTTTCAACAATAACACAGTCTTAGGCGTAGATTTCCACATAAGCATCTGTTGCTGGGTGCTTGGGTGAGTGAAGGCCAACGAAGATTCAGTCACCTTTTCTCTAGTACAAGAAAATCCATCTGTTCGTACTAGGAACATCTCCGCTTTCTTTCTTGACTGTACCCTTACAACTCCTGTTGAAGATGCACACATATCTCCTTCAATAAGTCCCAAGTCTTCATCACGTAAGGCTAACCCAGCCTTACCCACACCATCTCCAACCCTTTGAGAGTTAGTTGTGACATTATCAAAGTCATCGTTCACAACAGTAGAGACATTATCATTAGTCATGTAATTCATTCTTCCTTCACTTAATCCATTTGCTGTTTTCCTAACAGAACCAGAAGTACTCCCATTCACTATCTTCCAATTGCCACCAACTGTAACATGGGGCTCTCCAGATGGACAATCCACATGAGCTGACCCATTGGAATTTTCTGGACCCACAATTTTAGGTGCAGGATTATCACCACTGCTGACAATCACAACCCCCTGCAGTCTTCCAGTATGCATGTTCCTTGAATCTGGTAAGGATTCTAACCTTTTAATCTGATAATTGGCATAAGAGGGTGGTGATATCTTCCTACTTCCCAAAAATCTCGACATCTCTTTTCTAGAAAATATATCACAAGGAGGAACCTGAGCTTTTAAAGGGTTAGTTTTGCTGGGGAAACGTGGAAAAGATCCTGCTTCATTAGCAGCAGTGGCTTCTGACAATTTCCTATTATCAGGAGTAATTCCACTTAAGGCCCCATTACATTGTGTTTTTTCATTATTCTTCTTTGGAAAGGTACTTCTGTCAAATGTTCCAACAGAACTATGTGTTGCACCCAAACTCTCTTGCAATGAAATAATATCCTTTTCCAGGGAGGATTTCTCTGCAGTCATAGAAGTGCCCTGCAGTTTCCCAGATCCATTTGTATAACGTGATAACTTGTCATTGGAAGTAACTGCTGGATCAGAAAGAAACTGTGATGGAGAGCGAGTCATATACTGCCTCCATCGGGAGACCATGGCTGATGTTCTCCAAACTCCTTCCTTGCTGTGAAGATAGATAGGTCTTTTGCTGCAATCTGAAACATAAGATGCAAACCTCACAACCTGTTCCATCGTAGGTGCAGTCCTAACTTCAACAGGGATTTTGACCAAATCAATTCTTCCAGATGAAATAGCATCATGCAGAGCTGCTTGATAGAAGTCATCTCTTACAGTCTCTGCTCTTAGATCTATAATAGTTTTATATCCTTTATCCAGTAACCACTTTAGGCCTTCTTCTGTTACCTGACCACCTGTCCAAAAAGCTGCCTCGGAGTATTTGGATTCTGTGTCCCCTTTAGAAGTGGATAAATACACAGGACTCCAGTTTGCAAATAGTGTATGACAAGGATAACCCTCCTCACGAGGAAAACCAGAATCATAACAGGCATTCTTCAGTCTCTGAAGCTTCCTCCATACATTTAAGCTTCGATCATCATCAGGTACTAAATACATCTCAAGAGCAACATGCAAGCTCTCAGAACACCTTTTCATTTCACTCCTAAAAATGGCAAGTGGGGGGAGCTTATCCTCCATTGTACTAACCTCTGCAACACGGAAGTGATTCATAATTGAGGATCTTCCAGAAAGAACATCCTCCCTGCCTTTGTTCACAAGGGACACCATGCATCCAAGGACAGAAACTATTTTATCTTCTAGTTGAGGTTTCTCATCTGATGGAACCTCATATGAGACACTACATTCACCAGTCAATGGGTTACATAACGCATCCATTAATGCAGAATGAAGCCTTTCCGAATTCCTAAAGATCCTACAATATGCCTCGACTTCAGCAATATCACCTGGAACTGGACCCAGATCATGGGATTGGAAGGAATTCAAGCTCTAAAAAGGAAAGTATCAGAAACAAATTTGAAAAATAATGTTAGCCCATGACATGAAAATTTTCCTGGATTTAATTCATTAACGCATTTAGACCACAAAAAATATGAAAAAGAAGAAGACAAAGAGACCAACAACAGTTATTTGTCCATAAAATTAATAAAATAAATTAGATATTCTAGGTTTAAGATTTACTCAGCAAACAGTAACTAAGAAAATGAAGCAAATGGTTCATCAATGGCATGCATCAGGATTGGCCAAGTGCATAATCTGAAAAGAAGGAATTAAAAGAATGACAAAGGCAACCGAAATGCACAGAGATGAATCATTTTAGGAGGAACTTATCACATATGATTTAGGCTTGCGCAATATTCAGAGAGAAGGACAAATGATTTGCTTATGTGCGTGATTGCTTAAGAAACCGTAAAATTTGACGGAGGAGTTCCCCAACAGCAAGTCTTGAGAATTTTTTTTTTTTTTTTAAAGCGGGAAATCTGCAGCATTGTATGAACAAGAACAAGAAACCACATTACAATAACATGATAACATGAGCACGAATAATTTTCAATCATTTTGAGGCAAACAGTTGCGCATGCTCAAAACTAATTCGTGTTACCAAGACACTAAGTAAGTGATCAACATCATGACACTCTGTTATTACATTTGAACCAATCTTGAGTAAAATGAGGCCCATGCTTAAAATTTCTTACCCCCGTGAATTGTGATTTTCCAGAACTACATTTCAAAACATGATCACAAAAGAATCAGCGAAAGATTTCTTAACTAATATCAAAATAGCCCTGGAAACGAAAAAACAAATATTTGAATTCTGAATAACTGGAAACAGCAAACGCTCCAGCTCCTCAAACAGTGTGTGGTGGAAGAAACTAAAAAGCATGCAACTTCAAATTAACAGAAAATCAACTCAACAAAGAAAAGAAGAAGAAGTTAGCTAAAAGAATAGATACCCGAGAGTCCAATCCGAAATTGAGGGAAAATGACTTGGAAAGCTCGGCGCTGATGACGAACTTGAGCTGTCTCCGGAGCCTCCCCTTCCTCTGGAACTCGAAGCCGAGCCCCAATCCGAAGCCGAAGACTCTGCCATTGGCGAAGGACGAAGGAGGCTTGAAGAAGCAGAGGTACGACGGCGAGAGAGCTCCGGTGAACGGCGGCTTCAGGTCGACGGAGAATGCCATGTGGCACATGTAGAGACATGCTACCATGAGATTTTACGAACGATCTCCGAATAGAAACTTTTTTATTTTTTATTTTTATTTTTCTTTTGGAATTATTATTGGAATATTGTTGTTTGGATGCCGAGAAAAGAAAATATGTTGTGGCTGGAACATGGCGTGGCGGGGGATATTGGAATTTGGATTTTGCCGCAAAAAAATGTAATTTTAGTGGTGGAGGCGCAACGTGATCATGTTGTCCGTTTTTATCCAAGTCATTGCCGTTATGCTCCTTCTTGATGTGATGCCTATGGATTCTTATTTATCTTTCTCATTATCCACTTATTTATTTATTTTTTCTGATATGATTGGAGCAAAGAAACTGTTTTGTTTTGTTCAAGAGTCTAGAAAATTATTTGATTTTGAATCTTATACGTATCTGGTCGCTTTTCAAAATGTAGGAAATTATTATTATTTTTTAAGAAAAGGCCACTTTTGTTTTATTTTCTTGAAATCAAGGTAGTATTTTAGTTTTAAAAAAAAATAGTGGGAAGTAATATCACTTCACTTCCCCAGGGAAACAAACAGCTTTTGTCATTTTCTTCCTTATCTCTCTCTTTTTTGTTTTTTGTTTTTTATTTTCTGTTACTATGGTGTGAAACAAAAATTGTGTGTGTTTTATTACCAAAAAAAACAAAAATTGTGTGTGTTTGGTGCTGGAAAATATGATTTAATATTTAAAACAGTAAACAAAAGTTTTTTTTGGAATTAATTGTTACATCTCTTAAAGGAAGCCAAATGACTTCAAAGAATAAAAAATTATTAGAGTATGACTCGATTATGATTGAAAATAAAATAATAGTTGAATGAATTAATTTTATTTGTTTAAAATTTATCATATATTTCAAATGAAAATTAACTCGCTTGATCAGTTTTTTACTTATAATAATTATATGACTTAAATTTAAATTTTAAGATTCTCTGTTGATAAAGTGATCTGTAAATTTTTACTAATATTTGTGATTTGTCCTAATATTGAAATAAAAAAGCTCCCCTTGTCTTAAACTTTTTCACAAAAAAATAATTATCATATACAAAAAATTACTTTATTTGCATATTGAAAAATAATGTAAAATAGATTATATATTATTTTTATTGATTTTTAAATAATAAGATCGATTTAAGAGGAAAAAAAACACTAAAAGATAGAAGATATGTGCATATATTTGCATTTAGCAAGTAGTGTGGAGTATAGATTAATAACCTACAATATATTTGTATGCAAATATAATTGCATTTGCAGACAACCTATCTGCATCGCAACTCTTCTAATATGGCTGTGGAAGATACATCATTCCAATAATGAAAAAGCGTCGTAACTCTTCTAATGTAGTGTTGATGGATCAATTATACATACCAATAATCAGAAAGCTTCCTGTGGAGGGGTATTGCGGGATTCTTCTAGCTGCTTCTTGTTAGGTTTCGCTTATAATGTGAATGTGAGATCTTACACAGTCACAGTTGTGGAGCTTCAGGGAATAATTCTGTGGGGTTTAAAGATAGCTTGGAATATGAATCTGCAAAAGAGAATTTATTGAAATTACTCTAAAGTAGTGGTGAATATTATTATGCAAGGTTGTTCTATTGATCATCTAATTTTTTTAAAATTGTAACAATATATAGTGTTGAAAATCAAGTGTGAGTGGAAGTCTCACCCTGTTCCATGTTAAATTTCTCCGATCTCATTATATTGGGCTCCCCCTTGCCTTTAACAAGTGGTATTAGAGCCGATGATTCAACTGAGTCAAGTATCTCGCTACGGTAGTATAAGCCCATGTTAATAAGTTCAGGTTTGTGAACTTAATGTAGCACTGTATACTCAAGGTGCTTTCCCTCAAGAAAGAACATGACAACTCACACTTGACGAAAAAAATGTTAGAATTTAAATATGAGTAAAAGTTCTACATAGAATGAAAATGGAATAAGTAAACACCATATATATAAAAAAACCTATAAATTTTCTCGCTCAAGTCCATTACATGTTGGATCTCTCCAATCCCATTGTGTCGGGCTCTCCCGTTGATACTTTGATGTTTTCAACTCTTTTTTTTTTTCGGTGAAGCAACCTCTTTTTAGTTATTACTGCATTTCTATATTTATTTCATAGACCAACATCTATCATTACCATTTCAAGACACAAATCTAATGGACGATAAATTTTGTTTACTCTTCATTGTTTTGTGAACCAATGATTGAGAAATTGAAAGACCAGCTGCATGTGTGTCGCGAAAAGGAGTAATTTTGGGTAGCAGCTAGCAAACCATCTTCCCCTAAAAACTCAGAAATAGCAAATATTTCTTTATCTTACAAAAAGTGTTCACTTCTGTATCGCCTTCTATAATGATAATATACTAAATCCTACTTTCTATTTACAATCTTTTTCTTTTGTGTTAGAAAATTTATTTAAAATAAATTTTGTTGAAATATCTGAAGTATATTTATTTGCCATTTTTATTTACCTCCACTGCTACCTTTAACGTGATGATGATACCAGTCAGTCGGTAAGCAATTTTGGGACTCCAGAATAACTGGCACTTGTTGAAGAAATTCTCAAAGTCAGTAAAAGAAGCAAGAAAAAGCTGCCATAAATCAATAGTGAATAAGACTGAAATTCTGGGTGAAAGGCCATTAAATGGCACCCAGAATGGACGAGATTTCAAATTACATAAAAACAATCATAAGGTTGCTCATGTGCTTGTGGCAGGAAACAGGAATTCGTACAATCTGATATGTAATCGAAACCAAATTTGTGAAGCCTTTCGTGCCTTTTCATTGTAAAAAAGTATGGAGAAATATTAAAGTATTTTCAGAGTATTACATTTAATGGTTGAAATTTAAATTAAATTTTATTATTTAATATTTTTTCATTCAATCCAACCACCTGAATAATTATGCTCTTTAGGTTTACAATTTTAGTAGATTAAGTATAGTACTCTTAAAATACACAAGAACTTCTCAAAAGCATGCCAACAGTAATTGCTCATTCACACAACTTGGCGCATGGTAACCCACCAAAGGCGTGCGTGATTCAATAACCACTTTCTTTTTTCTCCTTGGCTGATTCTTCTATTAGTTACAATTTACAAGTATTGATTAGAACACCCCTGCCATTTTTTTATACTTTTCAAGCCTAATTCTAGCGAATTAAGGGTGCTGCTTAACAAAACCAAACTCATAACGTGCTTAAACTAGTAGGTACAACAAATATAATCGATATTGGGCATCCTATTTCTGACCTGCTGCTTCCTTTTCCTCCATTAGCTGAACTTAGCAAGGTTGATTTAATTGTTATCATACGCTAATCATGAAGGACAAGATATGATTCTCGTGCATTAGCTTTTCAGCTCAGATATACCATCAAACCATCAAACCATCAAATTAGGAAATGCTTGGCTAAATTCTTCCTTTGAGGGGCTGTCCTGCTATTTCAATGCATGCTACTACGAGTGCGAACTCTATCTATAAGCATTTGCCTTCCTGACAAATCTTCTTCATAACCAACAACCTGCATTAGAAACATACAAAACAATATCAGGATCATTAATAGAAAAGTGAAACGACATTCACCCTGGATGCTATGATTTTGTCATTAGTCAACAGTCTATCCAGAGGGCAACTAATTCTTGATCCAGTAACAGATAGATATCTGACAATAAATGTTTCACAAAACAGAAGATACAATAAAAACATAAGTACTTAGACAACTTAAAAAGCAATAGGAGTTGCAGATGACTGAGATAAAACCTGAGATTCTGTTTGCGTTTCACTAAAACCATCATATATTCCTGCTCTTCCATCTCGAGAAGCCTCACCATTATCGTCTGTTCTGCCACTTCTAAAAAAATATAAGATCAATACTGAAATTTTTTTTAGAAAAAGGTGAAAAATGATATGCATGATACTGCTGGTACACAGTTTCAGGATGGCATTAGCTTGGAATGGATAACAGTTTATATGACTCATTGATCAAGTTGAATATCCATCTGGTAGACACGTGAATTTTGGCACTGAAGCTGAAAAGAAATTAGGAAAAATTTTAAAAAGCCCTCTTAAACTTTACTCCATTGACAGTTTGCCCCCTAAGGTTTTGATTGATGCAATTTACTCCCATAATCTATCATAATGTGCAAATCTAGACTTCTGATCAATAGCAATTTACTCCCATTAACTTTTACATTCTATTGTCAATTTAATAGCACTATGACAGAAAGGGGTAGATTGCACACACAGATCATGGGATAAATTGCACATGGAGGAAATTTTAAAGCGTTTTTTTTTTTTTCAAAATTTACTAAAAATTAAAATGGAAAGTTTTGTGTTGGGCTGGTGAGTGATCAGTCAAGTCAGATTAACTTTAATGAGTCCATGTTCAACATATCTCATCTTCTAAGATCGCCGGTTAATGGAACTTCAGCAGAAACCTTGCCAGAATGATGTGCGATAGTTGAGGATTGCTGGAATTGAGGCACAGCAAGGAACGGAACTGTCGGAATTGAAGCACGCAGCGGAAGTTTCCACTCAGCAGTGAGCACAGCGGGTTATGGTTTGTCAGAAGACAGGTCGAAACCACTATAATACCAACTTGAAATTCGATATTATGCTAAATTGTGTGCCTAAACCAGCCCACAGAAGAGTATATTTATAGTAGTGAGGTATTAATTACAGAAATAATTACATGAGTAATTATCTCCTAAAATTGCTCCTTAGTTAGAGTACTAATTGATTTTATGCGTATACACTAATTACAAAGATATTTCTAACAGAAATAATGACAACAGAATGTTAATTGTTAAATAGGGAACTATAGAGAGCTTACCTGTTTAACCAGTGTTTAGATAATCCAAAGACAGTATGAGGATTTGAATGGTCTTCTCCAAGGACAGAACAATCAGAAGAGTAAATCTATTCTACCATCAAGGATTACTACTTATAAAATATAAAAAATTATAAAATGAAACATAACCACAATGAAATTATAAACGAAAATGATCACAAAGGATACACTTCTCTCGCACTCTGTCCTGCCTGGGGACCTCTGATCATGCATCTTTTAGTGAAGAATAAAAGGAGTGAGTTAACCAGGAAAATTCAGAGATAATGGACCAAAACATAAATATTTAAATAATCTATATACCAACATACCATTAAAAATAAAATCAGCATTTTTACCTTGCTTGTCTGCTCTAACAAATCCTCAATAGCAGCAGCGACATCAGGAACAGCAAGAGAAACTTCACCAGCATCTTTAAGCTTATTGTCTTCAGAAGAATTCATGTCATAGATATGGATACCTAAATCTACTGCAGAAGGCACTTTATCATATAGGCCAGGCTCTTCCACAAGCCTTGCCTTTTTGCTGTAAACACTAGATATTTTAGCATCAGTCTCATGATTGTCAACTCCACTACCTACATTTTTGTTTGGTGTGTTTCTCAAATTTTGTGATTGACTTGGGAATTGGGAGGGCAGGTCTCCACTTATCATTCGAACAGCCTGGGTAGGAAATTGACTCACGGTGCAAATTCCTGCCTCTTGGTCTTGAGCAGTGACTTCTTTTGGTAAAAATTGATCAATGGCAACTACTCCATTCTGAAAAATATTGCATATTGCATATTGCATAAGGACCTTTTTATCCTCCCAGTCAAAAGGCTGTAAACTTAGAAGATGCATGTAGACATGAATGCATAACAAGATGTTTATGCACAAGCATACATAGAAGCTCTCACTGCCCCTCGCACAGCCACTATAAATATAATTACCTGTTTGACACATTCAAATATCCATTGAGATGTAACTGATCGGATACCCCACTTACAAGCAGCCTCGTACTTGGGCCCATTGGTGAATTTACACAACAAATGGGTGACTTTCTTTGTCAACTTCTCCACAAATTTAGCTCCTAGAACAAAACACAAGTTCCTAAGTAGAATTCTATCTTGCTCCTCATATTGTGAAACACAAAACCGGAAGCTTTCAAACCCAGGCAAGGGAACATGGCAGGGAAGTGGAGAATAAAGAATGTGACCATCAACATCAAGTAAGGAGCCAGCCTTCAACAAAAACATCATAATCACAGTATTAGTGTGTAAACAAACAACATAAATTCTCAAAGAATTCAGTTCACAACAGAAATGAAATCACCATGATTACATTAATGATTTACCATTATCAGTCATTAATTAAAACAATTCGTTGACCTTCTCCTAAAAGATCAGTCTTATGGGATAATTGGTTTCTTAACCATCATCATGATGAAAAAAAGACAAACAGTTGCACGTTATGAGAAGGAAAAGAGACTATTCTACTTGACTACCTTCACGAATTCAGCTCACAACAGAAATGTTATTAATAATAACATGACTACATTAATTAATTACCACAACAACAAAAGAAGACAGCAGCAATTATGATAAGATCCAAGATGATTCAACATTAGCCAGTGAGTATCAAGAGCATTACTACAGAGACAGAAATTATATATTAAAATGACAAAAAAAAAGTCAATAAGGGTCATCTAAAGACTTCCAATCGATGATCATACAAACTAAAGTACCATTTGGAGCAACAGGAAGAAGAAAACACAGGAAATTTGCAGAGGATCACAAAGTTTGTTCAAGAAAAGCTTTCAACGGAAACCTACATATTTTCAATCAAAATTTCAAATTTCCATTCCTTCTTTCTCCAGGAGGGTATAAAAGGTTTTGAAAGCTTTTAAGACATAATCCTTTGGTCTATAAGAATAAAAGATGCTGCAGAGTAGACAAGAAAAAGATCCACCAGAATTTCCACTTTTACATTGCAACCATGTTTACATGGACCCGACTTTCCATTTCTATCATTAATATTCTCCCTATTAATTGCACTTCTGAGATAACAACTTAGAATGGTTGGGCCAAAACAAGTAGTCTTTCCCCCATTAACCTACATCTCTATTTATTTAACATATAAATCAAGATCAATAGCCAATTGAAGACCTGAAAATGCAGAAGATTACAAAACTGAAAAATAAACCTGAAAAAGGAAATTTGTATTTGTAACTATTTGGGCTTACCTCTAAACAAGATCGTATCCAATGACTGGAAATATACGTAGTTTGGGAAACACCAGACAACCTGGGTGTTAAACCATGACACTCGATAGTATAGTGAACATTTTTTTTTGTTGGCCCACTTATTACCTCTCCTCCCCCTTGACTGATCCATTGAACAACCTCAGCTCTCTGGCAGAAGAGATTAAAACTAACAATTAAACAACATTAAGGAACATATATATGTACATAACTACATATTGCAACTATTAATTCTAGACTCTGGAAAAAGAAAAAGAACTTGGTATACAAAACACCAAAGGACTATACCAAAATAAAAATAGATTATTCAATTCAAGCATTTGAGATAATGGGGTCCAACCACCAAATGACTGATTGAAATAGTTATTATGGTATCAACCATGAACCATCTCAGTAATTCATTTAAAATTATCAACCACCAAATGACTATAATGCCATTATCACGCATCAAGAATATTGATACATCATTAAACTCACTATGATAACTACTTTCTCAACTCAGCCTCAACTTCTAATGCCTAAGATTTGCAGAAAAAGAAACTTTATTTGGAACAGTAAATATAGGGAATTGAAAGTTCGTTTGGTTAACTGAAATGATGTATGTGTTTTTTAATGAAGTTCAAGAATATGGTTGTGCCATTTTTCTGTCTAAGTAACTGTATATATCATGTCCATGAAGAAGGTTTGACGTTTTGAATCCTAAAGTTCACCAGATGAGTGGTTCAAGTGTGTCTTTCCAGATCTATCTCTCAAAGCAGAACATTAAAGATCCCTCTTATCTATTCTCTCACTTCTTTCTTTCAAACTTCTTGTGCACATGTTGATTGATCCCACGCAATACAACTCACAATTCTAGAGTAAAACTATATTACATCCATCATTACAACATAGATACTAACAACTTACCCTTTCTTCAGGAAATGAATTTGAAAAGCAAAATATTTTCCCTCTAAAAATAGTTGATGACTTCACATATTGAACACTGGAGTCATGTTGCACCATCTGTTGAACCCTCAATTTATTATTAACAGGAAGTAGATTTTTCTGCGCAGATCTGCCCATTCCTTTATGAAATGTGTGATCATTTACACCCACATCCGGTTTCTCTTCATTTTTCTCCAAAGATACTGGCATTACAACTCCAGAGTCCATACTACCCACCACCTGATCAGTCTGCAAGCTTTGATGAATGCCAGAGCCTGTTACTCCTCCTTTTGCTAAGCATGCTGAATATAAGCAATCACATAACAGAATAAGCATGAATTCCATAAAAGCATCTTGATGAACACTATATCAGAAAAATCTAATAAGACAAGGATTAACCAAAAAGCATTCTCCAGCTTGAACTTGAACATGACTAAGAGATAACAGACACAGACCATGAATGTGCACATCATAATTGCAGACCTTTTGGAACTAGTAGATCATACGCAATGTGTCTCCTCAGAACAGGGACTTCTTTCTTTTCACGGTCACAATCTTCAAGCCATGAGATTTTAACAACATAAATAACACCCAAAGCAGCAAGACTCCTTACATCTTTCTTTTCCCTGGAGAACACGCATGCATGTGAAAATTTCTCATCAAGAAACCAGGAAACATAATATGCATCCATAAAATTTCTTGTTGATATCAAAATAGACTTACGTTTCTGAAGGGTTCCCAATTACTATGTGTGTCAACTTGTCATTAAAAGACATATATCGGGAACCTCCACCTTTTCGCACCATATTAACTAGTTTCCGCATTTCAGAAGTTTCAAAGCCAACAAGTAATATTCTGCACTCTGATAAGTACAGGTCATTATCATCAGATTCAGAATCATTGGCAACAGCACCATCAAGGTTTGGTTCATTGCTGGGCTGCACTGGAGGTGCTTCAGCATCTGCCTCTTTAACAAAGAAAGGAGCATCTGAAAAAGCAGAAGACATGTTTTCTGACTGTGTAGCTTCTAAATCTCTACCCACATTCTCAGCACCGGAAAAAACTGGCATATTTGAATCTGTAGCTCCAGAGGATGCAGCAGATTGTAATTTCCCAATATCCTTTTCTTGGCTATGTTGCACTGTTAAGTCCCTAGTTATTTTCTGTGAAGATACAGATCCATTCCGAACAGGGTAGGACTCCTCATTCAGACATGCTATTCATAAAAATATATATATAAATTAATAAAAAAATAAAGGTCAGATACTATGAGTGGTTTTGAAATTTTAGGGTAGATGGAAAGGAGAAAAGAGAGAATATATTTAAGCAAAAGGATTCTGAATAATTGTTATGTTGTGATACAAAACACTAACCTTATATTTCTATTTACACTAATGATTTAGGTCAAGTATGATACGAACCTAGGGAGAACCACACCCCAAAAGCTAGCTATTGAGGTGGGAGAACCCAAGGCCATATAACCCCACATCAAAATCCCATACTTCCAATGTGGGACTCCAGTCCCATACCTTGCAATTGGGTCATAACATTCCACCACGCTCCGTAGCCCCAGCGCCCACGCGGGCTGGCTGTGCACTAGCCCTTTTAACTAGTCCCGGGCGAACACTGCAATGCCGTCGTCACCACCGCGCCGCTCGTTTGCAACTGAGAGACTGTTCAATACTAACTACTGAAGTGGTAAATCGATGTCTTGAGACCTATCTCAGGTGTTTCGTTTTGGGAATAAGCCTAGGCAGTGGCCTAAGTGGCTAAATTGGACAGAATTTTGGTTCAATACTACCTACACAGTTCAACTAGGATGTCCCCATTCAAAGCTTTGTATGGAAGGGAACCGCCGATCTTGCTAAGGTACTCTGAGGATTCATCCGTGGTTGAGGGAGTAAATCAACTTATTGCAGACAGGAACAAGATATTGGATGAGTTGAAAGACAATCTGGTGACTGCCCAAAACAAAATGAAGTCGCAAGCAGACAAGAAAAGGAGGGATGTCAGCTATCAGTAAGGAGATTATGTTCATCTAAAAATACGACCCTACAGATTCAAATCTCTAGCTAGGAAAGCCAATGAGAAGTTAAGCCCGAGGTTTTATGGTCCTTACGAGGTGGTGGAAAAGGTGGGGCAAGTTGCTTATAGACGACGTCTGCCAGATTATACGCGTTTACATTCTGTTTTTCATGTCTCCTCATTAAAGAAGTTAGTAGCAGAGGCGGTCAGCCAGCAACCTTTTACCCAAAAATTTAACAGAGGAATGGGAATTGAAGGTGTAAGCAGCAGCAGTACTCAATGTCAAGACGGCTGCAAGTGGAGAACTAGAAGTGTTAATTCAATGGGAAGACTTACCAGACTGTGAAAACACGTGGGAAACTTTCCTTACCATTCAAGATAATATTCCTGACTTCCACCTTGAGGACAAGGTGAAACTTTTGGGGGGGAGTATTGTTAGACCCCCCATTAGGAAAGTTTATCACAGAAACAGGGTTAAAGGAAAAAAGAGAGCACTACATGAGGGAGTTACGGGAGGGGAAGCAACTCAGCAGAAAAGCAGTACAGGGAACACAAAACGTGGCTGGGAGAGAGAGAAGAAGTGGAACAGGCCAGTGTGGGGCAATAATGCAGGCTGCAGTTTCTGTCTGCTGGGTGGGATGTGAGAGAGAGGGAGTGGAACGAGTGGGTAGTGGCAGTTATGAATGAGTGGGGCAGTTATGGATTCTGGGGGGGCAGAATATGTAAAAGGAGGGGGAAGTTACGGAGGGGGAGGAGGAAAATCTGGAAGTAGTTTCTGGCAGTGGAGAGACCAAGCCTCTCGAAAGCTTGGGCCTTTTCTTTCTTTTTGTGTAATTTTCCTTAATTTCCAGTATTGTACTCTGTAAATTCTGGGCTTCAATCCCAGATTCTGCTACGTGAAAGGGAGGTTCCTAACGAAGGACAAGTGTAGTCAACTAGTACAAGCCCAGCCTAATAATACTTCTAAAATAATAAGACTCCTAACAGAATAATAATCCTAATATTCTAACACTCCCTCTTAAGCTGAAGCTTGCTAATCTCTCAGCTAGTTAAGAAATAAACACAGTTAACAAAAGAAAATAACTTCAAATAATGGAATCCATAGACCACAAATTGTAATGGGCTTCAAAAAAGAGTAGAAGAAAACGAGATCTAGAGAGACAACACAGGGACTAGGTGGCTGGAATGACACACAATCAAACAAAACAGCACTGCTTGAAAGAGTCACCTTCAGAAAGGGACTAGACTGCTAGAAGGAATCAGTATGGCCAGGGTAACTGCTGGAAAGATGCACAGTGAGAATACAAAGTCACCACCACTAGAAATATGCATAGTGGGAAAGAAAAGTTTCCTAGCACATAATCATACACAGCAAGGCACAAAGACAACAAATAACTTCTCCAAATTCATCAAAATAATCATTTGGAAGCCTCAAACATAAAAATAAACAAATAAAACCTCAAATTTGATTTTAGAAGACCCAAAAGCCTAGGTAAACTTATCTAGAATGTGGAAAACTTAATCCAGATCGAATTGGTCAGTCAATTGAATCAGCTTGATTAACAGAGATTCAGGTTGGTCAAAGACGGCTTGGCTTGCTGCTCAGTTCATACTGAAAAACCACTCAAATTAAGCCAGTAGTGTGTGGCAACGGGTGGGGAGGTTTATGGAGACAATCTTCCACCTAGCTAATCGCCAGCCTCCGGATGCAATGGTGGATATCATTTTTCAAAAAGACAACCAGAAAATGGTGAAACAGCAACAGCCAACAAAGAACTACTTTCCAGTTAGAAATCTGCTTGATTCCGGCGATGTTGAGTGATGGCAAGGCTAGAAACTTGCAGATCGAACAATTCTAATGATGATCTTGGAGCCTCAAATCTCAAGTTTTTTAAATCGCTGAATTTGATGAACAACCAAAACTAACACAAACGGAAAAGAAAAAGAAAAAGTTTGAAGAGGAAGGAAATTCTCATGGTGACAAAAGCCGAAGGAAAAAAATCCAATGATGAATGAAAGCAAGAGGAGAAGATACAGAGGAGTTCCATATTTTGGAAACTCTAGCAGAAGCAACCATGGGCACAAGTCACGGTGGATGGTGCCGCTCTGATACTGCGTTAAAATTTTAGGGATCAGACAAAAAGGAGAAAAGAGAGAAAATATTTAAGTAATGAGACTTTGAATAATTGTTATCTATGATACAAAACACTAACCTTATACTCCTATTTATATTAATAATCTAGGTCAAGTACAAGCGTTGTACAACTAGTACAAGTTCATCCCAATAATACTCCTAACATAATAAATTAATAAGACTCCTAACACAATAATAACACTACTAATATTCTAACAAGTGAAGTCCTACTGTTAAGCTCAAAACCCAAGAGGTGTTGCAACATAAGGCATCAAAACCAAGAAGTTACCTCTTCGAGCAATAGATTGATCAAACCATTTCCTTGTCACAATATGAATGTGGCCCCATCGTTTTGCCACCTTATATTTGTCACCTTCAAGAGCTTAAGACCAGTCAAGAACACAAATATAACTACCTTGTTTAAACCATAATAACATATCTTTGAGTTCAGATACTGAGCTAGTCAATCATAGAAGATAACATGCACAGCAAATGATAAGAACAAGCTTTTTCAAACTTTTACACAAATTGAAAGCAAAGCACAGTGTCTAAGGCAATGTAATACTAGGAACTGATGAAACAAGCAAAATACAAAATAACACATCAACAAAAACTCTCGAGTAATTTCTAAATTGACCAGGAAGGAAGATGGGAACCAGTCTCCTCAAAAGGTTCACTTATACAGCTACTATGAAACAAATATTCAACTTCAATTTCACCACCAACTGTAGAAAGAAGGAATCAGGAATTTCATTGCAAACTGTTAGAATTTATAAATAAATAAATGCCATTCATTCTAACAGCTTAAGATTAACAAATAGCTGAAAACTATCAAGTATCAATGCATCAAAGCAGGTAATCCTGACCAGTTTAAATGCACCTCAGTTCTTCTCTGTTTAAACTCCAAAAGTTCACAGAATTTGTCCATATAAGGAGAAGCGTGGCCAAATATGATCAATGGATTGTGTTGGAATGTACAGATATAATTGCTGGAATATTTGGATGCGATTGCTGGAATATTTGGATGTGATTTGATTATCCAAATCAATCCAATCTTTATTGTTGTAATGTAAATATTATTAAGAGATTCTAGGCTAGATTTAGGCTGAATCAATCCTTGAATTAAGGGATACAGTTAATCTCTCCTGATTTTTTCCTATTTTTTCTCTAGGTTTTCCCAGAATTCACTATAAATACAGTCTTGTACATCCAGAAATATCATGAGAACAGATACCATTCTCTCTTTCTGAATTCCGCATGGTATCAGAGCTTGCAGACATTTTGGGTTCATTTGAGCCTTCATTGCTGATTCTTCTTCCCTTTCCCCGTTCAGCTTCATTGAGTCTTTGCATCTATTTGCAGTGCAGCCTTCATTGCTGCGTTCTTTCCTTTTTCTCTCTATTTTTGCGCTGTTTGTCGTTTATTGCTGCGTCTCTATCTGTTCTACACCTTCATTGCTGTCCGTCCTCACCTTTGTTTAAACCAATTCCTTATTTTTCAGCTTCAATGTCTGGGAACCTCTCTGTTTTTTTAGCTTACCTCCTCACGGAACACTTAGCACTTCCTGATCATAGACTCTGGGCACTGACCATAACTCCTGTTCTCACAGTTGCACATATACCCCTTGTCTAGTAATAGAAAAATACCGTAGCAAATGATCACTTGCTACTGTTGCTGGAATTGGGAATATATTATTCACCACATCTACTTGAGATGTCTTCATGTGCCAAACTTATCAGCCGACCTTGTTTCTATCCAGAAACTCACTAAAGATTTACAGTGTGGTTTTTCATCCATCTTATTGTGTTTTTTAGGACAAGAGCTCGAAGAGGAGGATTAGACTTGCTAAGGAAAGGAATGGACTGTATTTTCTTGAGATACCAGATGCCTCTAAAGGAGTTTTCACCAAATCTATCTGTTCTTCTTTCCTTACAACTTCTAATAAAGAAGTCATTTGGCTTCATCATTTTACGTTTTGGTCATCCATCCTTTCAACTTTTGAAAGGTATGTACCCATCTTTGTTTAAGAATTTAGATATTAAAGAATTTCATGTTGATATTTGTGAGCTTGCCAAACACACTCGGGTTCCAATTTCCTATTAGCAATAAACGATTGTTCCAAACCTTTTGATTAGTCCATAGCGGAATTTTGGACTTCTACAATTCCCAAATGTCTCAAGGAGCTCGTTTGGTTTGTTTACTTTAATAGATTGATTGTACAGGAAAGGTCACATGGACTTTCTTGGGCTTTCAAAAAAACCCAAAAAAAAAAATTCTGATTTTGTGAAGTTTACTAATTATTCCTTTTTTCTTTCCATTCCCATTGATTATCTTCCTTCTTTCTTTTTTTTTT